>CM053583.1:361244332-361289966 GCA_028627135.1 Pseudochirops cupreus
CTGAAGGAAAGTGTGACTTTTACAGCTTAATGGCACAGGCTTGTTACAAACTTATGTGACATACATAGTTACCCAACCACAAGTGAGAGTTTTACAAACTGGGGTACAAAAGCCCCACCAAAATGATACAGAAGCACCTCGTCACCATGAGTAACAATGAATAGCAAGTAAACCATTTTTGAATGTAAAAAAGTGAGGAATCAAGTTTAAGAAGAATGGAAAGCTAGAAAGAGTCCAGGTTCTAAAAAGCTGTAAATGCCAGAGGATTTTATATTTAATGCTGGAGGTAATAGGGAGTCACTAGAGTTTGAATAGGAGGGATGATATGGTCAGACCTGAACTTTAAGACTTTGACAACCAAGTGGAGAATGGATTGGAATGCTGAATGACTGGAGGCAGAGGGATCAATTAGAAGTGTATTGCCTAATTCCAGACAAGTAGTGGTAAGGGCTTTGTACTAAGGTGTTATTGTAGGCATGGCTCTAAAAGCCAACATCCTTCAAGTCTGATTTTGGGATGAAATGAGGCATTCTCAATTCATGAACATTTGACAAAGGAAAAAGTTTATTTTGTTCTAACACAGCAAGAATAAACAAAGAGATAATGATATTTAGCTTCTCTGGACACAGTGCACCTCATCTCTACCTGGAAATGGTGTCTAGTCAGAAACCAGCAACTTGCATGGTCTCAGGTACCCACCAAATCTGAAATTCTGGCACCTTTTATATCCCCAGACTAGGAAGCTAATTCAGGAAAGCTGGAGTCAATCAGGTTGTGTGGAGGCAGAAAGCTTCTTTAGGCAAGTTAGGAAAACCGTCAGGAAAATTTTAAGTCCTGTCAACACTATGTGAATGAAAAGAAGGGAAGTCATACATGAGAAGATATGGAGTTTAAAAAAAGAGGAGGATTTCACAATGGGCTAGATAAATGGAATGGGGAGAGGAATTGAAGATGACACTAAGCCTATTAACATGGTTGACTAGACAGTCTAAAGTGGGATAAGTCTAAAGTGGGATGATGGGAGGATTTGGGGAGGAGAAAGGAAGTTAAGTGCTATATGGGATATGTTGAGTTTGAAATGCTGTAAAGCCAAGCACTAGCAGCCTTTTAGAAGAATGCTACTGTGAACAGCTTTTAAGGTTCTGATTATATAGTATAGTGAACTATCTATTTATTCAATAACAAATTAGAGCAAAACATTCACAGAAAATCAAGATACAGCATTCACAATGTTTAGAACTTATCACAGAGTATCAAAATACAGCATTCACAATGACACCACTAAAATGGCCGCATAGTTTTCACCAAAGTGGTCACAATAGTTTTCAACAAAGTATAATCATTTAGTCAATCACAAAATCCTTAATTCCATCACAAAGTAAAAAGTCAAAGTTCTCCACCCCTAGGTCACAGTAAATCATAATCTTCTCAGTCAGTACCACAGGATCCAAGTAAAGTCTTCTTTCACCTTGACTCAAGGCTGGCCCTCAGCTTCCATGGTGTTATGGGAATCTGAAGATCTTCCCTGCCCCTAGGCCCTTTGATAGGCTTAAGTGGCTCTGAGAACCTGCCCTGATTTGAAAGTATACTCTGCCACCTAATAGGCTGAATGTGGTCACATGGAGCCCACGGCAGGAGGCTTTGTTCTTCAGGAATGCCCACACCTTATTACTTTGTGATTGGGCAGTGGGTCAAGAGGGCTGTGACATTCTCTGATCCAGGAGAAGGCTATGTATACCCTGATGTGAGGTTTTGCTTTGGGGCTCACTCTGGAAAGAGTTGTGTGATTTGGCCAGACGAGACTCTGGGAAGCCGTTGAGCCTCCCCGGCTTTGAAAAGTCAGATGTTGGTGCTTCCCTCTCTGGTAACTGACTAGGTATGGATGTAATGGTCAGACGGGTTGGAAGCCCATCTGCTGATCTGTTTCTTTGTCTGCTTGTAACTTGTGCTTGTAACTTGTGTTTGTATCCTCTGAAGTTCAGGGTGCTGACTTTTTCCCCTGAACTAGATAAATGAAATGTGTTTGACTGATTAAAGTGAGATTGTTAACCCATTTTGAATTGCCTTCCTTTAGAAAAGCAGATCTAAGAGCCTGTGCTAGTAGCCATCCTGGATATGATAGGGTGCTTGCTGATACACATGGTTCCTCTTCCATGGTCCCAGCGCCAACTGTCACCTGGGTTCAAAGACAGGCAGCTCCCAGTTCCTTGTCCAGTTCTTCGTCCAGCTCCCATTCCATACTGAAGTTCATAGTGTCCAATCCACCTCAAGTCATTCACAGTTCCTGTTTATGGGAAGACAAAGCTTGACAGAGCCACAATAATATTCATCCACATTGCTGGCACCATCATCAATTCACTATCTGCCTGTGAAATCAACTTAGACCCGCCAACAAGGTCTGAGAATTCAACACAAATCTTCAACATAGAAATCAACACAGACCCACAAACAAGGTCCAAGAGGTCAACACAAATCATCAGTAAAGTCCCAGTACCTCCAAAACCTCCTCCAGGACTTCTGTAAACATACAACCAGAAAATACTCTTTCAGGGCTTCCAGTAAGGTCCCAGGGCTTCTGTACAAAGTATCACCAACAAACATCAACACAGACAGAGCAGACAGAGTGCTGGGATACCACAAGTTTTCTCCTTCTTGACTCTGCCACCACAAGAGTGTTCTTCTAAGTTCTTCCCTCTAGCACTGGGGCTCTCCTTATATAGTCATTAGCTCCTCTGAGAAGTTTATAAGTTTGAGGGTTCACAAATTGTGGGGTTCAGAGTTCTATTTCTTAACAGACTTGATACAAGGCTCAAAAGAAGCTTGAACTGAAACAAGGTGTTAATTCATTAGTTGAACCAAGGTGTGAACTACTTCTGGGCTTGGCTGGGTGGAGTGACTTTGATTCTGGGAGCCAGCTGAGACTTCTTCTGGGTCTGAGGGCCAGCCAAACTGCCGGAGGACTGAAGAAGCATGACTGTGATGCAGAGATTGTCTGTGGCTTGGTTAAGCCTTGAATTCTCTGGAACAGAAATTGTGAAGGATTTGAGATGGACTGGACCCTGTGAACTTCAGTGTGGAGCAGGACCTACCCGGAGAGCTGGACAAGGAACTGGGGGCTCTCTGCCCCTGAACTCAGGTGAATCTAGTTTGGTGAATCCAGGTAGAATCTGGGACCATGGAAGGGGATCAAGGAAATCTGAGATCCAGCCTCAGGTCAAAATGAAAAGACCTCTATGTGGGTACTGAGTAATGATGACATTTTAGTTTGCTAGTGATGCAGGGGTGGAGGGTTTGTGTATTTTCTAATGATTATACTTAAGTGATTAATGATACTTAGTAACTGATTGCTGAATAAGTGACTGATTGAGTTAACTTAGTTGCCCCATAAGTGGAAGACTTTGACTATTGTACTTTGAGATGATTATTCTTCCTTCAAAACTTTGTGGCCACTATGGTGGAAACTATGTGGTCATTTTAATGATAAGCTGTTGTGAATACTATATTGTGATTTTCTGTGATAAGTTGTAACATTGTGAATGCTGTACCTCGATTTTCTGTGAATGTTTTACTTTGATTTGTTATGGAATAGAGTGTTCACTATACTGTGCAATCACAACCTTAAAAGCTGTTCACAGTAGCATTCTTCTGGAAAGCTGCTTGTGCATGGCATTACAGATGCCTCTAGAACATTCCATTCTAAGGACAGTCCTGCTGCAGAACTGAAATTCAAGAGATCAGAGTTGGATAAATGTAACAGTAATCAGTTTAGCAGATACTTAGCACTTAGTACCTTGGGGCTAAGTGTGGAAGGTGCAAACTCTGTCTCACTGTTGAGAAGGCATGAACTCCCCTGTTGATGTGGAAGAAGGGGATTGGCTGAGGCAGGTATATAAGCAAGAATTCCAGAGACAGAGAGACAGAACTGGAACTCTGCTCCTGGTGAAGGAAGAATCTTGGAGACTGAAGCCAGCTGAGAGAGAGAGAGAGAGAGAGAGAGAGAGAGAGAGAGAGAGAGAGAGAGAGTTTCTCTCCCAGCATCTGGAGGCTGAGAACTGAGATGGAGTTTTCCTGAGACCAGAATCTGGTGAAGGCAGCCTGGAAGGCTGCCTGGAAGGCTGAGAGGGCTTGCCTGGAAGGCTGCCTGGAAGGCTGAGAGGGCTTGCCTGGAAGGCTGCCTGGAAGGCTGAGAGGGCTTGCCTGGAAGGCTGAGAGGGCTTGCCTGGAAGGCTGCCTGGAAGGCTGAGAGGGCTTGCCTGGAGGGCCGATATTCCTTCTGGGTCCTAGGGCCAGCTGAACTCCTGGAGGACTGAAGAACATGACCAGGATAAGACTTTGTTTGTTCATGGCCTGGCTAATCCTTGAGTTCCAGGCAAGAGAGGTGGTGAAGAGTTTGAGATGTGCTGGACCCTGTGAACTTCAGTGTGTGCCAGGGACTGCCCTGAGGACTTGACAAAGACTTGGGAGCTGTCTGCTTCTGAATTCAGGTGACTGGTAGAGTCAGGAGGGAGTTGGGACCAAAGTGACTGTTTGGTGGATTCAGAAGGGAGCCAGGACCATGGAAGGGGATCCAGGGAATCAGAGAGACCACCCAGAGTCAAGATGAAGAAAAGGCCTCCCCTTGGACGGAATTGAGGTTTTCTGGACACGGAGGGGTGGAGAGTTTGTGTGGTTTTCTAATGACTATATTTGTAATAAATGATATTTAGTAATTGTGAATCTAGAATAGTGACTGATTAAGTTAATGGTTGCCCCACGAGTGGAAGTTCGATTATTCTATTGTGAATTGATTGAATGATTAAGTATTGAGCTGCCCCATGAGTGGAAGTTTGATTATTCTATTGTTTCTTGTTCTAAATATTGTGGCCACTGTAGTGAAAGCTGTGTGGCCACTTTCTATGATAAGATGTAATGTTGTGAATATTATATTGTGATATATTGTGAATGTTCGTCTTGATTTGTAATGGAATAAACAGAGTGTTCACTATATTGTGTAATCAGAACCTTAAAAGCTGTTCACAGTAGCATTCTTTTGGGAATCTGCTGGTGCATGGCATTACAATAAATAAATCTAGGAATCCTCTGCATACTGAACCCGAGGGAGTTTTGCAGCATTTAGCCTAAAATAGAAGCATTATTTATATAGAGTTTTTACAATTACAAAATATTTTTGCCTATACTCATTTGATCCTCAAAGAGGATCACAAGTCTTTATCCCCATATTACAGACTAAGAAACTGAAGTTATAGTCACCTGAACCTGTTGTTCACTCATCTGACCCTTCATGAAATCAATTTGGGTTTTCTTGGCAAAAATAACTGGGGTGGTTGGCCATTTACTTCTCCCAATCACTTTACAAATGAGAAAACAGGCCAACGGGATTAAGTGACTTGCCCAGGGTCACACAACTAGTAAGTGTCTGAGGCTGGATTTGCACTCCGGTCCTCCGAAGTCCAGGCCAGTGCACCACCTAGCAGCTGCGTGGGTACACGGCAGCCTAAGCCAGTCCTGGGCCCAGCAAAGCTCCTCCCCTCTGCAGGGGGGGCTCCCGGCTGGATCGAGGAGGAGACCGCGGGCGCAGAAATACCGAGACAATAAGTTATTTTATCAGTTACCTTATTAAGTATGTTATTAACACAAATTAGCTAATAATTAATATATTATTAAGTTACTTTATTAAGTGCGTTCTACCTGCGTAAGAGCCAGGCAGCCCAGACCCTTTCTTTTCCGCATGCTTCCTGCGGTGAGGGCCCACGAGATCCTGTCTTGGTCAAAATTTACGATACCGAGACCTACCTGGACCAGTCACTAAACTCACTCCAGGAAAACAGAAGAAGCCAAAGCAGCCACAGACCGCGCCCACAAAAAACAGCTTCTTCAACCGCCGTCCTCGGCCCCAACCGCCCACTCAGCCACTGCTCCGCAGCTAGTGCGGAGCCGTGAGAGGACCCGCCCCCTGCGCGCGTCCCCTCCCCCCGCGCGCGTTCCCCCCCCCCCCCCCGCGCTCCCCGCTCCCCCGCGGGCTCGCGCTCGGGTGATTGGTGCGGGTGCCGCTCCGGGCCCGCGAGCAGCCTCGGCTGGGGTTTTAAAGTTTCCGTTGCCCGGCGACAGCGGCTTGTTGTTGAGCCTGGAGTGGCCACACCGGTTTTTCCTGCGTTCGCGCCCTGCTTCTCGACCCTGCACGTTCCTCCGCCGCCTTCAGCCTGCCAGCTGCCCCGGACGAGGACTGCAGTCCGCCGCCTCCCACCCCCAGCTTCGCCGGACGCCCCGGCCCACAGCCCGAGTGTGGCCAGCGAAAGGTGCGAGGGAGAAGTGACCCGACCGGGAGGAGGGACGAGGCCTCTGGGACCTGCTGGGACGAAGGATGGGGGTGGGGGAGCAAGGGGAGCTTGCTGGGCTGGAGAGCGATTGAGTTTTGGGTGCCGTCCCTCCCTTCCCCACCCCCCACCCCCAAGCCCAGATCCGAAAGCATCCGGAGCTGGGGCTTGCTGTCATTCCCTGGCTCGACAAAGTATCTGTCGAGCGCTGACTTACCCGGACCACGTCCTGTTCGGAGCCGGAGAGAAGTGTGGAACTGAAGAATACGAGCGACAGGCACCCATGCAGCCCATTTCCTAACCTTTAATGCACCAGTCAAAAGAATCGTGCCGCTTTTCTTACCTTAGCAAACTAATTATCCGAATTAGTTGTTGATTCTCTTAGTAACACCGTCCTCTAGTAAGATAATAGTAAGAATTAACTGTTAATTCTGGCCTTTTAGAAACAACGCCTGCAGATCTCAGCAATGAGAAACACAAGCAAGGACCTCGCGCTGCCCACCAGTCGCTATGCCCCTTGTGGTAAGTGTGGCCATTTGATCTTGGTAATAATTTCCAAGGAGACAGGGATGGGATTCCCGGGATTCCCGAGATTCCCGAGAACTAATCCCCTTGTAGTTCAGGATTATTTCCTTCTGAAATTGTAGCTATCTCACACATTTTCAAGGCGGGGAAAACACTCCCTCAAGGAGGTTGGAGTCGTTTTCTTTATCTTAGTACTTATACAGATGAGAGATGAAAAAGGAAATTCAACAAATTTTAAGCCGTTGTCTTATTCCAACAAAAGAGTCTTCCGAAGGCACAGTAGTGTATCAGAGGTTGTTTAGCTAGATCGTTAAAGTTCCTTTGATTTTTTTTTTCAAAGAGAATCACACTTCTAGAGCCGGAAAGGACCTGAAAGATACTGTAACTCAACCTCCTCATTTTTCAGTGGAGAAAGCCAAGGGCCAGAGAGATTCATCCACTCCACGGAAATAGAGTGTAGCCTCAGCTTCTGTGACTCCAGTCTTGGTTGTACCATGCAGCCTTCTTATCATTTAATATCTTTCTATTCTACTTCTGTTTTATGTCCTACTCCATGTGTATATGAGAATAGCCCACATTTGTATATAGTTTTACAATTTACAAAGCGCTTTTCTCACAACTACCCTATAAAGTTGGGAGTACAATTAGCAGTATCCTCATTTTTTTAGAGGGAAGTGAGCCCCAAAGAAGTTTAAGTGAGATGGCTGATAGTCTCACAAAATAGCTGGAAGTACTGCAATAGTGGGCATTATATAGTACTTTAAATATGAACCTCATAACCCTGTGACTTGTTACATACCACAAGCATTTATTAAGTACCTTTTGTGTAGTAGATGCTGTTCCAGTGATGGAGATAAAAAGAGAAGTAAAATAAAGGCCGTTCTCTCAAAAAATTTAGGCTTTACCTCCATTTGTTAGATGGAGAAACAAACAAGTTCTTGGAGGTAAATGAAATTGCCTGTACTCAACAGTTGAATAGTTAAAGTCATGGACTTATTTAATGATTGCCCATTCTTTTAACAATTATTGGACTTAAAATGATAGTTTATATCTGTTATTTCTAACAAAGTTGGAAGATTGGGAGTGGGAAGAGAAGTGAATGTTTTTTACTCTTTTCCCCAATTCTTTACTACTCTCACTTTTATTATAGAGAGGAAAGAGAAGAAATAAGGGAAGGACTGATTGGAAGTAGAGGAAAGGAAAGAGGGCAAGGTGGAAGAAGTGTAGAGGAATTATAAAATGCATTCTAGAACAGTTTTCTTTTGCTGTCTTGCATCCTCCCTTATTTTCCTATCCTCTAGCACTATACTAGTTCAGGCACTTGGTATTTCATAGAGTCAAGCCTGAAAGGGACCTTAAAGGTCAAACTCACTTTATGAATGAGAAAATGGAGGTCCAAACAAAGTAGATGATTTATCTGATTAGTTAAAGAGAGGCTGGCTCTGGCACCCTTGTCATCTGACTCACAGCTGGTGATGCGAGTCCAAGTTGCCACTTCTAGCCTAGATTATTTTAAGATCTTCTAGTTTCTCCTTAATGCCATACATCATTTCTGTCTAGAAGGGGGAGGGGGAGCAGCTTCAGAAAAATAGCAGATTCTTTTTAAAAAATAACAATGTATCAGAGTTGGTTTGGTTTTTTTTTTAACCAGACCTGACATTTCATTAGTTCAGGGAACACCCCCAGTGATGAAATTCTCATTACTAATTCAGGTTGGCCCCTACTCTTTGGTTTATATATTCTAAAGAGGTTAAGGTCACAGCCAATATACATTAGAAGTGGAACTCGATTCAGGTCTTCCTGACTCTGAAAGAAGTTCTAACCACTGTTCTATGCTAGCTCCTGCATACCTTGTGGCAAATTAGTGGTTCTGAATAAAAGCTCTGTTATTGTTAATTTCAGAATTCTTCAAATTTCTTATCTCTGCTAGTTAAAGTAAAAATTGGCATTCTAGCCTGGCATTCTTAGCCATAGCCTCTATGCCCTGACCTCAAAACTGCCTTTCTGAGACTCTCTCCATTCCACCCTAATCTTACCCTGTGTTAAAGCCTATCTAAACTACTTGCTACTATCCCACTCTCCCTCCTCATCCCCCATTGTCCAGTATCTTATGACTTTAATGACTTTGCTCATATCTTAACTGCCCCCTAGAATATACTCCTCTGGCTTTTGTGCCTAGCAAAATCTTAGTCATCTTTGAAGGCTTACCTTCAAGACCATCACCTTACCTTTCTAAAGCAATGATTCTAGAAGAGATCAATAAAACCAATTCTAGAAAGTTCAATTTATATAATTCTTAAAAACAAAAAGAGAAATAAAATTCAAATGTAGAAAATAGCTAGCTCATGAACACCATGCATCAGACCTGGAGCAAGGATTTTGTTAGAGGTATCCACCCCACACTCCATCTTAAAAAAAAAATGTAATAGTTCCCTTTTTCCTTCTTCCCCATAGCACTTTGTGCCTCTCTCTTGGTGGTTATCGTTTTCTGCCTTGTATTATAATTTATACTAGATTATAAATTTCTGTAAGGTTGTATATCTTTGTCTTTATTTCCTAAAAAGACCCAGCAGATTAACTTGTAGATAGTAGTTGCTCAGCACATATTTATTGAATTATCAAATTAAAAAGAAAAAATATTTTTCCATTCCTCATCAATTCTTATAACTAGTACAAATAATACTATAATAATGGTAGAGGACGGAAAATCTATGAGTTATTACAATGGAGTGCAAAGAACAATGAACTAGGATTCAGGACACTCGGATTCTAGTGCTATCTAGCCCTTGCCTGACTTTTCCAAGGTCTTTTAATCTCTGTGGGCCTTGGTTGCCTTCTCCATAAAATAAGAGAAATATTACTTTCCCTGTGTGAATCAGGAGGTGATGCCACCTTGATTCAGTGCTCTGAGACCTTGTGTAACCTTAGGCAATGCACTTAACTTCTCTGACCTTGAATTCCTCAATTGTAAAATGAGGGGGTTTTAAGCTATATAACTTTTAAGGAACCTTGCAGCTCCAGAGCTATGATTTCTCTGAAAAAAAAATGTAAGAAGTCTTTTCCCTAACAACTTTTAGTAGTCTACTGCAATTTTAGATGATTTCATTTTTTTAAAAATTGTACAGAATTAATTTCCCTTTTCAAGGCTCTAGATGCTATGATTATGTAAGATTTGATTGAAATTAGCTTAAGAATTTGTGTTTGACAGATGTTTCTTAAATTAATAAAGAACCTTTAGCAAATAGTTAATGGACAGATATTTTGCATATTGTATTCAATCATAGTGGTTAATGATTTAGAAAGATTGTCACAAAAGCTTTACTGCGTTTTTAACCGTTAGTAGTTACTAAATAATATTATATTTATGGCTAAATACATATAATTAGTAAATACATTACATTATTATATGTATTATCTCAACCCTATTCTTCTAGTGCCCCTTGTGATCAGTGGGGCTTATGACAGGTTTAAAGGTACAGGTTGCTGATGAAACAAACCTACCTCTAATAAAATCCTTGCTCCAGGTCTGACGCATGGTATTCATGAGCTAGCTATTTTCTACATTTGAATTTTATTTCTCTTTTTGTTTTTAAGAATCAAATAAATTGGGAGGAGAGGGGGAGAAGGCTTGAACTTTCTAGAATTGGTTTATTGATCTCTTCTAGAATCATCACTTTAGAAATAAGTTTCTCACCTCACCAGAAAAATCCTTCTTGACTAGTTGGGTTCTGTCCTCTAAACTACATTATTCTTGTCTTAAATGTTTGTAATATACATATTTCCAGGTTTGAGAGTGAACATTAATCACTGCAATAAAATGCTTTTCTGTAATGAGAAGATAGATGGAAACTTTCTATCCTCTTTTGATCAGTTATCAATCAACATGGAATAAGTTCTTATTGATTGATTAAACACTTACGTGGCAAGTGTTGTGCTAGGCTCTGGAGGTATAAATACAAAAAAAAAACATTCTCTGCTCTCAAGCGTATAACCATATGCTCAGCAATTGGTCTTCCAACTTTTGCTTGAAGACCTCCAACGAGAAGGAACCCACTATCTCCCAAGGCACCCTAATACAATGTTGGAGACCTTCGATTGTTAGATGTCTTCTCCTTACGTAAGAAAATTAAATTTAGTTCTTCATAGTTTCCACCTATTATTCCTAGTTCTGGCCTCTGAGAATAAACAAAACAAGTATATTCTCTCTCTGAAGTGACAGTTCTTCAAATACAATAAATACTTCCAGAAAATTGTCACTTTCCCCTTAAGTGTCCTCATGGAAAACCAAAAGTCTGTTGTGTCTCCCACCACATACTGCAAGTCAGAAACTACCTTCATTTTAATTCTTAGCTTTATTCCCTTTGTCCCTCCCTCCCTCTTTCCCTATCCCTGCCAATCCCTCCAATTACCACACTCCTACCCACAGAAAAAGGGAGAGCATACCTTAACCATACCTACCGTTTCTTTGCAGATCTCTGAATTTTAACCTGTTGAATTAAAGTAATTCAGTTAATCAGTAAATATTTATTTTGTGCCTATTATGTCCCAAGCACTCTGCTAGGCACTGGGAATATTTGTACAAATGAAAACTATCACTACTTACAGGAAGCTTACAATCTAATGAGATAATGAATACATCCAAATAATTCTAGCTAACAATAATAATAATAATAGCTAACATTTATATAGTACCTATTCTGTGCCAGGCATTGTGCTAAATGTTTTCACAATTACTGTCTCATTTGGTCCTCACAAAACCTGTGGGAGATAGGTGCTTCTATTATCTCCATTTTACACTTGTCTAATTTCAGTATTTCATTTCCAGATTGGTATTACCATCTTCCATTGAAAAGATCTGAGAAATCCTCAGAAATTGCACTTCCTCCAACATCCCAGATTCCAGGCCTGAGTGAACTTGCAGAACCACATAATGAGATTACATTTGGCACCCGAAGAAATTGGATAAAAGACACCGACTCAGAATATGTCAGACTTGCAAAACAAGGCGGCAGACCTGGTGAATAAGTTCATGTGCTTTATTTTATTTTCTTTTTGGAGACTTTATTTTTTTATGAATTGTGATAAGGAGACTTGATAAAAGGGAAAATTTTGTTTTTAGTTCATTTCTTTAATATAAATGTTTGCATCTGTTAAA
Source organism: Pseudochirops cupreus (assembly GCA_028627135.1). Taxonomy (NCBI): domain Eukaryota; kingdom Metazoa; phylum Chordata; class Mammalia; order Diprotodontia; family Pseudocheiridae; genus Pseudochirops; species Pseudochirops cupreus. The sequence goes on from CM053583.1 coordinate 361,256,327, forward strand.
AAGTTTTATTTTGTGGTTTTGGGAGGTGGTACAGAGCATGAAGGATGCTTTCATATCTGTATCAACTGGCTTGAGAAGCAATTTAAGTTTAGTATCTCTTTTATGAGATAGCAGGGCATAGATATAGAGTCTAAAAGACCTGGGTTCAAATTTCCCTTCTGACACTAGGTATGTGACCTTGGGCAAGGTATATGTTCCCCAGACAATTCCCTAGGACTACACTTTTTTTTAGATTTTTTTTCTACCATTTTTATTTAAAGTTTTGAGTTCCAAATTCTATTCTTCCCTTCCCTCCCACCTCTCTGAGACAGTGAGCAATCAGATATAAGTTATTCACATGCAGTTGTGTAAAGCAGCGGTTCTCAACCTGTGGGTCGCGAAGTACCCTTTCACAGGGGTCGCCTAAGACCATGGGAAAACACATATTTCTGATGGTCTTAGGAACCCAGACACTACTCCTCTATTCATCTCCAGGCAGGTTTGCCCACATGCAGATATGCCCACATACCAGTATTAAAGGGTCGCAGCATTAGGAAGGTTGAGAACCACTGGTGTAAAGCATTTCCATACGAGTCATTTTGTACAAGAAGACTCCAATAGAAGAAAAAAAATGAAAGAAAGAAAGTGAAAAAGAGCCTGCTTCAGTCTGTATTCAAACAATGTCTGTTCTCTCTCTGGAGGTGGATAGTGTGCTTCATCATTAGTCCTTTGGGATTGTCTTGGATCATTGTATTGCTGAGAATAGCTAAGTTGTTCACAGTTCTTCATTGAACAGTATTGTTATTACTGTCCACAGCATTATCCTGGTTCTGTTCACTTCACTTTGCATCATATCACATAAGTCTTTCCAGGTTTTTCTGAAATCACCTTGCTTATCGTTTCTTATAGTACAATAATAAACTGTCACAGCTTGTTTAGGCATTCCCCAATTGAAGGGCATCCCTTTGATTTGATCCCTTTTGATTTCTTATTCTTAGCCACCACAAAAAAGAGCTGCTATAAATATTTTTATAGGGGCAGCTAGGTGGCACAGTGAATAGAACACTGCCCTGGAGTCAGGAGGACCTGAGTTCAAATTGGCCTTAGACACTTAACACTTATTAGCTGCGTGAACCTTGGGCAAGTCACTTAACCCCAATTGCCCTGCCTTCCCCCCTCCAAAAAAAAAAAAGCTAAATATTTTTGTACAAATAGGTCCTTTTCCCTTTTTTTGTATGGCTTTGGAATATAGACCCCTAGGACTAATCTAGTCAAAGAAGAGTTGGTGACCTGCCTCAGTGATGGAAGTCTGACACCTGGAGTTCAGTAGGCTGACAAATCCTGGTTCCCGCCAGTGTTTTTGAGTCTCTAATGAATGGTGTCTATAGTTGTTTGGGATTCATCTTGATATTTAAGTTAATATATCTTCATATATATACATATGTGTGTATGTATACATATGTGTGTATACACACACATATATATGTCTTGTTCTCTGAATAGTAGTATTATTGAGTGCTTATAATTTAAGCTTGTCAATTTTACAGAGAAAATACATTTTTAAGAAACAATTTTTATTGTTTCTATGTCATATTCATTTCTAATATAACTAACCCTCTCCCTCTTGCCTTCCTACAGAGCCATAACTTATAACATAAAATAAAAAAGAGGGGGAAAAGTTTAGCAACAAAACTAATCATATCAATCAAGTCCAACAGTTCAAAGAGAGAATATATCATACCTCTTCCTCAAAATCAAAACAGTACTGTGTAATTATAATATAGTCCAAATGATAATTGAAAAGATTCCTCACCATACTATAACTGACAAATAGTCATACCTTCAAGAATGGGGAACATACTGCCTCTTGAGGCAACTCATTACGCTTTTGGATAGCTCTAATTGTTGGGAATTTTTTCCTGACATCAAATCTTTAATTTGCTTCTTCTGAAGCTTCCACCCAGTATTGCTCCTGACTCTGCCTTCTGGAGTCCGATGGAACAAGACTATCCTTCCTTGCACTCACCAAGTCTTATTTTAACCAAGCTAAACATGCACGACCTCATGTGATACTCAGATGACAGGAGCTTCATTGCCTTTGCCATCATGGTTGCCCCCTCTGAGTAGCCTCCAGGCTCCTCATGGCCTTCTTAAACTGAGGGGCTTAGCACCAAGTGCAGTACTCTTGTTGAGAGCAAGGAAGAGTGGGGCTTTCAGTTAATATTTTTGAAATGCCTGCTGTGTACCAAGCACTGTGCTGTGTTGGAGATACACGGAATGGCAAAAGACAGTTCCTGCCTTCAGGGAACTCCCAATCTGACAGGGGAAGCAATATGCAAACAACTATGTACAAGCAAGATATTTACAGAATAAACTGATAGAAGACCTTAGAATTAAGGGGGATCAGAAAAGGAATTTTAGTTGGGACTTGAAGGAATTCAGGATGTAGAGATAAAGAGGCAGAATATTTCAGTCAGTGACAATTCACAGAATCAGGAGATGTGGTGTCTTGTTTCAGAAGCAGCAAAGAAATCAGTGTCACTGAATTGGAGACTACATGGGGAAAAGAGGGTAATGTAAGTTACAAGAAGATTGGAAAGATGGAGGGGTTGGTTATGAAGGGCCTTGAATGCTAGAGAACGGAGAAGACTTGTGGCAGGGAGACCAGCCAGCAGGCTGTTATCATAGTCCAGGTGTGAAGTGAGGAGGACCTGCATTAGGGTACAGGGTCTGTATGTGTATGTGGGGGGGGGGTGAGAAAGTGAGGGGTCAAGGATGACACCTGGGCTCTGAGAATGAGTGGCTGGGCCGATAGCGGTCCCCCAAACAGTCATAGCAAAGTTAAGAAGAGGGAGAGTTTGGAAGGAAGAATTTTTGACATTTTGAACCTTAAGATGTCTGAAGTATGGCCAATTAAAGATATGCAGTAGGTTCCTCAGGATGTGAGAGCAGAGATCGCCAGGGGAGTCAGAGCCTAGGTAAGTAGATTGAGAAATCGTCAGCAGAGAGATAATTAAATCCACGGGAGCCGACGCGCTCGCCAGGTAAAATAATGTATGAGAAGAGAAGTTGGCTGCTGTCGTTGCTGTTTGCTTTTTCTTCATTCTTGAAGAGGACCAATGACATCAGGAAGGTGATGTCATGACTTGCAAGTGAATTGGATTTAAGTGAGGCGGGGCTGTGCAAAGTCACCAGACTCCTTCTGTCCTCCGGAGCCATCTGGGTCCATTGGCAAGATATAGATCAGGATGACTGGAGATGGCCCCAGATGCAGTAGGAGACCTTGGCCTTTGTCATCCCTTTAAACCCTTAGCCACCAGGCTTCAGTTTGTCTGAGGCATTTCCTGTTCAGTGAATAAGGCTAGGTAAGAAAAGAGGCCAAAAAATGACCTCTTTTACCTAGTCCAAAGAAAAATCAGTCTGGGAGGTGAAGATCCTCAGGGTTTCTGGCCAAAACAGAAACAGTTGCTCTGATGACAAGTGAGGCTTGGGTTGGGAACTATAGTTGGTCACAGTGAGAGCCAGAATAATTTGGGTTTTAGGCATGGTCCTTAAAAAAAAAAAAAAGAAATCTGGCTCGTAAAACCCCAGATATCTTGCAAGATTTCAGCAATTAAAAGTTATATTTCTTTGGGCAGGGCACTCACAGGTAAGAGTATTATTCCCTATGTGGCAAGAAGGAAGGAAGGCAGCATTGCCCAACTGGAACTGGCTAGTTAGGTCCCCAAAGGGGCAGCGACTACTACTCACAGATTGTTTGTTCTTTGTTCTTAAAGAGGACCAATGACATCGGGAAGGTGGTGTCATGACTTGCAAGTGAATTGGGTTTAAGTGAGGCAGGGCTGTGCAAAGCTACCAACCTCACTCTCTTCCAGAGCCATCTGGGTCTAGTGGCAAGATATAAAACAGATATCCCTGGATGCAGTGGGAGAAGTAAGCTCTGTGGAACACCCATTGTTAGGGGGCATGACTTAGATGAAGATCCAGCAAAGGATACTGAAAGAGAGTGATAATCTAGATAAGATAAGAGGAAAACCAGTAGAGAGGAGTGTCCAGAAAACCTGGAGAGAAGAGATCAGGGAGGAGAGAGTGATTAGTAATGTCAAAGGCTGCGGAGAGGTTGAGAAAAGACCACTAGATAATTAAGAATTCATTAGTGACTTTGGAGAGAGCAGTTTTGGTTGAATGATGAGTTCAGAAGGCAGAGTGTAGAGAGTTAAGAAGAGAGTAAAAGGAAAAGAAATGGAGGCATCTGTTGTAATCAGCCTTTTCAAAGGAGTATAGCTACAAAAGGCGGGAGTGATATGGGGTGATAACTAGTGGGAATGGATGAATCAAGTGAAGGATTTTTGAGCATGGAGAAGACATAGGCATGTTTATAGGTAATGAGAAATGATCCAGTAAAGGGAAAGATTAAATATAAGTGAGAGAATGAGTTGATAGTGGGAGCAGTCTGCTGGAGAAAGTTGCAGAGAAAATGGGATCATTTGTGCATAAAGAAGTGTTTGCCTTGACAAGGAGAAGGGCCTTTTCTTCATGTGAGACAGGTGAAGGAGGAGAAAGTGTCAGAAGGCATCAGGGTTATGTGAGATGAGGGGGGAAGATGAAGGAACTCGTGAATGTCCTCAGTTTTGTCAGTGAAATATGAGGCATGGTTCTTACCTAAAAAGATTGGGGAAGGGAGAATCATGGGAGATTTGAGGAGAGATGAAAAGTCTTGGAAAAGCCATTGTGGTGAGTGGGGTAGTGAGTTAATTAGGGAAATATAACAGAATCACCTTACAGCAATCAGGGCCCAGTTGAGAAGATGTGGTGGACCAGTCAGCACAGTTTTGTGGTTCTTCTCTGGCTTCATTCAGCAACACATTTTTTAGAAGTAAGGCAGCAGATGGTAGGAGTGATTCAAGGCTGAAGGCTTGGTAGGGCAAGACCAGTGATATAAGAGAGCAAAGATTCCAGAGAAGATTTCATTGTAGAGTTGAACTGGGTCATCAAGGGGTCAGGATGGGAAAGAGTAAAATGCAGCTAGTGCGGGGGTGATGGTCTGGAAAAAAACTGAGAGGTCCCTTGAGATTGGAGGTTACTGTATGTATAAATGATAGATAGCATTTGGGATTTCAAGGCAAAGAGGGAGAGATGGAATGACAATAGATTATGACCAGATGAACCTCAGAGTTCATAAAAGAGAACATTTGTAAGCAAGGGCAAGGTCAAGGGTATGACCATCAATTGTGTGGCTTAGGTGGAATGAAGGAGGAGTACGTCATGGAAAATTAGTAAATTGACCTCCCTTTACCTAGAAGCTTTTTTGGCTGCGTATCACATGTCTTATTAGCTTACAGTCCACTGAGACCCACAGATCTTTTTTTGAACAACTACTGTCCAACCCAGCCTCCTCCATCATATAGTTATGAAGTTGATGTTTTTGTACCCAAGTGTAAGACTTTAAATTTATCTCCATTGAATTTTATCTTGATTAGATTCAGCCCAGTGTTTTAGTTGGTCAAAATCCTTTTAAATACTGACTCTGTCATCTGGTGTGTTAGCCATCCCTCCCAGTTCTGCATCATCAGTACATTTGATGAGCTTTCCATTCATGCCTTTGGTACTCCTCCAGAAACTCCGGCTATGATGACAAGGAACCATCAGCAACTAACTTTGTGAGTCCAACCATTCAGCCAGTTCTTAATCCATCTGTTTATATTTTTGTCTAAACCAGGAGTGGGGAACCTGTGGCCTTGAGGCCCCGTGTGGCTCTTTAGGCCCTCAGGTGTGACCTGTTGACTGAATCCAGACTTCACAGAACAAATCCCCTTAATAAAAGAATTTGTTCTCTAAAATTTGGACTCAGTTGAAAGGCCACACCCAAGGACCAAGAAGGCCACATGTGGCCTTGATCCCCCAGGTTCCCCACCTCTGGAAACTCTTTCCATCTTCTTCACAAGAATAGTGTTAGATACTTTATCAAGAACCTAGCTAAAATCTAGGCAGAGTAGATTTGCAATATTCTTCTCATCTACTAGTTTAGCAGTTCTGCCAAAAAGGGCAATACAGTAAGCCTGACATGATCCCTTCTTAATGAAGCCACAATGGCTCTGTATATTCACCCTCTCTGGTTGTTGAGCAACCACCTTTTTAATGATCTGTTTCAGAATTTTTTTCCGGGAATCAGTCATGCTCACTGGCCTATAGTTTGCAGGTTCTTTTATTTTCCCTTTCAAAAAAATTGAGACATTTGCCCTTAAATAATCTTTGATTGTTTCCCATGATCTTTCAGGGCACACAGTGGCTCAGCATTCACATCTTCCATTTCTTTCAGATCCAAGGATAGAAGTTCATCTGGGCCAGGTGACTTGACTTTATCAAGGGCAGCTAGATGCTCTCTTACTGTCTCCTTATTTGTCTTGGGTATTAACTCCCTGTTAGTCATTTTTGCCTTGTCATTTCCAGTGGAGTATCAGCAAGCACCCTAGCATACCTAGGGCGGCTACTAGCACAGGTTCTTAGATCTGCTTTTCTAAAGGAAAGCAACTCAAAATGGGTTAACAATCTTACTTTAATCAATCAAATGTCATTTACCTAGTTCAGGGGAAAAAGTCGGCACCCTGAACTTCAGAGAATACAAACAGAAGGTACAAACAAACAGAAAAACAGATCAGCAGACGGCTTCCAGCGTCTGACGTTGCATCAGTCACCTATTCAGTTACCAGAGAGGGAAGCACCAACATCTGGGCTTTTCACAGCCGGGGGGCTCAGAGTCTCGTCTGGCCAAATCACACAACTCTTCTCAAAGTGAGCCCCAAACCAAAACCTCACATCAGGGCGTATATATAGCCTTCTCCTGGCTTGGAGAATGTCACAGCCCTCTGGACCCACTGCCCAATCACAAAGCTACAAGGCACGGGCATTCCTGGAAAACAAGCCTGGCGCCACAGGCTCCACGTGACCACATTCAGCCTGTTAGAGAACAGAGAATACTTTCAAATATCCAAGGGTCCTCAGGGTCACGTAGCCACTTCAGCAAAGGGCCTAGGGGCAGGGAAGATCTTCAGATTCCCATAACAAGTGGAAAGGTCATTCTCCTTTGCAAGGAAAACAGAGGCAGAATAAGAACTAACAGCTCTGCTTTCTCTCTGCTGTAAAGGTCTGTTCCTCCTTGGAACCTCCCTTTTCTCTTGGAATAATTAATAAATCCTTTTGTGGCATCCTTAGCTTCTCTTGTTGGCCTCAGCTCATTCTGAGGATTAGCATTTCTAACAGTTATTTCAGGCCTCACACTCTTATCCTCAGTTTCCTGGCCTAACTTAAGTTCATTGATGAGTTCCCATTGCGTCCATGTCTATCTCATCAAAAAAATTCCATTTTTCCTCCTCATGTTCATTGTTTTTCTAATATTGAACTATCTTTGCATTCATGAGTTAAATCCAGCTTGATTGTACTGAGTATTTTTTTGGATATATTGCTGATTTTGCCAGGACTTTATGTAAAAATTTTTAATCGATGTTCATTAATGATATTGGTATATAGTTCTCTTTCATTCCTTTTGTCTTTGCTTAATTTAAGTATTAAGACTACATTTGGTGGCAGAAAACTGGAAATTAAGGGGATGCCCATCATTTGGGGAATGGCTAAACAAGTTGTGGTATATGAATGTAATGGAATACTATTGTGCTATAAGAAATGGGGAGGAGACGGACTTCATATTCACCTGGAAAGGCCTATAAAACTAATGCTAAGTGAGAAGAGCAGAACCAGGAAAAACTTGTACACAATCAGACACATCGTATGTGTGATGACCAGCCTCGATAAATTGGATTCTTCTCAGCAATGCACAGTTATAAGACAACTCTTCAAGTCTCAGGATGGAAGGAGAAGTCTACATGCAGAGTAAGATCTAGAAAGAACAGAGTTTAAATGGAGACTGAAGCAACCTACATGCTCTCGTTCTTCTTCATGTTTGATTTTCTTTCTTTTTTCCCATTGTTCGCTCCATTGGTTACAACCCTTCTATACAACCAGACCGATGTCCAGTGTGAAAGTATTTGCAGATCCTATACTGGATTGCATTCTGCTATGGGGGAGGGAGGGAGGGGAGAAAATTTTAAACTCAAGGGATTGTGGCACTGAATCTTGAATCTTGTAAACTAAAAGCAAATAAAAAAAATCAATTAAAAAAACTAAATTAAAAAAAGACTTCATTTGGGTCACAAAAGGAGTTTGATAAAGAATTTTCCTTGTTGATTTCTTAGAATAATTTGTTTAGTAAAAGTATTAATTATTCTTTAAAAGTTTATTAGAATTCAAATATAAATCTGTCTGGACCAAGGTTTGTTTGGTTTTGGTGTTTTTCCTTTTCTAGTTCTTTATAGCTGGCTTGATTTTTTTTTCTGAACTTTAATTAAGATTTCTATTTTACTTACTATTAATTTGAGAATATTTTTGTAGCCACTTCTCTATTTCTTTTAGATTCTCAGTTTTGTTGGCATATAATTGTATATAGTTAGTTCAGATTAATTTTATTTCTTCAGAGAAGCAAAATTAATAAGTATTTATCAAAAAAATTAACCCATTACTTGAAATGAACTACTTGAATAAACAATCTTAAATTTCTCTTTAAAATTTGTAGGTTTGCTTCTTTTTTTCATCCAGTTTCCTAACCATGATAGTAGAGTTTACAGTAATTTCTACTTCTAGTTATTACTTGGTGAACTTCATAAGAATGATCTGTTTGAACTGCCAAGATGTTTCTGGACTTTATAACATCACCAATACCGTAATCATTAGCCTCTCCAATTTGTGAGCAGTTTTAATAGGATCATATATTTACAGCTGTAGGGAGTAAAGTTACATAGATGAGTAAACTGAGACCCGGAGAGTTGAAGTAATGTCCCTAAAGTCACACAGGTGATAACTGTCAGATCTGAAATTTGAACCCAGTTGTTACTTTTATATTATTTTCCTCATGTATTTTTGGACTGTACATGCCAGTAATTAGGCAAGATACTTGCTATTCGGTGCTATTTCAGGGGTGAATATTGTATAACAAATAAGAAATTAAATATGCTTGGTTTAGCCAAGGACCAAAGATTATCATACTGTTTTGTAACTAGACATATCTGACGCAAACAGCTAGGAGAAAATTGCCAAAATCTGTTTTGAGTAGCATTATTTTTAAAAATTTCTTTGCATTTTTCTTCAAGGATTATTTTGTGAGAAGTTTTCAAGGACAGTAAAGTACTTTGAACTTCTGCTTTCTCACCAACTTTAAATGGCCTAGTATTTACTAAGTTCTTTGAAGTAAAAACACTTGCTATTAACCATTTTCAGTTTCTTGTATGAAGGGTTTATTTTAAATCTTCCCAACTTTTGATTTTACTCTTTCAAATGTGGCGTATTCTGAATTACTCTGAACCATGATAAGGTTAAAAGAGGTGAGCATTTTTAATGTCTCTTGGAACTGGCCCCTAGGTGGCACAGTCGATACGGTGTTGGCCCTCTTGTCAGGAAACCCCAAGTCCGAATTCTTCTTTAGATATTTTATCAGCCATGTGACCTGGGCAAGTCACTTCATATTTATCTGCCTCAGTTTCCTCATCTATAAAATGGTACGGATAATAGCACATGGTTGTTGTAAGGATCAAATGGGGCAACCCTAAAGCACTTTATAAATGCTAAAGGTTGTCTTGAAGTTGCTTCATCATTAATTACATGTGGTACTTGGTATTTATTCTTTACTGAAAATTACAGATAGCCTCTAATCACTTTTAGTTCACTCCTCACCTTACAGAGAACATTACACAACTTTTTAGTTTTCTCTTGGCCTTCCTAAAAGTGCATCTTTGATTACTTGTATCCAGTCCAGAGTAACATATCACTTATTTCTGCTGCTAGGAAATTTGCTTTGTTTCAGGGAAACTCTGAATACCACTCCAAAATGCTGTATTTAGTTATGAAGCAACTACCTTCATACCCTGTCAGTCAATCAACAATCACTTATTACCCACCTAGTATGTGCCCGCTATTATTCCATGTGCTGGTGACATAAAGGGGAAAATGAAGCCCTTTCTGCCCTCAAAGAACTTATGCTCCATTGAGGGAGCCAATATGTACCCACAAAAATATCAAAGAAAGGTTATTTGATTGTATAGAATAGCAGTTGGGAGATTTCAGGAAAGATTTTATATACAGAGTCGTATTGAGCTGAGTTTTGAAAGAAACTAGGAATTCTCTAAGACCATGGTGAAGAGCAAGTGTATTCCAGGTTTGAGGGGCAGTCTGTGCAAAGGGTACCAAAAAATGGACATTTTGCAAAGGAACAGCATGGAGTAAAAAAACAAAACAAACCATTAATACTTAGTTTTCAATTATTACAGACATACCTGGTAGCCAGATCTATGTTTATAATAGCTGCCCCTTGACAATGAAGAAACTTAAATCTCGTCTTATTCTTTAACTTAAGATTTATTGAAACATTATGCTGCTGGGTCAAGAAAAGGATCTCCTGTAGCATATTCTATGCCTGAATGGTATATTCATCATAGTAAACCACCAACAGCTGAACAGAAAGAGTAAGTATGCTTGAATTCATCTTAAATTTTTGCTTACCCATATGAGGGGGGAAAAAGTTTTCTTAAACCACATTTCAGGTGAAAGGCAAAATAAAAGATCCAATGCATTCACCGTGACTGTTAAATTAAATATTACTCTGGAACATTTTGTAAGGAAGAAATTATCGCTGAGGTGCCACATAGCTGATCAGCTACAGCCCTGAGGTTCAGAAGTTTCCATTTGTTCTAAGATTCTGCCACTGAAGAGTTAGGTAACCTGGAACAATTAATTCAATGCTTCCTATTCTCTGTTTGTAGAATGACACCTATACATACCTAGCTAATGTTTCTTGGAATAAATGATAGCCTATATTAAAGTTATCTGGGTGCCTTAGTGAAAAAGGTATTATGTAAATCCAAAATATTCTCAAACTTGATATAGGTTGTTTATTTATACAACATGTTATTTACCAAGTCATTTTGGTGTTCCTGGATATTCTGCCCATGCACCAGATCCTTCCTGCCCAAGATAATTCTAAATTTTATTTTATCAGTTTTCCTTAAAGTGGCACATTTTGTTTTATCTTCTGGAGGGTCATCCCAGATCCAGAAACTTAAGTGCTGGAAAGAAAATAGACCACATGTTTCCACAAGACAAGGAAGGGAAGAGTGCTGGAGGCAGGAAAGGAGAAAAGGACAAGAGGGGAGGCATTCATAGAGAAAGAAATACAATTTTTTAAAACTTCGTTTGAAATTACTAAATCCTTTTTTCCCTGCAGAATACGTGTATCTTCCATGCCAGAGTATATGATTCATGAAGAGTTTAACCCTGATCAGGCCAGTGGTAACTATGAATCCAAAAGGGGGCCTTTTGATTTTGATATGAAAACAGTTTGGCAGAGGGACGCTGAAGAGCATGAAAAGGAGAAAAAAAAGGTGACTCCATCTTGAGCTGAGATTTCATTGTTCCTGTGCACTTCAGAAACTGTGTTAGGAGCTTCAAATGTTGATTAAATGTTATTTAGCTTTTAAAATACTCTGCATTAATTTAGCAAAGATGTAGAAGTGTTCACATGTGCTGCCAACTGTGCTCCATGCTGGAGATGCAGAGCCCGCAAAGAAGACAGTTCCTCCATGTCCGCAAGAATTACACTTTCTACTGGAATGCAGATTGTATGTTTTACAAAAGTTTAAGTGTTTTGGTGAATTTCAAACTCATAATCGTCTGCATTTTTAAATTTCTTGTAAAGCTTGCTTTCTTGAGGCGGGTAACTTCCTTTGCTCCATCCAAAATGCATCTATTTTTTATAATACTTTAACCAAAGCTTGATCTAGGGAGGACAAAGTGATTTAATGTTTGTATTTATTTATTTAGCACAAAGAAATTATGAAAAGAAAAAAAAATTCTCTTCCAACTCTTAATGTAATAGATCGTCATCACTTACAAAGGTTAGTTCCTAAAGATGTAAATCTTGTTGATAACTGGAGAATAAGGTAGCTCTTAGCTCCAGAATTTTGCCTTTCATTTCCCACTAATTAAAAATTCTGTTAAATTAATTTAAGCTAAGATATAACTGAGGCTTAACTCTCTTGAATATTTTGCGAGGAAAATTTATTCATCCAAGTCCATTTTTAACTGGCAGAATTTATGGGATGCATTGTGTCACTGGGGCTGTATATCCCAAAATCTTTCCAGCTAGTAGGATCTTGCAGCGTTCAGGTCTGCTGGCATGGCTTTCAAGAACCAAGATTCCCTTTCTTGCCATGATGAGACATTAAAGGAGGCCTTCAGTGGACAGTGGTTTATATAGCAAATCCATCTTTTCCATTCAGCACATAAAATATGATGGAAAATGGAATGACGAAGATATTCCCTCCAGTTGACAGATAATGAAATTGAATTCAGACCTTCCATAGGAAATAATCATTCAAAAAGTCAGTAACTGGAATTATAACCTAAATTTCCTGACTCCTGTGTCATGTCGTCACAGTATGCTGAGTTGACAAAGGACTGGACCATTCTGTTGGACTGAGCAGGGATATATGATGATGGTGATGATGATGACGATGATGGTATCATCATTAGAGAAATTGTAAAGATAATTATAATCATTAGCAGCAACATCAAATGCATTTATGATGTGCCTATCTTACATTTTGGTTCTAGGTGCAGTAAAACAGTAAGTGAAAAAAGACATTGACCCTGGCTCATATAGAGGATGTTAAAGTTTTAAATAGGAAAAAGAATCAAAGACATTGAAGATACTACAATTAATGAACATTTAATAAATGTATAGCATGTAGACATTGTAAGATGAGTGTCCTTAGTAGACAAGTAAATGGTAAGGAAATTAGGGGCTTAAAACTGTTGGAAGTCTGCATTTCTTTTCTCATTAGTGAAAGCTTTATGAAGGACTATTATTTGAAGAATTTCTCAAGTGGTTGAAGGGTAAGAATTTGATTATCTGGTGGTGGATGAATATTTAAGGCAGGAAGAAATCATGGAAGAAGTCTTTGTGACAAGGGAAGGATGATTAGTAAAGTATTGAGATATGTGCCCAAAGGGAACAAGATGATTAGGCAAGGGAAGGGGAGGAAGTTCTGTAATAGGGCAAATAAGACTTTTAATAGCAATAGGGATCTTATTTTTTTTTACTTTGGAAATTGAAAAACCTTTAAGAGGAAGGAGGTGGTTGGCATGTAAAAGTGATGAAATTTTTTTTAAAACTTGCAACGGTTTTGAGAATTGACTAAATGCTGATCGAACGAGGAGCCAGGAGACCAGAAAATAGGTGGCTATCGTAATCTAATTGATATATGTGGTGTCTGGATCAGGGGTGGGGAATTTGTAACCTTGAGGGCATATGTGGCCCTCTGGGTCTTCAGATGCAGCCCTTTGCCTGAATCCAAACTTCACAGAAAACAAATCCCTTTAATAAAAAGATTTGTTCTGTAAAACTGGGACTCAGTCAGAAGACCACACCCAAGGACCTAGGAGGCAACATGTGGCCTCAAGGCCTGAGGTTCCCCACCCCTGGTGTGGATTATGGCATTGCTTAAAAGGGTAAAGAGAGAAATTTGGAGAAAATATTTTAATACATTTTTTAAAATTTTGTTGATATTTTGTTTTTATATCACATTTGCCGTGGAACCCCTGCTCTACGCTCACCCAGAAGGCTATTTTTATAATTTTAGGGGAAAAAATGTAAAAAGGAAAGAAAAAAATTCAGCAACACTAATTCATCAAAAAAAAACACCTAATGTCATATAAATGTTTCATCCCTGTGGTCCCTTCTACAAAGAGCCATTGGGAAGCGTCTTCTCATACCTCTTCTTTAGAGCGCTGAGTGTCCAACACGTAACTTCAGAAAGGTCACTTTCAGTTGTTTTGTAGTCCTTTCCATGTATGTTGATGGAGTTACTGTGTAATTTTTTTTTCCTCTTTCTGCTTATTTGTAAACAATTTTTTGTTTCTATCCATAGTTTCTTAAAACATGGTCATACTCCATTGCATTCATGCACCATGATTTGCTTAGCCACACTCCACATAATGAGCTTCTTTGTTTCCAGTTTTTTGCTACCACAAAAAGTGTGGCTATAAATATTTTTGCATGAGGTATTTCTTTTAGTCATTGACCTCCTTGCCTGTGACCTATATGCTTAGGAGTGGAATCCCTGGATCAGAGGGTATGGCTCTTTTATTAATTTTCTTTTCATAGTTCTAAATTGCTTTTCAGAATGGTTGGACCAATTCTTCCTTATAACAATAATGCATTGGGGCCAATGGATGACACAGTGGATAGAGCACTGGCCCTGGAGTCAGGCAGACCTAAGTTCAAATTCTGCCTCAGGCACTTGCTAGCTGTGTTACCCTGGACAAGTCATTTAACTCTGTTTGCCACCACCAAAACAAAAACAAAAACAAAAAACCTCCAATGCATTAGTGAGCTTATTTTTAAAAAAATAATTCATTTGTTTTTTGTTTTCAACATTCCCTTTTATAAGATTTTGAGGTCTAAATTTCCCCCCAAGACTGATATAGGCCTTAATGTGTATGATCATATTAAACATATTGACACATTAGTTATGTTCTGAAAGAAGAATCAAAACAAAAGGGAAAAACCATGAGAGAAAAAAACAAGAAAAAAGAGAAAATAGTATGCTTTGATCTGCATTTAGACTCTGTAGTTCTTTCTCTGGATATGGATAACATTTTCCATCATGAGTCCTTTGGAATTGTCTTGGATCATTGCATTGCATTGCTCAGAAGAGCCAAGTCTAACAAAGTCAGTCTGTTCAAAGTCAGTCCAAATGTTTCTGTTTCTGTGTAGAGTGTTCTCCTGGTTCTGCTTACTTCACTTAGCATCAGTTCATGCAAGTCTTTACAGATTTTTCCAAAATCCACCTGCTCACCATTTCTTATGGAACAATATTATTCCATTACATCCATATACCACAACTTGTTTAGCCATTCCCCAATTAATGGACATCCACTCAATTTCCAATTCTTTGCTGCCACAAAAAAAGAGCTGCTATAAATCTTTTTGTATGGGTCCTTTTCCCTTTTTTACAATATCTTTGGGATACAGTAGCATTGCTGGATCAAAGAGTATGTACAGTTTTATAGTTCTTTGGACATAGTTCTAGATTGCTCTTCAGAATGATTGGATCAGTTCACAACTCCACCAGCAATGCATTAGCATTCTAATTTTCCTACATCTTCTCTAACATTTATCATTTTCCTGTTTTGTCATATTAACCAATCTGATAGATGTGATGTGGTACCTCAGAATTGTTTTAATTTGCATTTCTCTAATTAGTAGTGATTTAAAGCACTTTTTTATATGACTATAGATAGCTTTAGTTTCTTCCTCTGAAAACTGCCTATTCCTGTGCTTTGCCCATTTATCAGTTGGGGAATGACTTGTATTCTTATAAATTTTACTCAGTTCTCTATATATTTTAGAAATGAGGCCTTTATCAGAGTCACTGGCTGTAAAAATTGTTTCTCAGCTTTCTGCTTCCCTTCTAATCTTGGTAGCATTGGCTTTGTTTATGCAAAAACTTTTAAATTTAATCACAATTACCATTTTGCATTTCATAATGTTCTCTATCTGTTGTTTGGTCATAAATTCTTCCCTTCTCGATATATCTGACAGGTAAACTATTCTTTGCTCTCCTAATTTGCTTATCATTTCACCTTTTATGTCTAAACCGTGTACCCATTTTGACTTTATCTTGGTATATGATGTAAAATGTTGGTCTTTGCCTAGTTTCTGCCTAGTGTGCCTATTTTTTCAACAACTGTTCCCACATTGATTATTAGTTTGGGGAAATATTAATGAGAATAATATGATTTGACTAAGTGTGAGGAGCAATTCCTAACGGTACAATGGCATTGCCCATTATAAAGCAATGGCTAGATATAGAGTAGGTACATAGAAGGAAAATGAATAGTATATAGAAGAACGAAGATATAGATAGTTCCTGACTACTACCCACTAACCTTTAAAAACTGCTACTCTGGGTCAGTGGCATACACATAAATTCTTCTTCTTTCCAACCTGCAATTCCCCTTTCCTTTTTCTTTTTTCCTTTTCCCTCTCTGACTAGAGTTATATCATCTCCCACAAAAATCATCTTGCTGTAGGTAATCTGCAGTTGAAGGACTGGTAGTAGCACATTTGACTCCTCTGGATATTGAATCACAGCATTTGGGGAGAAGAAGACTCTTAAGGCAGCACAAAAGTAGCACCAGGCTTCTGGATGATGAGATGTTGCCAGACCTGGGGAGATCAGTGACGGAAGCTGGAATAGCCAGCAAGACTAATAGATTCAAAAAGGAGCTGTCAATGAAGGCTTGCTTATTTTTTTCTTCCATTCATTTTCACCTTTCACAAAAAAAGCAACATTTTGGAAAAACATGTCAGATTTCAACATTGTACGAATATTCAGTATACAATAACATTGCACAAATATAGTTATTATAAAAATACTTTAAGTTAACATATTAAGTGGACCAATGAAGGTATTCTTTTATTTTGTACAGTAAAATTGTATCTATGCCATTAAAAAGGTTTTAGTATTATGCAACATCTGGGATGAGTGAAAAAGTATTTATTGGGTACTTACTATGAATAAAGCATCATGCTAAGGTCTAGAGATATAGATCAAATATGATAACCTTATTTATACAAAACTGGTTGCTTGCTTGTATTTTTATATAAGTGCATTCTGTGTTTAGCATCTAAAATGCTTGTTCATTTATAAGGGTGATTCACTCAAAAAGGACCATGAGTTATTCTAATTAAATATAGATTGAGTTGTGTGGCCTATAATACTGATGTTACCAATCATTATTTGAATGAATAACAAGTCTTATCTACTGCCAACTGAGCTAACTGGGCAACTGCTTGTTGGTACATCCTACAACTCAGTACTAAATCTCCTTTATTTTTCCTCTCATGGAAAAGTTCTAATTATTTTTTAACTCTCTTTTCCTTTTGCTTCGTTATACCTTTGACTATCCTGTTCTATCCCAAGACATTACTTGGCCCCAAAATAGCACTTAGGGCCACAGAACTTTTTTATTCCTTATACAGATAGACAAAATAACCTTTGGCAAATCAGTCTTTTTGTTCTGCTTTATTAATGAGAACACTAGAGAGGCAAATTGTACATCATTGCCTTTCATGACCACTAATAAATGCTTCATTTGAGATGGGCTGAGGTGTGTTGTGTCCTTCTATAGGTTAAAATGAGCTAAATGTATAGTATCTTGATATCTTCTAATTCAGAATTTTCCCTTTCAGAGGTGTATCTTGGGATTTTCTTTAAAGAGATTTTATTGTCAGAATATTCTGCCTGAAATAGTATGTTACTGTGACCACAATAGAGTTATAGATATTGTATGACAAACAAGACAGATTTCCATCTTTTTTGCTGTTACCATGTGGTTTTTTTCTCAGTTATTATGTGGTTTCTGGATATCTCTACTAAATTAGTGTTATATGTGTTTTTCTCAACACAGGTGAAACTTCCAGCAATTAACTCTAGGTATGCAAGCAGAGCAGGATCTACTGCTGGTTCTAAAGACAACAATGCGAGAAATAGGCTTTCATTTCCTCCTATGTAAGTCATTAGAGCAGTGTTCCTTCGAATAAACTTTGGAGTCTTGATTCTATCTTTAGTCATTTGTATATAATGAAACAGAGATATTCTCATTAATTGCTTCTCAAAACACTGTTCTTTTCTTGTCTTGTGATATTGGGCATTTTTGCTTTCTCAATTTTTCTGTGCCATCATTTCCAAGGAAGTGCTTTCCACTCTCCTCACAAGTGCCTGGCATAGAGTTACTGGCACTTAAATGCTTGTTGATTGATTGCCATTCATTTCTATACTTCTCCTTTCAAAACCTGGCTGAAAGTGCCTTTTGAGGAATTTTTTTGTCAGTCCAACCACATTCTTTGCATGAGTCTCTTCCTTACTCACGTACTTTGTTTGCAGTGTTAAAATTTGTAATCCATTGCTTTTAAGTGTTTTGTAGATAGGTGTTCTAGAATGTGACTACAGTATAAGCTATTTAAGAACTATTGTATCTTCAATTTATCTTGTACTTTTCTAGACATCTAATTGTTATCTAATGACAGACCTGATTCATATTGCTCCTAGTTGCTATTTGGAATCTGTACACTATCTCTTTTCCTTGTATTTACTTTCTTTTATGGTAACATTTTATAATTTTATTTTTAAATAATTATGGGACTATTAAACACATTAATAAAAATAACTTATTAGGGAAAGAAAACATGATTTCCATAAAAGGGAAGTAATGTATTGCCCATCTATTTGAGTTCTTCAAGGAGTATATTAAGATGAAATTTAATAAGGATAAATGTGAAATCTTATACTTGTGTCCTAAAAATCAACTACTTAAGTACCAGGGAATGGGAGACATGGGTGTAAAGAAAAGATTGTAAGGGCATTTAGGTGGCACAGTGAGTAGAGCACTGGCCCTGGAGTCAAGAGGACCCGAGTTCAAATTTGGCCTCAGACACTTAACACTTACTAGCTGTGTGACCTTGGGCAAGTCACTTAATTCCAGTTGCCCTGCCTTCCCCTCTCCAAAAAGGCAAAAAAAAATTGTGGGAGAAGTATTAATGTACTGCCAGGTCAGTCTTAATACATAGTCAAAAAATGAATAGTAATCTCAGGTTATAGTAATAGGAGAACATCCAGAACAAGGGAGGTTCTAGTCTACCACATCTCAAGATTTTGTGGAGTCATGGGTACTACAGTTTAGCAAAGACACAGACAAATTGAAATGTGTTCTGAAGAAAGCAACCAGGATGGTGAATGGACCATTGTGCCACACAAGAATTTCTAGAAGGAACTAGTTATGCTTAGTCTGGAGAAGAAATAATCGCAGGGATTAAGTGATGGCTGTCTTCAAGTTTTTAAAAGGCCTTACCATTTGAAAGAGGGATTAGACTAATTTTGGTTAAGTCCGGAGGGTAAGACTGGAGTAGAATTTTTTTTCTTTGTATCCAGAAAGTGCCTTGTACATAAATGGTGCTTAGTAAATGTTTAATTGCTTTGAATTGACATTGCAGACAGGTCAATTTCAATTTGTACCAATTAGAACTAACACAAAGTATAAAGGATTGCTTTGTAAGGTAATTGAGTTCTCTGTCACTGGAAGTCTTCAGAGGACCATTTGTTGGGAATATTGAGGACTAAAATGACTTCTGAGATTTATTACAGTTCTGAAAGATTAACCTAATTTGTTTAGACTTTCAAAAGACCATTGACAAACTCTAATACCAACATGTTATAAAAAATAAATAAACCTAAGATATTCATACTTACTTACTATGGGTTGCTGAAATGTTTTCATATAGATGAGAATTGGATTCAAGACTGGAAACAAAGGGAAACCGAGCTAAACAAGTATTTCTAGAAAGAGAATCATTTAATGATACCTAGGAATCAATGCTTATTTAACCATTTTTATAAATTATGTGAAAGAAGTAATAGGTGGCATATAGGTGGTGATAAACTGCAGAGAAGTTTCCCCAACTTACCTACTTTAATGGCTTTATGATCTCTGGGCCCTCATGGCAGTAGCACGTCTCATACGGGTCATACCTTCTGAGTCTGTTCAACTCAGCTTGTCCTTGTTCCCTTATGCCTACTTTAGATGAGGTCTTACAGTGTCCTGTAAGTCTTCCTCTCAGATTCTTGATGTTGTATAGAATCCAGTGGGTGCATAGCTATTTATAAGTTACCTCTCACTCTTCTAACCAGCCCACCTACTTTTCTCATCTTTGATTTCTCCAGTGATCTTGTGTGCTCAGCTTCTTCTGGGCAGCTCTTGCTGTGGCCTTTCCATGCCCACTTTTTACCTCTCCATTGCTCTTTGGTTATTTACAACTTTAATTCCTCAGAGACTAATAGTTTATGACTCTTAAGTCACACAACAATACCAGGTTGATGTTAAAAAGATAGACTTTAGTTTTATGGAGAAGCTTGGTATCACTAAAAGCACTGTGCAGCTTCCCTAACCAAATTTTATTGTCCATTTAGTGTCTGCTTAATATATATGTATTAATGGACCACCTCCATTCTGTGCTATTGCATGTCATAATCTGGCTAATTGGCAGGCTTCATCCACTTGTTTAACTCTATGTGGATAGAGTATTCAAACTCTTGAGTGAGGAAGGATCTTATTGGAGAGGCTCTGCAGTGTTCCCAGGCTTGATACAATCAGTACAGTTCCTACAAATAGGGACATATGAAGAACCTCACTAATTATAGGGAATTCCTCTTCCATATAAACCCTACATTGGACATGTGCAATATTGTCAAATAATTTTGGCAAGCATATTTTACCATATTTAATTTTTCACTTAATATTAATAATCAGAAGGTCATAAAAGTTATAGCATTTGATTTTTTTCAAGGAATCTCATGATTTTACTTCATGTACAAGAGATACCTTGTTGGAAGAAAGCCTTAAAGTTGAAATCACATTCTCGACCAATAAGCTCAGTGGGATCTTGTGTTCTATATATCTTGTAGTTAGTTATGTAACTATAAAGGTATAGTCTTCTCTAGATTGTACTTTTCTCTTGTCATACCTTGTAACAACAAGCACCCTAGCACACCCAGGATGGCTGCTAGCCCAGGTTCTTTGATATGCTTTTCTAAAGCAAAGCAACTCAGAAGGGTTAACAGTCTTACTTTAATCAAACATATGTCATTCACTTAGGTCAGAGGAAAAAGTCAGCAGCCTGAACTTCAGAGAATACAAACAGAAATTACAAGCAGACAAAAAATACAGATAAAATAACACAGTTCAACAGACCAACAGACGGAGCTTCTCACCATCTGACCGTTACATATATACAGTTAGTTACCAGAGAGAGAAGCACCCACATCGGGGTTTTCAAAGCTGACGGCTCTACAGCTGCCCAGAGTCTCATCTGGCCACATCACACAACTCTTCCCATAAGTGAGCCCCGAAGCAAAACCTCACCTCAGGGAGTATATATACCCTTCTCCAGGATCAGAAGACATCACAGCCTTTGTGACCCACTGCCTAATTACAAAGTAACAAAGGGTGGGCCTTCCTGAAAAACCTCCCCTAAGCAAGCTTCTCTTGCTGGACTCCAAGTGAGGCCCATTAGGGGCAGGGAAGCTCTCCAAATTCCTTTACCACATCATATTTAATTTTTCACCTGATGTTAATAATCAGAAAGTCATAAAAGTTATAGCATTAGATTTTTTCAAGGAATCTCATGATTTTACTTCATGTACAAGAGATACTTTGTTGGAAGAAAGCCTTAAAGTTGGAATCACATTCTCAACCAATAAGCTCAGTGGGATCTTGTGTTCTATATACCTTGTAGTTAGTTACATAACTATAAAGGTGTAGTCTTCTCAAGATTATATCTTGCAGTGACCTACCTTTTCTCTTCTCATACCTTCATCAAGGGTGATGTCTTCAATGCATGTGCGTACTGTTCTCATAAAGATTTTGTGGTGATAAGAAGTCAGTAATGTGCTGTTCTATGATTATTATTATTTTAAATATTATGTGTCTTGTTGACTTTGGATGCATAATACAATTACCTCTGCCAAATCCTTTATTTGCCTTTCCAAGTAGAAGCCTGTAAACCATCCTTTTATTTGTTTATTTATCTGCAACTTTAGGAATGCTTTATGTTCTGACCACTGGAGGGAACATGCACTTGAATGAAATCATAGATCCATTGGAGTTACCAAATGGGGCTATATTAGGAAATTTTGAGTATACAGATATGAAAAACATTTATATAATATACGTGTATAGCCAAATATACACAGGAATACACTTGTGTGCATTATTACTAGCTATACATATATGTGGCTTTATATATGATATTCACATGTATATATGTACATGCATATATGTATGGGTACATGGATATAAATACGTACACAGAAAAACATACAGAGGTTGCTGTCATGGGAAACAGTCTTGCTTTTCCTTCAATACTTGGTAGCTTTGTCATTAGAGGAAGTTTAATGTGACCATGGTGGCATTTTATTTGTCATTGTGTTATTCTCATTCTTCAGCTTACTTTTTAAACTAATGTGCTTTGCATTTTCCAGGAAGCAGTAGGGCATAATGAATAAAGGGCCAGACTTGGAGTCTAGAGGATTTTCATTCAAGTCTTATCTATGACAGAGTCTGGCCCTGTGATCATAGGCAAGTCACTTCATCTCATGGTCTCAGTCAATTCGCTCAGACTACATAAATTATGGAAAGGTTACTGATCTTTATAAGTGAAGGGAATTTCTACCGATTGATAAAATAAATTTTGAATGGAAATAATCTTACTTAGAAATATCAGCCTACTTGACTGGGAAGGAATACATTTCCTTGGTGGACATATATATGTATATATATGTATATATGTATGTATATATATCATAGGGCTATCATTTACCAAAGCCGGCTTGAAATTATTTGTGGTAATTGAGGAATAGGATCTTAAGAAACAAGATTGAAAATGTTTTAACTAATAACTGCATCTTCCTTTTTTATAAAACTTTTTCCAGAGGAGCTAATAAATAACCAGATTTACTACATTTTATTCTGAGGTCATGGAGAAAAACAGATTTACTAGCAGTTCTACCTGGAACCTGAGCAGGCACCATGTTTTCTTTTTGATTAGACAGAATCTCTTCCATTCCTTAGCCTTCAGGACCTTCATTCAAGTAGTACTGAGGTCCAATTACATGTCTACTACCTTTGTGCTTGGCATTGTGGAGGATAGAGATTCCTTACCCTCTAGGAATACTAAATTGAGTTGAAGAGACTAATATATAAAACATGCCAATTCAGGATAAGAAGAGAGGGCTGACCCCAAACTTCTTCCTGAAATAAAGGCCAATCTTCATAATGCTAGCATTCTTCTGGTGTCATAGTGAAAACAAAACAACGTGCCTACAACAGAATATAGATGGTGCAGACTTCTGTTCCTTTCCGATGTATTATCACAAGGCCAAGTGAAGCACAGAGGCCCCCCAAACACTGTCTTGTGCTTGCTTAACACTGCTAATTTCTTACATTTAATTTTGTGGCAATTAATGGCTTATGGCAGATCATCTAGAGATATTAGCCCTGAGTAAGCCTTTATGTTTATGGAAGGGTGCTTCCTTAGCTAAGCCTTTTGTCCATTCCACTACTCCGTCCTTTGAGGAAGAGATTCTCTGACTAAGTCAATTGCTAGACTTCCTATATAACAGTTTTCACCAGCACCAGACCCAGCCATACTGGAAAGAACCAGTACATTGGTAAATGGTGCAAGAGAAGGTTGGCTAGGGGGAGTGTGAAATGCTTGTATATAGACCACATGTGATCATATCAAATCTAATACTGTTGTTGGAGTAATGGAATCAGTAGATGTACAAGCTATTGTAGTCTTTCAGTGTCTTCATAATTTTATTATAACAATTCAAACCAGTGCCATTTTATGTTCAAAGAAAAAAAGATTTGTATTAATATTCACTTTTTAATTTGACATTTATACTTAGATTTGCCTTTCTCTTCTTTTTTTTGAGGCCGGGTCACAAATCCAACGAACCAACAAACTTCACCAAACTAATTAGCAATGGTTATAGAGACGAATGGTTACAGCATCGTGGAGACACTGGAAAAAAGTCTCCATCACCATCTAAAATTTCAGAGGCATCCGAATCATCTTCGACTACTCCATTGCATGAAGATTCAGAGGTTCCAGAAGGTGCTGAGAAGCTTGAAGGTAGAGTATTTTATGCTGTGTGATATCACTGAAGTCTTTGGTTAATAGTGCAGGTGACTTTCTGGAACTTTCATATTTTGTTATGGAAAGCAATTTGAACATCAGTTGTTAAAATACCACTAAGTTTCTGAGGTTATAGGTCAGACTTAGTACCAAACATGCACATTCTTTTTAAACTGGAAAACATGATATGGATTGCTAAAAGCATAAGTAAGTGACTTCATATTTTCCTTTGTTTGGGTTGGAAAATGTACCACATTAGCTATTCAAAACTGTTAAGATTGTCTGTTGTTGGGATTAGACAGCAAAATTAAATATAGTGTGGACTATGCAGGCACTGTTCTAAGCACTTCAAAATATTATCTCATTTGATCAAATCAAATTGGCCAGTAATGCACAATTATAGGGCTTTATTTGCTTCATTTAACCACTGAGACTATTTTGCTTAACTGCTGATGCCCAAGGGATACAACCAGAATCTGGAGGAGGTAAGCCAAAAAAGAATGGAATAGCAGTCACATGGGGGATGAAGATTCAGCTAGAATTTTGAGGTTTTGTTGGGAGTCAGGGCAGGAAGGGGGGGACAGTGGTCCTATAAGAAGCTGCCCCTTAGGACTTCTCACATTGTTGTACCAGTATCTTATCATTACTTCATGCATCAAGGCAGCTCTAGGTTATTGAGATGTTTTTTAGGGAGGGGTAGACATGCCTGCTTGGTCCTCCCACCTTTGGAGGCAGCTGGTAGCACAGTAGATAGAGCATTGGACCTGGAGTCAAGAAGGTTAAGGTTAGATTAAATGAATTTTGCCTGCTTGGCTAAGAATGCTTTAATTTTGTGTAGGTTTTAGGCAGTATTTATAAACATATAGTTAAACATAATAGTAATAGAACTGTTATTTTATCTCATCATTTTACTTTAAGAAAATGAATACTATGTTGTAATTGTACTTTTAATTAATACATACTTACATCTTTTCATTTTTTTTTTCATTGCAGGTACACCATTATCTCAGTCTGGAGAAACATCAACAGAACTCAAATGAAATCTGTAGCTAATATTATAAGTATTTTTTTAAATGTAAAATGCAGTAATACTGTGAGCAACTATATTTATAAAACCTTTATTATTGCCTTATATTAAACTAAATTTTTAAGAGATTATCTATCTTGCAGTGAAATCTTACATTCCTGCAGTATAGATCATGTATTTTTCTTACCTTGTATCATTTTTCTGAATGGTAACATATGGTCAACAAATTAAACTAAGACCTTTTTGTTACCTCTTTTTCTGCTGAACTAGTGATTTCCCCATATCATTGATACCAATTATTATTTTCCCTTGCATAGTACAATACTACTGTTTGGTGGTATTTCTGCTCAAATAGACTATTGAGGCTCTAACAGTCTATAGGTTATAGTGTTGAAAGTAAAAGGATTTTAATAAAACAAGGGTATATGATGATACACAAGTTCTACTTTGTACTTTAATTCCTTTTAGAAATAATTTTGTATGTCTTTTGAAAGTTATATATTCAGACTGCTTAATATTATTTAATACTAGAATATTATGATATTGATTCATGTTAAGTATAAAAAGTTTTGTTAGTTGTATCTGCCTTGAAAGTTATTAAACATTTAATATAAGAATATTATAATGTTCACTTAAATTAAAAAGTTTTGTTAATATATTTTCTATATAACTGAAAATATAGAATATAAAATATTTAGTACTAGAATGTCGGTTGCTTTAAACAAAATTGTTTAACATTAATATTGATGATATAATTGACAAGTCATGCTAGAAAAAAATAATCTCACAATAATCACATTGTTATCTGTAATTTTATGAATTTTGCATTATGAATTTCATTTTAAGTAAATTTATATAAGGATGTGCTGATATAATTTGAATTTGATTCACAAATGAATTTCTAGTTTTCCATATTAAGAACTTTAGAAACTCTAATAGATTTTCAAATGTTGTTTTTCTCCAGAATTAACTTATCATGCACTTGCTCATTTGAAATTAAATATTCAAAATTAATTGCTTAAATGAAGCATTTATTTGAGCCATGACATCTGACAATTTGAATTGTACTATAATGGGAGACATAAAAATCGAAATGTTCTTCAGGAGAATATAAATTAAATTAAATAAGTGAGAATTGTAATGAGAACATTCATTTCTACTACCTGAATTTAGGTAATGGGGAGGGTGATAAAAATGACCAGAAACTTTTAGGTAAGCATTGGTATGGCCTTTTTTCTCTTAACGACTTAAATTTTTCAGTATTTCAAAAAAATCCCTGATTTACTCATGTGGTTACTCCTTCCATCAACCTAGACCACAAGACAGTATGCTGTTATGAAAGAAGACTGGCTTTAGAGTCCGAGGATTCTGCCTGATTGCCCAAGTACTCAACCTCTGGGTCTCAGCTTCCTCTTTTGTAACATTAGTGGGTTGGACTAGATAATCTCTACCACCCTTTCTGAATTCTGTGATCTAAATTCCAAATCTTTGATTCTGCCAGATGGCAAACTAAAAGGTCTTTGCAGCTTTATTTAACCAGTCAAAATTTGTTAATTTCTTGCATGATTGTAAACTTGGGAGAAGGCAGTATCCCAAGGAAAGCCAGGAGCATGGATTTTTTAAAAAATTAATTATTATTGATACGGTATTGACAGATATGTCCTTTCCAGCAAAGAATAAAAAGGAGGGAAAAATGAGTTCAACACAGCTTACCCTGCGAATGTTCCACACTCGTCCTCCATCTCTTCTTTACAGCCTAACTTGAACATTATAATTATGTAACATTTTATTTATTTATTTGCATATTGTCTCCCTCATTAAAACGTGAGCTCCTTGTCTTTAGGGACTGTTTTTGCCTTTGTGCTGCCAGATCTTAGCGTAGTAAGTACTTAATAAATGCTTGTTGACTTGATGACTAAGTTAATCAGTCAAGTATTTATTAAGCTCCTACTATGGTTCTAAGACCTTTGCTAGGCACTAGGGATACAAGTATAAAGAATGAAACATTACCTACTTGTAATCAGTCTGCATACACAGTAGGGGAGGCAGCACATTCATATACAAATATCTAGCAGAAATATAAAGTGAATAAACATTTTATATATGTATACACATTTGTGTATGTCTATGTGTGTGCATATGTGTTTGTACACAAGGTAGTTTAGGAAGGAAAGCCTTATGTAGAAGATGGTGTCAAAGCTTCATCTTAAAGGAATAAAAGGGTTCTTTTACATGAAGGTAAGAGATTGCATTTTTGGCATGGTGGTAGCCAGTGCAAAGGCATCAAGATGGAAGATGGGAGTATCATGAGGGAGGAATAGAGAGGTTGGATTAAAGAGTATTGGAGTGGGAATAATGTCTAATGATGCTGGAAAGATTGGGTCCAGCTTCTAAAAGGCTTTAAAAGCTAAATGGAGGAGTTTATATTTGATCCTAGAGACAATAGGAAGCCTGGAATTAATCATTTTAGTTAGATTTGCTCTTAAGGAAAGTTAATTTGGCCGTAATATGTTGGATGGACTGAACTGATGACAGATTTGCGATGGGGAGACCAATTAGGAAGGTGTTGAAATAATCTGAGAAGTGATGAGGGCCTGCACTAAGGTGGTAGCCGTGTGACTGGAGAGAAGAGGTAGGATATGAGAGATGTCATGAAGGATAGAAATGGCAAGATTTGGTGACCAATTGGGGATGTTGCTTGAGGGAGAACAGATAATGCCAAATTAAGCTTAAAAAATAATGGTGCCTTCAAGAGTCATTGGGAAGTTTGGAAGATGGAGGGTATAGGGAGAATGACAATGAATTCAGTTTTAGATATGTTGAGTTTAAAGATGCCTCCCAGACATCCAGTTTGAAAAGTCCAATAGGCAGATGGTGATCTGGGAATGAAGATACCTAGATGATGATGATGATGATGATGATGATGATGATGATGATGATATGTGTGTGTGCTTGTGTGTGTGTGAGATGAGCCTTTAAAGGAGACTGAGGAGTGGTCAGACGGGTAGACAGTAAATCAGGAAAGAGTAATGTAATGAAATCCTAGAGAGGCAAAAGTATCCATCCACAGAGGGCAGTTACAGCATCACATGGAATAGACAGGTTGAGGGGTTTGGCCAAAGAAAAGACTGCCTGTTGCTGTAGCTTG
The DNA here is from genome assembly GCA_028627135.1 of Pseudochirops cupreus. Classification (NCBI taxonomy): domain Eukaryota; kingdom Metazoa; phylum Chordata; class Mammalia; order Diprotodontia; family Pseudocheiridae; genus Pseudochirops; species Pseudochirops cupreus. The sequence goes on from CM053583.1 coordinate 361,284,341, forward strand.
TATTGTTTTCCTGATCCTTTTTATTTCATTCTGCATCAGTTCATGTAAGTTCCCGTGCTTCTCTTTGTTCTTTATTTTATTACATTATTTCTCATGATATTATCACAACATTATCACTCTGTGATATTCACCTGCTACAATTTGTTAGGTCATCCCCCAGCTGATAGACATCTGCTTTGTTACCAGTTTTTTGCTACTATAAATATGTTGACATACTTTGTATGTATATAATATATACACAATACATATACACACATGCATGTGGGTATGTATATACATATGTGTGTATACATATATACATATATGTATATGTGTGTGAGAGACCTTTCTTTCCATTGTTTTCTTCTTTGTGGGAATATACCTAGCATATCTGTAGCTACGTCAGAGGGTATGGACATTTTTGTAATTTTCTCAGACTAATTCCAAATTGCTTTTTGGAATGGTTGATAAAATTCACAGTATGAATTTTTTCAAAGTTACCTGTTTTGGTCAGTTAGTTGGAAGAAAGGAATATTATGATGTGATAGTAATTGAATCCACCTGTTGTGAATGGAAGAGAAGTCTTAAGGACACCAAGGAGGAAAGAAGCACAAAGATAAGAGAGAAAAACACAAGTGATAACAAAGCAAATTCAATGGATGAGGTGGCAACTAAAAACTTGTAAAGGGGAGAAGAGACGGTGGTCCTTATTCTTCCATGACCCAAGGGGCTATAGTGAGAATACTATCACTATTACTCTAAGGAGAAAAGAACTAGGTATGTTGTCCTATAAATTATAGTCCCACTCCTGTGTACTATCTTAACTTATTACTTATGCAGTTACTATAATGATAGGCAAATGAATGAGTTATCAGAAAGTTCTGCCGACCCTAAAAAAAAGGACGTTTTAAAACATACGGCTTAAAATACTGGGAAGAGACAAGTTTTGATTAAATAATGTAATTTTGGGCTTATTCATGTTAAGACATCAAGACTGAAATTATTTTGCTCCTTCTGGTCAAAATAGAGATGTTGAGAGTGACCTGTGATCTGCATACAGCTAAATTTAAATGCTTAGACTGTGTTGTTCTCAGTGAAGCAATCAAAAGTAGACCAACGCCTAAAAAAATATTACGAGCAAATATACTTTACCAAGTCATATGTATCTTGTGAATGATAAATGCAAAGTTTTAGAGTAAGACGTCAATTGTATTATAGGCTTTCTTCCAACCTTAATTTATAGAGTACTATGGCTTATTCATAATCATATCTTATATTTCAATATGCATTGATCTTTTTCCACCTATCAATTGTAAAACGGAAAGCTAGAGGGTAAAAATAGCCTCTTAGGGAGGAACTGGTTATTATTACAAGCAGCCAGTGTCGTAATTTTAGAACTAGCTTGACTACAGGAAGTTGGTGTTGCTTTTCTGAGAGTATTTCCTGTGAAGTGGAGAAGGGAGCAGGAGGTCAACATTCCATTTGGTGCATCCAGTGAATGTACCAATTAGCTTGAAAATTAGATATATACATTTTGCCTTAAAGAAAAAGAGAATTTTAATCAAGATGAAGTGGTTGGCCATTCTCAAAGAGGACCAGTGACATCAGGAAGGTGATTGTCTTAACTTGCAAGTGAATTGGACTTAAGTGAGGCAGGGCTGTGCAATGTTAGGAGCCTCATTCTCTCTTCCAGAGCCATCTGTATCCGCTGGCAAGATGTAGATCAGGATAACTGGGAATGGCCCCGCATGCAGTGGGAAACTTTGGCTTTTTTAAGCTAAGGTCCTTCCCAGGTCTCAGTTTGTCTGAGGCAACACCCAATCAATGATTAAGCCTAGGTAAAAAAAGAGATAATAATTTTTTTTTAAAGTCAAAAGAAATGAGTCTAAAAAATTGACCTCCTTTACCTATTTTTTAAAAAAATATCAGTCTGGGAGGGGAAGACCCTTAGGGTTTCTGGCCAGAACAGAAATAATTGCTATTTACTCTCACTCTGAGCCCTCCAAACCCAACCAATGATCAAGTGGGGAAGAGAAAAATAAAATCTAGTGGGTGAACTCCCCAATATTTTGCAAGGTTTCAGTGATCAAAACTTATATTCCTTTAGGCAGAATTCCCACAAGTAAGGGTATGATTCTCTAAGAGAGTCTAAGTGGATGGAGAGGTAAAGGGAAGAAAGGAAGACAAGAGCAGTTTTGCCCAGTCAGAACTGGCCAATTGAGTACCCAGTGGGGCAGCTACTACTCACAGATTATTGTTTGTCCTTCCAGCCAATGACATCAAGAAGGCCTCAGACAAACTGAGACCTGGGAAAGATCTTAACTTAAAAAAGTCAAGATCACTCACTGCCTCCGAGGCCATCTCCAATTGTACTGATCTATGTCTTGCCAATTGTAAGAGGAGATATAAAGGTATATTGTTTTGCTCCCACAAAAGTTATTGGAAGATAATCAATAGCTGTGGGGAAGCTCAATTTTCTTATTTTTCTAAAACCCTGGTCTTCCTGGAGCTGTGACAATGGCCAGAGGGAATCAGAAATGTGGGGGTGTGGCACATAGCTCTGACCTTAGAAGAGGTCAGGCCTGGTCAGGTCTCAAGTATCCTCACAACCATGCCAATGTAATCTGCATATATAGAGGGAATGTAGGGAAATAAAGTGAGGAATTTGACTAACCCTAAGTCTATTAGGAGGGACAGAACTGTACAACCTCACTCATGCTTCTGTATCAGTGTGGATGTGTTCCTAGTCCCTTCCTTGCTGAGAGCATAATAAACACCTTTCTCTGCATACTCTGTTTCTGAGTTCTTTCAGTGAGAAAGGGTTTGCTGTTTTAGGGGGCATCTCTTATGGATCTTCCTAAAGGCCCTCAGGGAAGCAGTGGACAGTAGAAGCTTGTTTGGACTCACTCCCTGATCCTACCTCACACACTGGACCCAGATGGCTCTGGAGGAGAGAGTGAAGCTGGTAACTTTCCACAGCCCTGCCTCACTTAAATCCAATTCACTTGCAAGTTAAGATAGTACCTTCCTGATGCCATTGGTCAAGCATGAAGTATCCTCAAGTCAGTTGGATAAATCAAAGAGGCTACATTAACTGTTCTGATAAGGTGAAACCTTGTGGAAATCTCTGATGCATTGTTAATAAGGGACTTAAGCTGCTCACATGTCAAGTCCCTATCATCAACCAGCTATCACTGGAAAATGATTATGAAGGAGACAGGACCATACATTGGGAAAGAATGTTAACTGGAGACAAAGGGCCTTGTTTCAAATCCCGACAGTTACTATCTTTGTGGCCATTGATTCCTCATCTATAAAACGAGGGGATTGAACTAGAAGGTGTCTGAGGCCCCTCACAGCTCTAGATCTGTGATTCTGTGATGAAGAGGATTTGAAGACCACTTGTCTAGGATGTCGTAGAAGGAATTCATAAGAAGGGAATTGAGTGGGACAACACCCTGAGTCCCTTCTTTGCTGTTATTCAGTCATTACAGTTGTGTCAGACTCTCTGTGATCCCATTTGGGGTTGTCTTGGCAGAGATACTGGAGTGGTTTGCCATTTCCTTCTCCAGCTCATTTTACAGATGAAGAAACTGAAGCAAACAAGTGACTGGCCCAGGGTCACACAGCTTAATAAGTGTCTGAGGTCAGATTTGAATTCAAATCTTCCCAACTCCAGGCCCAGTGCTCTATCCACTGCCCCACCTCGCCTCACCGCCTGAGTCCGTTCTTACTGTGTTTGAAAAACAAATAGAACCTCAGACACTTGACATACATACTTGCTATGTGACCTTGGGAAAGTCACTTAACCCCAATTGCCCTACCTTCCCCCTCCAAAAAAGCAAAAAAAACAAAAAAACAAAAACCAAAAATCCAAAAGCAAACAGAAAAAGTCCCTAGATGATTTGGTTCTGGGTCTCAGTTTCTTCATCTTTAAACTAAAGGTGATCGTTTAAAGTAGATTATCTTACCTTTAGTTCTTAAATTCTATGACAATGATTTATTTTTATTTCTTATTATATTTATTTTTTTATGCTTTTAAGTTTTTATTTATACTTTTTTAAAATTTATACTTCTATTTAGTTATTACAGAATTTATTAATGATAGGAAACCTATAGGTTTCCTGATTTAAAGGTGAAACTATGTGCTAGATCTTGATTTTTCTTCTTTTTAAAATTTATTTTTAGTTTTCAACATTCATTTCCCAAAGACTTTGAGTTACAGATTTTCTTCCCATCTCTCCCATACCCCCCAACCCACAATGGCACACACACTGAATACCCCTTCCCCCAATCTTCCCTCTCTTATGTCCCCTCCTATTTCCCCCCCCTTACTATCTTGTAGGGCAAGATGGATTTCTATACCCCATTGCCTACATAGCTCATTGCCTGGTTGCATGTAAAAAACAATTTTTTTTAATAACTGTTTTTAAAACTTTGAGTTCCAGATTCTCTCCCTTCTCACCTCTGCACCTATCCCCACTGACAAGACAAGGAATTCAATATAGATTATACATGTGTAGTAATGCAAAACATTTCAATGGTGGTCATATTGTGAAAGACTAACTATATTTCCCTCCATCCTTTCCTGCGTCCCATTTATTCTGTTTTCTCCTTTGACCCTATCCCTTTTCAAAAGTGTTTGCTTCCCTCTCCCCCAATTTTTCCCTCCCTTCTATCATCCCCCCTCTTATCCCCTTGCCCCCTACTTTCCTGTAGGGTAAGATACCCAATTGAGTGTGTATGTTATTCTTTTCTTAAGCCGAATCCAATGTGAATAAGGTTGACTCTTTCCCTTTCACTGTCTTGCCCTTCCCCACCACTGTAACAGCCTTCTCCTGCCTCCTTTATTTGAGATAGTCCACCCTATTCTATCTCTCCTACTTCTCCCAATATATTCCTCTCTCACCTCTTAATTTTATTTTTTGATATCCCTTCACATTCAACTCACCCTGTGCCCTCTGTCTATGTATACATGTACACACACACATATACATACATATTTATGTGTGTGTGTGTGTGTGTATATATATATATATATATACACATATATACACACACATACATACATATATAATCCCTTCAGCTATCCTCATACTGAGAAAAGTCTCATGAGTTACAAATGTCATCTTTGCATGTAGGAATGTAAATAGTTCAACTTTAATAAGTTCCTTATGATTTCTCCTGCCTATTTACCTTTTCATGCTTCTCTTGCTTCTTGTATTTGAAAATCAAATTTTCTGTTCTGCTCTGGTTTTTCCATCAAGAATGCTTGCCCTGGAGTCAGGAGGACCTGAGTTCAAATCTGGTCTCAGATACTTAACACTTACTAGCTATGTGACCTTGGGCAAGTCATTTAACCCCAATTGCCCTGCCTTCCCCCCTCAAAAAAAAAGAATGCTTGAAAGTCCTCTATTTCATTGAATTTCTATATTTTCCCCTGAAGTATTTGTAACAGCAAGCACCCTAGCATACCTAGGGCGGCTACTAGCACAGGTTCTTAGATCTGCTTTTCTAAAGGAAAGCAATTCAAAATGGGTTAACAATCTTACTTTAATCAAGCATATCATTTACCTAGTTCAGGGGGAAAAGTCAGCACCCTGAACTTCAGAGAACACAAACAGAAGTTACAAACAAACAGAAAAAC
>CM053583.1:361290466-361316512 GCA_028627135.1 Pseudochirops cupreus
AACCAAAACCTCACATCAGGGCGTATATATAGCCTTCTCCTGGCTTGGAGAATGTCACAGCCCTCTAGACCCACTGCCCAATCACAAAGCTACAAGGCACGGGCATTCCTGGAAAACAAGCCTGGCGCCACAGGCTCCACGTGACCACATTCAGCCTATTAGGGAACAGAGTATACTTTCAAATATCCAAGGGTCCTCACTCACGTACACACTTTAGCAAAGGGCCTAGGGGCAGCTAAGATCTTCAGATTCCCATAACAGTATTATACTCAGTTTTGCTAGGTAGGTGATTCTTGGTTTTAATCCTAGCTCCTTTGACCTGCGGAATATCATATTCCAAGCCCTTCAATCCCTTAATGTAGAAGCTGCTAGATCTTGTGTTATCCTAATTGTGTTTCCACATTACTCAAATTGTTTCTTCCTGACTGCTTGTAATATTTTCCCTTTGACCTGTGAACTCTTGAATTTGGCTATAATATTCCTAGGAGTTTTCTTTTTGGGACCTTTTTCAAGAGGCTATCGGTGAGTTTTTTCCATTTCTATTTTGCCCTCTGGTTCTAGAACATCAGAGGAATTTTCCTTGAGAATTTCTTGAAGGATGATTTCTAGGCTCTTTTTTTGATCATGGCTTTCAGGTAGTCCAATAATTTTAAAATGATCTCTCCTGGATCTATTTTCTAGGTCAATGGTTTTTCCAACATAGTATTTCACATTGCCTTCTATTTTTTCATTTGTTTGGATCTGTTTTATAATATCTTGATTTCTGATAAAGTAATTAGTTTCCATTTGCTCTATTCTAATTTTGAAGGAATTATTCTCTTCAGTGAGTTTTTAAAATTCCTTTTCCAATTTGACTTTTTAAGGCATTCTTCTCATTGGCTTTTTGGGCCTCTTTTGCCATTTGAGTTAGTCTATTTTTTAAGGTGTTATTTTCTTCAGTATTTTTTGGGGTGTCCTTTAGCAGGCTGTTGACTTGCTTTTTATAATTTTCTTGCATCCTTCTCATTTCTCTTCCCAATTTTTCTTCCACTTCTCTTAATTGATTTTCAAAATTCTTCTTGAGCTCCTCCATGTCCTGTAACCAATTCATATTTTTCTTGGAACCTTTTGACACATGAATTTTGACTTTGTTGTCTTCTTCTGGTTCCATGTTTTGATCCTTTTTGTCCCCCAAAAAGATTCTATGGTCTGATTGCGCTTTCTCAGCTTGCTCATCTTGCCAGCCAATTACTTGGCTTTCGAGCTCTGCCATGGTAGAACTCTTCTTCCAGAGTGGAGAAAGCTGTGTCCCAAATCACTGGGATTTTCACAAATGTTGTCAAAGCTATGAGGAGGGCATCCTCTCTGCAGGTACCCCAAGCTCTGGCACATTGGCCACATACCACAGGACCACCACCCAAAACCATGATCCAGATCCAAGCAGGTCAAAGCAAGAGTGATTACCCTCTGAATGGTCGCTTGGTCCCTCTATGATCTGTAGGCCAGGAGCTCTGGAGACAGCCACAGGGCAGCAGCTGCAGCCACTGCACCTCCTCCATCTCACGCCCCTGGGGGCAGGGGCCAGACTGCACTCTTCCTTCACCCACTTCCAACAAAGTTCCCTACTGATCTTTTACTTTCTCTTTGGTATTTATGGGTTGAGAAGTCTGGAAACCACCACAGCTGCTGGTGATTAACTCTCCTGAAATCTGCTCTGGCCAGTCTGTGCCTCTGATTGGGGCCACCCCAGGTCTGGGACCACACGACTCATGCAGGACTGCGCACCACTCCCAGCTCAGTGCAATAGACCCTTCCTGTTGGCCTGCCAGGCTGTCTTCAGTGGGAGATTTGTTTCTCTCTGTTACTTTGTGGGTTCTGTAGCTCTAAAATTTGTTTAGAGTCATATTTTACAGGTATTGGAGGTGTTGGTGCAGGAGCTTATGCAAAGTTCCTGCTTTTACTCCCCCCTGTTGGCTCCATCCCCAAAATTTGTGTCATTTCAAAAAATATGTATAAATTCTTTAAATGATGCATCTTACATTTAATAATTTATTGTAAAATTGTGGATTTTCTCCTGCATTGAAATTTTGATGGCACAATATTATGTCATGTAACCGTATCATAAACATGTCATTACATGTTCAAATTTCTCCTGATACATGCTGGACTTCCTGATAAAGCTCACCTGCCTTGTTTTCTTGCTTGTTGAGACCTGTTGGCTAATTTGACCACTGATTGGTTATAACTTACATTTTGTGTTTATTGGAAAAATAATGTAATCACTACAGCTTTAGCTCTATTACACAAGAGATGAAACATGTATGAATGGTTTTTCAAAATTTTCTCTTCTTTCCTTAGCTTATACCACCCCCTTAATTTTTATTCAGTGTCCCTCCCCCAATTGTACCCAAGGCTACTACCATCCCTCTGGATCATTTCACAACCCCTCAGGGGGCAGTATCATGCATTTTGGGAACCTGTGCATGGCATGACCCACAAAATATTCCTCTGCTAAGACCGTATCTGGAGAATGATACTGTTGAGGAATTCTTCAGCCCAGAGGTCCTAAGATCTCCCAAAGAGTAAGTCTGGCCACCTTAATCCATTTAATTGGAGGTCAATAAATTTGGAGGCATGACTGGAAGATAAAAAGTCCAATTAGATTCAGCTGATAAGATTTTATACTGCCTTAGGATATTACTGGTGACCAAAGGAACCTCTCAGTGAGGTTTCTTAACCACTTTACTCCTCTGGGAAATCAAATAATTAAGGACAAGATGTCAAATGATTTTGGAAGGAATGTGATAACCTTGAGGGTCTCCAAAGTTATCAAAGATCTGGTTTGTTCTAGTGGGGATGTTTTCTCTGTAGTTAATCTAATCAAAATATCCTGGTTGAGTTAGAAATCCTTAAGACAACGGAAGCCTCTGAGGAGAAGACTGAATCCACAGACTTGTCCCATTTTTGAATACAATACACCCTGAGGGTCTCTTTTTACACAAACCTGTGGCTCCTCAAAGCCAATGAGACTTTTCAAGGTACTAAATTAACTGTGACACACCAGAATATACCCAATCTGAATACTTAAGGTGGTCTTTAATCACGACATCCTGCCTCCTAGACAAAACTTGCTAATAAATAATAGCTCCAGTTTATAAACTCATAGCATTCAGATCAAAAGAATAACTAACCTTCTAATGATACAAATGCATCAAATTCTAGGTACTGTCCCATAAATCAACAGCACATTTATCCAACAATATTCCAAAATTACAGTGTATGAAATTCATAAATGTAACAATAAAATAAATCATGGATTTAAAATATAAAACATTAAACAAAACTTATCAATCAGATGGCATGAATCTAGCTGAATGCATCAGCTACATAAATCATTCTATTCATCTACCAATTTTGTCATTGTATCCTAGTGACATTCAGAGAGCAGTATAGAGCAATTATTTCTTTTGCTCATGTAGCATTGTGGCTGTCTCAAGATGTGTCATCTCTAGTATCTCTTCCTCCCTACTCCCTACTTCAAGGAAGAGGTCAGTTATTGCCAGGAAGAGATGCAGGAGTTTGGGACCAGAGGTTGACCACTCTGCTCTCCTCAGAGACATAGAAGGGGTACCAGACTAGAATTATATTGATCTTATTGTTAGTCTAGAGGCTTCTTTCTGGAAGTAACTTTAAAATTCAAACTAAATTCCTGATTGCTATTCATTAATGGAGTTAGGGAGACCCCAAGGTCAAGGCTTGACTCTCTTCCCACCAAGTGCCAGCTCCACACAAAGCAAATAGCAAAGAGGCCCATTTATCCAAGATGACAACAAAACAGAAATTAGAGGAAGTATACATATTAGAATATATACCAGACAATATAAATTAAAGGAGCTCTCCCACTAGGGGGATGAGATATCTTTGTTCAAGAGAGAGAGAGAGAGAGGAAGGGGGAGGGAGAGGAAGAGAGGAAGCAGGAGGGAGAAGGAGAAGGAGAGAGGAAGGAGGAGGGTGGATAGAGAGGGAGAGAGACAGAGAGAGAAAGAGAGACAGGGAGAGAGACAGAGACAGAGAGAGAGAGCGAGAGAGAGCCAGAGTCTTTTTCCCTTCAATGACCTGGAGAGGGGTGAGCATTACACATCTCTCCTGAAGCTGGAAACCAGAAGAACCAGAAGGGACTCAAGAGGCTGGATCTCTCTTCCTCCCCAGTCTCTCCAACCCTGCCTCTCAGTCACACAGGCTTGAAGCAGCAAATAATCTCCACCAATGAGGAGAGTTCCATATCAATGGGCTTTGGGGCTCAGGTCCATTCTCAGAGTTAAGCTAGAGGGAGGAGACCAGCAGTTACTATTCAAATCACAGATCAATCATTTTGTGAATAATAATTTTCCCAATTACTTCATCAAACAATATGAATCCAAGTTTAAATTACTCAATTTAAAAACATTCTAGATGATTCCAGCTACTTTTCCACAAATATATAAAAATCTGTGGAATCAATCCTTAGAAATAATGAGAAATCTCAAAACTAATTTCCTGATGATATAACAAGCGTTTCTTCAAGTGGAATTTACAACTTGATCAGCATGAAAATCTTACTCTTCAACCCTTTTCTCAATAGGTCTAAAGATATCACAGGAGATCTGTGAAAGTGAAAATATGAGTAAACAGAAAGGAGATAAGACAAAGCCAGAAAGACCTGATCCTAGATTTTCCACAACTGTTGGGGGGGGGGGGGGTGTTGCTAGGTGGTACAGTGGAAAGAGTTCTGGTCCTAGAGTCAGGAAGACCTGAGTTCCAATCTGACCTCAGACATTTACTAGCTATATGACAATGCCAGTTGCTACAAAAAAAAAAAAGATTTGTTAGGGGAATTCCTCAATTCTGAGGTCCCTAGAACCTCTCAGAGAGCAATTCCTCCTACTTTGGTGCATTTACCTGAAGGTCAATAAATAATGAAGCATAGATAGAAGATAAAAAGTTTAATTAGCATCAACTGATGTGCAATTATCAAATGGATGGCCATGCCAGGGAATACAGGGAGACAGGAGATACATTCACATCTGGGATTTTACACAGCCTTAGTACTACATTCCAGGTGGCAAAAGGAGCCTCCTAATTGAAGCTGCTTAGTCACTTTTCCTTCCTTAGAAAGTTGAATAATAGGGACAAGTCATCAAGTGATTTGGGGGAGAATATGTTAACCTTGTCCCAAGAGTTATCAAATTTGAGGTTTATTCTAACAGGGATGTTTTCTCAGTAACAGTTAATCTCATCAAAATATCCTGGTTGGGCAAGAAATTTCTAAGGCAGTGGAGGCTTCCTTCAAAACAGAATCAGTGGCTAATCCAGTAAAATGTAGACTGAAAGTTTCTCTCTATTTACATAACACAGTAGCTCTTTTTCTTTTATTTCTAAGCTTATTTTTTTCTGAGGAGATGATGTCTCCCTAAAACTCATAGTCTACTTTCTTCACAATACAAAATCTTTGCTCCTGAAATTGAAAACTTACCAGGGTGAGCTGGTGGCGGCTTAAGTACATTTTCAAAACCTTTCTTGCCAAGTCCTGGGCAGTGTGGTGAATAAAGCACCTGACTTGGAACCAGGAAGCCCTGGGGGTCAGTCTTGCTTCAGACAATTATCAGTTATGTGACCCTGGACAAGTTACTTAACTTCTATGGGCTTCAGTTTCTTTATCTGCAAAATTAGGGAATTAAACTTCATGGCCTCTAAGGTGCTTTTCAAGTCTATCTACTACAATTTGACATTTTCCTGAGATCCTAGGGGGATTCTGGACTCTAACAAGTAGCTCTGACCACCACACCTGTCTCCCTAAACTTTCAGTTAATCATTCAATCAATCAGACAAGAATTTATTAAGAACCAAAAGAAAAGATACATAAAATTTTACTGAGAAAAATAACTCCCTAAAAAATAGAATTGACCAAATGGAAAAGAAAGTACAAAAGCTCACTGAAGAAAATAATTCCTTAAAAATTAGAATTGAACAAGTAGAAACTAATGACTCCGTGAGACATCAAGATATGATAAAATAAAAAAGTAAAAAGAAAATGGGAGAAAATGTGAAATTTCTCATTAGAAAAACAACTGACCTAGAAAACAGATCTAGGGGAGGTAATATAAGAATTGTTGTACTACCCAAAAGCCATGATAAAAGAAAAATCATGAACAACATATTTCAAGAAATTATCAAAGAAAACTGCCCTGATATATTAGAACCAGAGGGCAAAGTAAAAATTGAAAGAATCCATCCGTCACCTAATTGGTGGAAAAAATAAAATATATTTAATTTAAAAGGGTGGTTGGTTTCTTCTCCTTGATCCAAACTCTTAAATGAGTTGAGTGCTTCATGCAGTTTGTCCAAGTCATGACTCCTGGGACATTGATCTACTGCAAGAATTCCTAGTTATGATTTTAGTTATATCCATGCCTCATCTTGCCTTCTCCTAACTCTGTCTCTTACTCTCCTGCTTCTGGCTGCTATCTATATCTAAAGTCCTCAGCATCTTCACCTTGTTGTTGTGGGTTTAGTCATTTCTGATTCTTCATGACCCATTTTGGGGTTTTCTTGGCAAAGATATTTGACAAAGAATTTTGGCAAAGAATCAGACATGACTGAACAACAAAGCACAATGCAAAGAAAGACCAAAATAGTAGCAAAGTGCTTAAGGAAGATTTTGAGAAGGGGCAGACGTGACTAAAATCACAGGCTGTACAGAAAAGAAGGCTGCTCATTTAGTGGCTTAGATTGTGGTAGATATTTCTTTTAGTGCCCTCTTAGCTTCCTTCTGGACTATCTTTCCTCTTTGTATTTTCCCTAACCCTTTCACTTTCTGATCTAATCTGTACTAATGAACCTTCAATGATTCTGGACATCTCTTCCTTCTGCTTTCTTTCTTCTTCTTTGTCCCCTTCATTTCCTTTCCCGTCATAGTTTGGTAGTAGCCTTGGGTGGAATTGGGGGGCACTAAATAAAAATAAGGGGTTGGTGGAAGTATAAGGAAAGAAGAGATGAGAAAATTTTGAAAAACCATTCATACATGTTTCATCTGTTGTGTAACACAGTGTAATGCCATGTATGGGCAGCTTCCCAAAAGAATGCTACTGTGAACAATTTTAAAGTTCTGATTATACAGTATAGTGTACACTCCATTTATTCTATAACAAATCAAGGCAAACATTCACAACAAATCACAATATAATATTCACAACATCACATCTTATCACAGAAAATCACAATATAGTGTTCACAACAGCTTATCATTAGAATGGCCACATAGTTTTCACCAAAGTGGTCACAGTACTTAGAACAAAGAACAAAAGAACAAACATCTGATATCCCTAAAGAGGTTTGCCTCCTTAATCAGTTATTCAATCATCTCAAAATACAATAGTCAGTCTTCCACTCATGGGGCAATCATAGGTTAACTTAATCAGTCACTTATCTAGCAATCAGTCACTTAAGTCACTTAATCACTAAATACAATCATTAGAAAACTACACAAGCCCTCCACCCCTTGGCGTCTTGTAAACTTCAATTTTATCATGCATTCGATATCCAAAGAGAGGCCTTTTCTTCATCTTGACTCAGGGTGGTCTCTCAGATTCCCTGGATCCCCTTCCATGGTTTTAGCTCTTACCTGAATCCACTAGTCACCTGGATTCAGAGGCAGACAGCTCCCAGGTCCTTGTCCAGTGCTCTGGGCAGTTCCTGCTACACATTGAAGTTCACAGGGTCCAGCACATCTCAAAACCTTCACAACTTCTGTTGCTGGGAACTCAAGGATCAACCAAGCCACGAAGTCTTATCCTGGTCATGCTTCTTTAGTCCTCTGGCAGTTCGGCTGGCCCTAGGACCCAGAAGAAATCTCAGCCTTCCAGGTGGCCTTCTGGGCAGCAACTTCAGCCTGATTGTGGTCTCAGGGAAATCCTCTCTCAGTTAGTTCTCAGTCAGCTTCCAGATGCTCACTGAGAGAAACTCTCTCTCTCCCTCCTCCACCAGGAGCCTGCCAGGAGAAAAATTCTAATTCTGCCTCTCTGGAGCTTTTCTTATGTACACACACACACACACACAGCATTGGCTTCCTGTTTCAGCCAAACCCTTCCTGTTATGTCAGCAACAGGAGACAGAGTTCATACCCTCTGCCTCTTTCACAAAGGCTTGACTAAGGGCTAAGCACCTGCTTACTTGACATAACAAAAAGGGGTCTTCAAATGTAAATTAATTACCATTGCACAGAGTTAAAGTAGTAGTGATTACATTATTTTCCAAATAAACACACAAGATGGAAGTTAAAACCAATCAGTGGTCAGGTCCACAACAGGTCTTAATAAGCAAGTGTTGCAATATTATCTCATAATTTCAAAATTTTGATATAGGAAAAACCCCACAAATTTACAATGAATTATTAAATTTAATGTGTGACTTTTAAAAAATATTTTATTTTTGAAATGATGCAAAATAAAAAAACATTAAAGGGTTAAATCAGTGTTATCAGAGTTTGGCCAATTCTTGTGGCACAGGGGTTGTGGTCAAGGATTATTTATTAATGTTTGGTCCTGGTCTGAATATGGCTGTTCTAAAGGAAAAGATAAGGGCATAAATTGAAAAATAACAGCACTTAAAGGTTGTACACATTCAGGGGAGAAAGGGAAGATAGCAGATGGATGATATGTATATAGACCGACATGGTACGTGATGACAGTATCTGTAATTTTGTTACAGGTCTTTGTTACCTGATATAGTTATCCCTTCAACATCTTGGGGGCTAGGGGCTCACTGCCCCCTCAATCTGGAAAATTTGAGTAAAATTTTTTTGGCCCTCCCTTCGTGTTAGAGAAGAAGTCTTTAATTTTTTCTTTTTCTTTCAGGGGGTGTTTACAGTACGTTACTGTAAAATTTGAGTTACGTATTTGGTCATAGGCTCTTTGTTGTCTGCTGGCCTTTGCATGTCATCTGTAGCTAAAGCTAAAGTAAAATTCCCCCCAGATTCTGGTTAAGGTCTCAACCTTTCCTCCCTTCGGTTTTAGTTTGTTCAGTTAAACAGATAGAAGCCAATACAAAACAGGAATGGGAAAACCAATTTTGGTGGTGGGCAGGGGAGTAATCTTATTCTCTCCATAGAACTGGGTTAAAAAAAAAAAAAGATGAATCCTTTAAAACTGAGATACAATTTCACCTTCTCTGTGAGGCTTTCAGTGATCCTTCTCCTGCTTGGTAATGCTTTCTCCTCCCTTAACCTCACCTGACTTAGGATTTTGGTCTCTGTAATAAATGGGGTATTTTGTTTAATTTAATTATTTGTGTATTTGTCATATTCAATTAACTTCTCTAGGCTTGAGTTTCCTCATTTATAAAATGAAGGGGTTTAAGTGACCCTTAAAATCCTTGACAATTCTAAATCTTTGATTCTATCTTGCGCAGTTGGCTCCAGGAGAACAATGACCACACCTCATAAACATTGTTTCTTCTCAATTTATCTGTTATTTAGTACATAATGTTTAATGAGTAATAGGTTTATTATTAAAAGCAAAGAGACTGCCCCCCATAAATTCAACATACCTTGTATTTGCACGATGCTTTGCTATTTTCATAGTACCTTTGTTTAGATTATCTCCCTTTACATATGCTTCTCTGACCTCTAGAGGGGTAGGATGCATATCTTGGATTTAGGAAGATTTAAGTTTTAAGTCCTTCCTTGGTTCAGTCTGGCTTCAAGACCATGGGGATAATCATCTCACAGGTATCAAATTGCATCGGTAGAGGGAGTTTCAAGCCTAGGGACTCCCTATCAGGGATCCAGAGCCTTATACTGGTCCATAATTTTATTTTTTCTCTTATAGTGGCTAATTCTAGGCACTAGTAGGATTTTTTTATCCCCAAGTAATCCCATAAAGGGATGGGGGAAATCATATTTAAATATGTACATGTAATTTAATAGGCTAATATCAGCTTTTGTTTCATTATTGAGTACTTGCTTCAGAGCCTGAGAAGTCTGAAGAAGTGTTGCACATGACCCAAACCCATTTGTTTCCATGATGTCACAATCCTTCTGTTGTCAATTTACTTAATTTCACATGTGTAAAACATTTTTAAATTTACAGCGCTATATAAATGCTATTATTGTGACTATTATGTGGAAAGGGAACACTTTTCCTTATTAGAAATTATTTCCATTTTATTTATTTCCTCAGGAGTAATTCTGGTTAAGGTCTCAACATTTCCTCCCTTCAGGTCCTTGCAGAGTCGTAAAGTTAAGCAGATAGAAATAAATACAAAATAGGAATGGGAAAACCAATATGGGGGCAAGTGCCTAGAGCCTAGAGGGCCAGTCAGGTAGCAGAGACCTGTGATTCTCAGCCCCCTCGCCCTCCACTAGCCCTTTGGAACACCTGCTCTGACCATACATGGGAAGAAAGGGCAAGGCTGTCGGGGGTGTAGGTGGGACCAAGAGACAAGAGCTCTCTTCCCAGGTCGGGACGCAGGGGACAAGCGGACAAGTGAGCGCCTACTCTGGTTTCTGGGGGAGCGCCAGAGCCAGTCATTTCCCCAAACTGCGGGGAAACCAGGCAGAGAAATTGGTTTGGGCCGGGAGTACAGAGTGTGGGAAGCGGTCATCGAGAGGCGGGGAAGGGCGGAGCCAAGAGCACTGGGGGATCCCTGCAGGCCCACTCGGCTCTCTGCTCACTCTCTCGGCTCCCCGCGCTCCTCCCTCTGCGCGGGTGAGAAAATGAATTTCTCCTCCCCCCCGGGAAATAGGCAAAGGCGGAGTATCCTGCTGGGCTTCCCTTTGGCGGCTAGCTAAGATCCGGGCGCCTCGCGCGTGTGATTCAGTCATCCCCGGGGGTGTGAGGAGTCAGTATCTGCGCCAACCCAGGCTGTCGGAGCTGAGAGAAGTCCCCGGGTGCTCTACCCTGCCAAGCCCGGCTCTCTGGTCAGCCGCCCACCCTCTCGCACGTATCACAGCGCACGCAGCTCAGGTGCGCCCCGGGTCAGCCCTTAGCCGCACCCAGGTGAGTTGGGCTGCACAGAGGAATGGAAACTCCATGGGACCTCCCGGGGTTCGGAAAGCCGGGGAAATCTGAGCTTCCTACTCTCGGCTTGGTTTTCCTCTCCTTTTTACACTCCATATCCCAAACTCGTGCTTTTGCACTGGCCGACCCCTGTTCCTAGAATGTTCTCTCTGCTCAACATAGCCTCCTGACTTCCTTTGAGATTCAGGTCACATCCCACCCATCCTCTGCAGGAAATCTTTCCCTCTCTGGCCCCTCCCCCCCCAGTTTTTACACCCGCTCCCACCGCCTTCCTTTTGAGATTACTTTGTCTTGTCCCCCCTCATATCTAACATGCACCTGGTTTTCATGTTATCTACTCCAGTATAATATAAGCTCCTGGGGTCTGGGACTGGCTTTTTTTTAATTTTTAATTTTTTCTCCTTTTTACATGTTCGATATTTAGCACAATATTTGGCACATAGTAATGGCTTAATTCATTCTTGTTGACTGACCTATTCCTTCCGAGAGAGAAGAAGCCATCCAGCCCTGGAGAAAGTTGAAGTGCACTTCCCCATCATAAAACCTCAGGTTTATGTACTTCATACTTAATAGCACTTTACTTCTATTAACCTCATTAGATAGGTTATTATCCTCATTTTAAGTATTGCCGCACAGAGAAGTCGTGGGGTCACAGAGCTAGATTTGGATGGGACCTCGTAGGTCAGCTGGTCCAGTTCGTCTCTGTACGGATGAGGAAACGGAGGCACCGAGAGATGGTGTTTTGCCCAAGGCTATATAGGTAGTAAACTGCTACCAAGCAGGGATTCATACCCAGCTTTTGACTCCGCAGTCAGTGGACTTTCCCGTCTCGTTGCTTCTAAGTCATATATGCATGAAGTCACCAGGAAACTGACTCAACTCATTTCTTAAAAGATGAGTAAAATAGGCTTAAGATTTTTGGGTAGCACATTGGCCCCACCTGTTGCCAAAACGGGATTTTCCTATAGTTGGTAATCATGGAAAGCAGAGAATGGAATTTTTGCTTTCCATTGAAATTAATTTCTTTAAGGGATCGTCGAACGGGGATGCTTTTAGCCCCATTCGATGCGCTCTAATGTTTAGGATGTTGTTTTGTCCAAGAGATAACACAGGCAAATTTCATGATGCTAAGAGCAAAATACTTGCAGAAATAATTTTCTCAATTAGTAAGCTAAATAAGTAAGTTAAGTTAATAAGTAAGTTAAATACCTATTATATGCGAAGCACTTTGTTAGTAGCCGGGTGTAGTCAGCAAAAGTAAAACGGCCCCTGTCCTCCAAAAGTTTACATTTTATGGGAGAAGAAAACTTGGGTGGATATAGGTATATGCAAAAGAGATATGCATCTCTTTTGCATACATCTATTGAGATGGAAATAGGGAAGGCTTTCTAGGGAGGCCTTATTAGGCTGAGGTGGAGCTCCAGCAGAGTCTTGGAGAAGAGGAATTCCAAAGAGGCAGAGAGAGGTAAGAGGGCCTGCTCGCAGATGGTAGCAGTAGTAATAACTGTGGTTGGTTAGAGCAGAATCATGCTACATAATCATCATATGATGCCAATATGTTAAAATTAATGAAGTAATGCCACAAAGTACTGAGATTTTCTGAGGGGGCGGGGGAAGGTACTTAGTGTTCTTTAAGCATATACTTGAATGGCTCCTGTGATGATATCATGTATAGGTGCTCTCTTACCACACACTCTCATATTGTATAATTCTTGGTCATGTCTTTCTGTAAATACTTTATAGGGGAGCCTCCCATTTGGTTGAGAGACTTCTCATTCTTTTGCTGTCGTGGAATGCTAAATATGCTCCTGGGGTTCTTGTTCTTCCCTTTGTCTTAAGACATAAGGTTCTCCAAATGTTAATGTGTCAGTATAACCAATTAGACTAGCTTCACAACTATTTACATTTAAATGCGTGAATATTGACCAATTAAGTGTCACAACTTTTTAGTCACGCTAAATCTCCATTAGGATACTTTGTCCCTTTTTCCACTTTGCATTATTGCATAAATGGGAGGCTACATATTTTCACAGGAGGAAATACATTTTTAACTTATCATCTGTGGGTGTTATTTTTCCCATCACCTCTGCTCACTGTATCCTTCCCCTAGAGCTGAAACCAGTCTCAGGCTGAACATATCTAGATTACAATTTAATATTTTCTTCCCTTAATCCACTCTTCCTCCAAAATTACCCTACTTCTATTGAGAGTACCACCATCCATCCATCCATCCAGTTAATTAGATTCATAATTACTCTTTCTTCTCCCTTCTCAATATCAGATTAGTTAAGTCTTGTAAATTCTACTTCTGCAATATATTCATGATTTTATAAAGTGGCAATTCCTGCCACCAATGACTAATCAAAATCACCCCACATTTTTTCATCTGGTGGTGAACTTCCTGGTAATGTGTCTGGCTTTCTGTGTTTAGCAAGGGTTAGGTTGCCTTGTTAATGCCAGTCACATTGTACCCAAATCCTTGCAGCTTAATGAGACCTACTAGGGTTTGGCTCTTCTGACAAAGTTTTCAGAAACTCTCTGAGACTTTATTTGCTTTGTGGAGTTTTATGTTTAATATTTTTTCCTCCCCTGCATAAATCCTCATTGCTTTGAGGCAGCTAAGTGGCAGAGTGGTTAGAGTGTTGGATTTGGAGTCAGGAAGATTCAAGTTTGAATCTTGCTTTAGAAATCGGAGCAAGTCACATAATCTCTGCCTGACTCAGTTTCCTCATCTGTAAAATGAGGGCAATAACAGCACCTACCTCCCAGGATTGGTGCAAGGATCAAATAAGATAACATATGTAAAGTGCTTTGCAAAAACCTTAACACACTTTGTAAATGCTAGCTATTAGTGCTTCTCATCTGCTCCTTCATCTCAAACCTGACTTGAATATGGTTTAATTGGTTTGGACTTTATTATGATAGCATAGACTGTTTTTTTCATTTAATTTCTGAATAGTGTGTGCTCCTGATGGTTAATAATCTTGGGATATCATTATATCTGAGGAAATAACTGGGTTTGAAGTCAGAGGCCTGAATTTGAGTCCTGTATTGTCCTCTGGTGTTGTGGAAAGAGTGAAAAACCTGCTTTTGAATTTTAACTAATCATATGGTTATGATCCACTACACTGCTCTACTCCCTGGTTACCTCATCTGTAAAATGTGGATAATGATACTTAGAGAGCCTACCTTACAGGGTTGCTATGAAGGTCAAATTAAATCATTCAAGTAAAGTTCTATGTAAATCTTAAAGTGCTATATAAATGTCTATAAAAGTTATTAATGTTGTA
This sequence comes from Pseudochirops cupreus, assembly GCA_028627135.1. Classification (NCBI taxonomy): domain Eukaryota; kingdom Metazoa; phylum Chordata; class Mammalia; order Diprotodontia; family Pseudocheiridae; genus Pseudochirops; species Pseudochirops cupreus. The sequence goes on from CM053583.1 coordinate 361,304,790, forward strand.
ATAGTATTCACTTAGGCAATCCTCTCTGTGACTGTTTCCTCATTTGACATAGGAGAGCCTCCATCCTTTTTCCAGCTCTAAATTCTAAGATTCAATGAAAAATTCACCCGCTCCCCAACCTGGTCCTCTTCCTCTCTCCCCCCCCCCCATTGAAAACACTTATGTATAATCAGAGACCTGCTAGTATATTTATAAGCATGCATTCTTTTCTGCATGGCCAGGAGGTTCTTCTTTTTTACCCAATTGTCTACCAGAGCCACTGTTCAGATAGTGTAGAATTGGCCTTTTGGAATCACTGAATGCTAAAATTGGAAAGGATGTTGGAGATTACCTAGTTCAGTAATCTCTCTTTTTTTTTTTTTAAAGTAAATAAGGAGACTAAGCAGCACCATGAGGAAGAGTGATTTGTCCAAGGTCCCGCAGATCCTTGGTAGAGAAAATACTAGACTTAAAATTATAATGTTGTAGAATATCGTAGCTGGCTTCCCATTCTGGGTACCAGGCTCCCAACAATATGGTGATTTCTTTTCTTCTTCCATCCTTACCTCTCTTTTTTTCGTGCCACAGCTATTCTAGTCATTATTTTTCTAACTGTGGCTAAACCTACACTGGGGCAAGTGGTTATGATGTTCAGGATGGTTGAGGCAGAGCCTTGTGCTCTAGGGCCAAATGACCGACTTTTGTTGAAATGAATCATGGTTCTGATAGTAATTATTGGGAAAGAAGGAAATAGAAAAGTTTTTTTCAAAAAGGATTGGGCAGTATTTTTATTAATATTTGAAATAATTTTAAAATGGGTTGGGTAGCTCTTTACATAAGAGGGAAAGTTGCAGTTCAACCAAAGGGCATTGGAGAAATAAATGGCAATGGAAAATTGTGCAGAGAAAGTAGGCCAAACTCTATCATCCAAGCATTGTATGACTAGAAGAGGAGATGAGTCAGTCATGGGGTAAGATATTTAAGGGAATAGCTGCATCTTATGCGTTTAATTGGTATCCACATAATAGAGTGGAAGCCCTCCTTGCTTCTGCGGAGCTAATATTATTGGAGTAGTTGGACAAACAGTTATAAGGGATGAGAAAGCACAGGCGGATTGTGTCGTTGTTGTGTCATTACTATTAAAGGTCATAGAATATCCAACCTGGGAAAAGTTTTAGACATAATACAGTCCATTTTTGCCCCTCATCATTATATAATTAGTGCTTATTCTATCAGCAATATTTAGAGTGTATATATGCATATTGAATTAATAGTATGCTTGACATTTTTCTTATTCTTTTTAGTCTGTCTTAGGATTTGGAGAACACCCTCGTTATTCACATAGTATGCAAGTTTTGCATCTTCCCCCCCTTTTTTTCTTTTTTGATAATAAGTTTAATAATACCTTTTTGGTTTTACAGGACAGCTGTTTGTTGATATAACCCCTGACAGTCCACATCTCTCATGAGCGCTCACATTGGTGAGATCAGTGTCTCCATAAATGTGAACATTTGAGGAGTTCCTGTTTTTATGTGTAGTGGGCACTTATGTAGCCTCTGCAAAAAATTACCAAAAATGTCTTCCGACGTGTTCGCCCTTTAGATGGATCTTCCTTCCGTACTGTTGGAACTGATTTTTTTGGGAGAACAAAACTGATTGCATTTTGTCCTAATATCCCTCTTGGACCCTTCCTGAATGACTCCTTTACTCTCTTCTCCCAGTCACTTTAAAACAATGAGGGAAGAAGTCACCCTTTTCTTTTTATCCTGTAATTAAGCTGGTTTTAGGGGCTTAACAAATGTAGATTAGCTGACCTCGGAAGGTCCTGTTTTTTTTTTTTTTTAGTACTGAGTAAATTACCCTGCTAAATTAGGATGCATTCTTTACTTTGTAAATGTAAATTTTCTTCCTCTTTTTAAAAAGCACCTTTTCCTGTTTGCTTGGTCTAACTGATCTTACCCAAAACTGCTTTTGTGGGAGAGGTTTTTTTTGCCTTCTGTCCCCCTTCCCACACTACACCACCATCATCATCATCATCTATGGAGACTCCCGCCCACCATGTGTGTCACGCTTTTGAATGGATAAATAAATGGCAGTTTACCTATCTGACTTATTCTTGAAGTGGCTAACGAGGCCCCTCAAAATTCTTGTTACTTACATGTTCTTTCCCCTCCCTCTAACTCCTTGAGCCAGCAGGGACTAATTTGCTTTCTTTGTCTCCTCTTCTCTCACTATAGAGACTGGCTGGTGGTAAGCTCTTAATTAATTTAAGCTCTTTATTTGATGTTTGTGGCTTGATTGAATGCTTAAGTGAATTCACTTCACCTTTTTGGTTTTTTCCCTCAGGGTCCAGTTAGAAGCTAAAGAATGGCAACTCAGGAAAAGAAACCTGAAAATCTGCAGTCTTCCAAGTAAGATCCCAAACTGCATGCATCTTTGCAGTTAATATGTTACCTTGTCTGCCTCATTTATCATGCAAATCACCAGATTCCCTATGGCAAAGCTTTTAAGACTCCCGGCTTCCTATCTGGGAAGCATGGAACTCTCACTTCTGACCCTACTAGTGGTGTGATCCTGGGCAATCAGTGCTCTAGGCTCTAGGCAACTAACTCAGTTAAAGAAGTAGTTTCCTCAACTAAATTTCCATTTATCTATGAAATCACAGGTCTAGGTTCTAGTCTCTCTCATTACCGAAATAAATAATTACATCTGTAGACCTATCACAGGTCTCTTTTTAAGTATGCTGGCATTTCAGCAGTTTCCCCCCAGACCCCTAAGTTTAAGTAGGGCTTAAGAGAGGGTTACTCCCTGTCTATAAAAATGCCAGTTTCACACATATATGTGACAATATAATTTTAGAGGTTGTTCCTTTCTGCTCCTTCATCACTTGGCAGGATGACAATTCATTAAAGGCCGACACTAATAAGCCAACAAGTAACTTATCGTTATTTCTCATGTTTGGATTTTAGTTATTAATAGTGTGTAGTTCATCATTAGGGTCGATGGCCCCTCAGTGTTCTTTCATACTTCTCACTAAATAAATCAATTAAAAATTTCTGATTTCTTCCCAACTAGTTTGCCTTTCTGGTTCTGAATCTTGAATTCTTCCTTTATTTCAGCCTTATAGGTTTTTCATCTCATGATTTTGTTTCCTCTTCGTCAGTTTTTGCAACCCCGGGGGAAGAAATGAAAGCTAGAGAAATGAATTCCTTTTTCTGATTCTGTTGCTGAATCATTGTCACTTTTCAATTGTTTACATCCTTTTCTACAGAGTTAAGACTAAGGATGATGACTTCTTTCATTTCTATCTTTCGTTATTCACTGTAATGGGAATTAAATTAATGTGTCTTAATAATTTATTTCCAAACCATATATCAGGGACATCCTATGGGGGAAACACAGCTGGATTTAGAGACTTGGGTTCTATGCCTGCCTTTGACACTAATTATTTGCCTTGTGACTTTGGAAGGTCTTTAACCTTTCTGGGCTTCACAGTAAAATTAGATTAGACTAGATGATGCTGTTGGTCACTCACAAATCTATGGTCCTTTGATCCATCCTTGATATATCTATATTATGGACTCTATTTTCTAATACGCAGATGCAAGATTGTGATATAAAAACTGTGGCAGTATTTTGAATTAGTTGTTAAAACCAGGAGTGGGGAACCTGTGACCTTAAGGCCACATGTGGCCTTCTAAGCCTTTAAGTATGGCCTTTTGACTGAATCCAATACTTCTGACTTAAGGACCTAGAAAGTCACTCGTGGTCTTAAGGCTGCAGGTTCCCTAATCCTGTGTTAAACTAATGTTGGTGTGTATTTTGTTTGTGATTAATGGAAGAGGCTCAGATTTAAATTAGGTGATAGTCATAACTGTCAAAACTGGGAAAAATTTTAGAGACCAGTTAACGTTTAATCTACCCTCCTCCCTTGATTTTACAAATCATTTATGTCCACTTAACTACATGTAATAAATGTACATATTTGTTCAGTTAATGTTTGACATTTTTTCTTCGTAGTCTGTTTTAGTCAGTCTTATATTTTGATGAATACCCCATTTCATCATGTCGTAGATTTAATTTTTCATTGTTTAAAAATTTTTTTTGTTTATATATGATGAGTTCAGGGAATTATAAAATGTTGAGGGTACCATGAAATGTTGAGGTATAAGGTTAGGGGTGCTTCAGACCCCAGAATGCCAGGTCTTGCCGAATGAATTCGCTCAAGTCTTCTCTCAGCCAAAGAAAAACAAAGTTTATTAGAGATTCGCCTTAATTGGTAGACTCTTAAGGAGCCTCGATGACTATGCAGCTTGTTTTGGACAAACGGGCCAGAATCATCTGACACAGAGTGAGTCTGCCCTAGATAATTCTAAGGCCTTTCTTCCTGGAGGTAAGATGGGGTCTTAAATACAGAAAGGTTATGGGAGGAGTCTGGGGGTGGTCTGCAGAAGGAGTTGGGGAGGGTCTTCAGGAGGAGTCAAATGAGGTCAGACTCCAGTGGTAAGAGAGTAAGGGTGGGAAATAGCTGGAGGCTACCTAGAGGACAAGACAATGGAGGGCTAGGCTAGTTTAAGGGTGTAAGAGAATCTACTGTGGGGGCTAACTGGACAAAGGAGGGCTAGGCTAATAACAGAGATTTGGGCCTAGCTTTAATGAAAGGCTTATGGCCTCAGGCGAATGCCTCTTTAATGAATGGGAAGATTCAATCAGAGTTCAAGGGGGTTCCCAGAGCCTGTACTTCATTATATACATTTCTGGATAGAGAGATACTCTTCCCTGCTATCCCCCTTGGGTTTGACCACATTCGCACTGGCATACACACAGACACATACAAACACACACACTGACACTCAAAAAATTCTCCATCATGACCAAGAAAAATAGTTAAACCAAACCAAGTGACAAAGTGATTTCTGACAGTTTATGGACCACTCCACACCTCTCTCTGCCTCTTGTTTTTTCTTTTGCTGCGTAGCCCACCACTTTTTTTTACCAAAAGGAGGAAGGTGCATTTCCTCATTTCTTCCTGGAGTAATGATTAGTCATTATAATTACAGTATTCAGTGAATTTAGTTTCTGCATCTTTTTTTACTTTCTATATCACTTTTTTCTTCAGAAAAAAGGAACAAAAAAGGCACTTTTGAATTTCATGAATTAGTCAATTCACATTCAGTCAACTGCTATATTTGCAATTATATCATCACAACCTACTATCATGCCTTTGAACACCTTTCCACTTACATGTATGATCCTGTAGTTCTAGCCTTCCTCACCTCTCATCTGAACTATTGCAACAGTCTTTGAATTAGATTCTATATGCGCTCTCTCCTATCCAGTCCATTTTCCATATAGCTGCCAAAAATTTTTTTCTAAAGCATATGTCTGTGTCATACTTCACTTTGAGAACCAACAATGGTTCCTTATCACCTCTGACATAAAATAGAATAATTCGTTGACTTTAAGATTCTAGTCTACCATTTTAGGCTTATTGCAAATTCTTCCTTTTCACACGTTTTGTTGCAGCCCTGGTTTGTGTTATCCTCTGAATTTGGACTTCCATCTGCTGTCTCTACCTTTGCAGTTCATTCTTTTTCTCTGGAATGATTTCTCTCCTTATGTCTGCCCGTCAGAATTCCTTTCTGGTTTCCTTCAAGGCTCAGCTCATGCCACCTTCTACTGGCTTCCCTCTGTGCTCCCTTAGTTAGTTGTTCGTATTCTTTCTTTGCCTTGTCAAATGATCACTATTTAACTGTGTACTTATGCTATCTCCCCAGTAGAATGTAGACTCTTTGAGAACAAAGACTGGTTTTGGTTTTGTCTTTGTATCATTAGTGCCTCAGTACAGAGCTTGAAACAGGAACACTTTTTAAAAATTTTTTAAGATAATATTTTAGTTTTTTCCCCCAATTACATGTAAAACGTCTTTTAACATTAAAAAAAATGCTTTGAGTTCCAAATTCTATCCTTCCCTCTTTTCCCTTCCCCTTCCCTGAGACTGTAAGCAGTCTGATACAGGTTATACATGTGCAATCATATAAAACATTTTCATATTATTTTGTGGAAGAAAACTTGAACTAAAAAAAAGAAAGAAAGTAAAAAATATAGTATGCTTTGATCTGTATCCAAACTCCATCAGTTCTTTCTCTGGAGGTGGGATAGCATTTTTCCACAGGAGTCCTTCGGGATTATCTTGGATCATTGTATTGCTGAGAATAGCCAAGTCACAGTTGATCATCATACAGTATTGTTACTGTGTACAGTCTTCTCATTTTACTCTGAAACATAAGATCTTAATAAATATTTTTTGGATTGGCTGCATTAATCTGGGGCACCTTTCTGAGAATGTGTTTGGCATGGATATTGAACTCCACGTTTTTTCATTTACACATGCCACTATAATTGACTGACACATTTGGTCACTAAAATATATCTTAGCAATCGCAACAGAACTCCTTGAGCTTTCTGAAACTTCTCTCACATCTCTCAGAGAGATGTGAGTCTATTTCTACAAAATTAATTTTGAATTATATGTGTATTAAATTGTTCTCAGAATTTATTAGTGTGCAGGTATCAGAGAGCAAGAGGAAGTAAAGATACATGTTGACAGAGTGAGGGACTGAATCCTTGGGAACATGTGTTTGGAGAAGAAAGCCCAAGTGAGTTTTATTTTTTCATTCATAGGGAGTGGCCTTGTACACCTATGGCTACCTATGGGAGGATGCCTTGGATGTCCTCTTTATTTTGATTATAAGAGAGGTGATTGGGAATGTTGGAGGATATTTGGATGATAAGAAGGTTAAAGGTTAAGGAGAATAGCTTTTTCCAATTTTATCTTTGTGCCACTCCACCCCCTTCTTTTTGCATGCCTGTGCCTCTGACATTTACTAGAATAATCAAGCTGGCTCAGACCCAATTTCTTGGAACTTTCCAGAACCTTGCTGGCCTCTGACTTTGCAGGGCCTGTAGTGTGGCATTGGATAAACACTGAACAATACACTCTGTGGTACTTTGTCAGCATTTGACCCATTAACAAAAAAAAAAATGAGTCAGCCTTACAGTGAGACTCATAACCTGGAAGGTTCCCTGAGAAGGTGTTTATTTGTTCTTCTTTATATTTTGTTGGGATAATATAATCTCAGAGACATGAGACTAATTATATTGCTACAGTAATAAACCCCTTGTGGGAAGGGAGGAGTTCCCAGCAGCATCAACCATAATTGTTTATCATTGCTGAAGAGGATAGAGAGCTGGCCCTGAACCCAGGAACACTTGAGTTAAAGTCACTTAACCTCCCAGGGTCCTAGGCGACTCTGACTATCATTTTTAGAGAAGGAGGGTGTCCTTTTTTTGGTAGAAGTTTTCTCATCTGAAAGTTCCCTCTGCTAATGAAATCTTAAGTCCAGTCCTATTTCTATCGCCTCTAATATATAGGAAGCACGTCATACAGGCTCTGGAGAGACAAAAAGATGCAAAGTACAACCCCTGCTCTTAAAGGACTCATAGCCTTGTGGGGGAGACTGGATGTGTACTTTAAAAAAACAGGCAAGTGCCACAGTAATAGAATAGGGTTATTTTTCTAGGACCAGGGTTGGCTGGAAAGCTTGATGGAGGAGGCAGTGTTTGACCTGAGCACTGAAGGATGGATAATATTTAGATTAGCCTAGAAAAGAGCATTTTTCTGGGAGTTGGAGATAGTGCGAACAGAACCACAGGCTGGGGGTGGGTGGGGGGGAAGGTGTGGAGCAGCCTGAGGGCAGCTATTGAAGTTACCTTTGAGGGCATATTGAAAAAAAAAATAGTAATTGTAGTTTTAGATGTTTCAAAACAGGAATTATTGAGTTTTAAGGTTTAGACTAGGGGTGCTTCAGACCTCAAAACACCAACAGGCTGCCGAATGAATTCAACTCAAGTCTTTTCTCAGCCAAAGTAAAGCAGAGTTTATTAGAGCTTCTTCATAATGGGTACTCTTGTTTTGTTTTGTTTTTTCAGCTTTTTAATTGATTTGTTTATTTACTTTTAGTTTACAAGATTCAGTGCCACAATCCCTTGAGTTTAAAATTTTCTCCCCTCCCCCCCCCCATGGTAGCATGTAGTCAAGTATAGGATCTGCAAATATTTTCACGTTGGACATTAGTCTGGTTGTATAGAAGGGTTGTAACCAATGGAGTGAACAATGGGAAAAAGGGAGCAAAAGCAAACATGGAAAAGAATGATAGCACGTAGTTTGCTTCAGTCTCCATTTAAACTCTGTTCTTTCTAGATCTTTCTCTGAATGTAGACATCTCCTTCCATCCTGAGACTTATAGAGTTGTGTTCTAACTGTGCGTTGCTGAGAAGAGTTCAGTTTATCAAAGTTGGTCATCACACATACGATGTATCTGTGATTGTGTACAAATTTTTCCTGGTTCTGCTCTTCTCACTTAGCATCAGTTTGTATAAGCCTCTCCAGGTAAATATGAAGTCCATCTGCTCAATAGGATTCCATTACATTTATATAACACAACTTGTGTAGCCATTCCCCAATTGATGGGCATCCCCTTAATTTCCAGTTTTTTGCCATCACAAAGAGAGCTGGCTGCAATAAATATTTTTGTATGTATGGATCTTCCTCCCACTTCTATGATCTCTTTGGGATACAACGCCAGAAGTGGTATTACTGGGTCAAAGGGTATGCAATTATTTATGGCCCTTTGGGTGTAGTTCCAGATTGCTCTCCAGAATGGTTGAATATGTTCACAACTCCACAAACAATGCACATAATGGGTGGACTCTTAAGGAGCCCAAGTATATGCAACACTTGTATTGACAAGCAGGCCAGAATGATCTGACACAGAATGAGTCTGGGCTAGATAATTCTCAGCCTCTTCCTGGAGGCAAGATGCATTTTATATATAGAAAGATTCTGGGAGAGATCTAGGGGTGGTCTAGAGGAGGAGTTTGGGGAGGGTCTTGAGAAGGAATCAAATGAGGTCAGACTCCAGTAATGAAATTAAGGGTGGGAAATAGCTGAAGACTATCTGGAGATGACAGAAAATGGAGGGGTAGGCTAGTTTAAGGGTAACAGATTTGGGTATAGATATCTTGATAGAATCAGGGATAGAAAGTAGATGGACTATGGAGGGCTATGAGTAAGAGATTTGAGCCTAGCTATAATGAAAGGCTTATGGCTAATTTAAGTGGAAGTAATAGTTGAAACTATGAGAACAGATATTTCTGATTAAAAGCACAAAAGGAGAATTACAGACTCTTGGGGTATACTCACATTTATGGAGTAGTCCTTTTCCTTTTAAGACTTACAAAGTGCTTTCCTCAACTTTGAATTAATAAACATAGTTTATGTATATGAGTATTAATATATCCATTTTACAGATAAGGAAACCAAGATTCAGGCGGAGTTTCTTGTTCATGATAACTCAATAAGTATAGGAAATAAGATTTTGTATCCAGATCCACTATGTCTACTGTCATGTCTATTATGCACGTCATAAATATGAGCACAGTACAGGTATTAGAGCATATGTATTAGGGCAGTATAGTTAAGGGAGGAGACTGGTCAGAAATAGTTAAAACTCCTTTTAAAGTGTTGGATTTAACAATAGAATCATTACCATTTATTGCTTGATGGGATCTCACTGGATGCAGGCCATGTCAAATTCCATCTCTGTAAGCTCGTCTATACGCACAGTGTATATATAGCGTAGACTAATTCTGCATAGAAGCCTATAGCCTTTTCATAGTTCTTGACTCTATTAAAACCAAAGTGAATTGTTTATGTAAAGATATGTTGTTGTTCAGTCACATCCAACTCTTCCTGAGCCCATTTGGGGTTTCCTGGTAAAGGTATGGGAGTGGTTTGCCATTTCGTTTTCCAGCTTGTTTTACAGATGAGGAAACTGAGGCAAACAGGGTTAGGTGACTTGCCCAGGGTCACATGGCTAGTAAGTGTCTGAGGTCAGATTTAAACTCAGGAAGATGAGTCTACCAGACTCCAGACCCTGTGCCCTAACCACTGTGCCACTTAGTTACCCCACATATAGATATATATAAATTATATGCTAAATACAGGGAACAAATGCTGCTTGCTAAGGCTCAGCAACTCATTTTTGGGCACAATCCCTTTGTCCTTTCTGATCTGGGCTTCATGAGCAATCATTTATCTGTAGGTTCCCTGCAAGAATCTGGTCTTACTATTAAAGAGGTCTTTGATCTTGGCTAGTTGCTTAATCTTGTTGAGTTTCCTCCAATGTACAGTAGTTAGACCAGAATGATAATTGAATCAACAAGTCAACAAACTGACAAAATCGACAGCCACCTGCCCTAAGTGCTGGGGCTAATAAAAAGAGTCCCTGCTCTCAAGGAGTTCACAATCTAATGGGAGACACAATAGACAAACAGCTCTCCAAGGATAAATTGGAGATAATCATGAAAAAGTACTAGCACTTGAAGGGAAGCAGGGAAGCCAGGAGGTAGAGATGAGGAGGGAGAGAATTCCAGGCATGGAAGATAGCCACTGAAAATGCATGGAGGTAAGAGATGGAGCATAGTGTCTGGGGCAACAGGAAGGAGTGCTGGATCCCAGAATACATGGAGGGAGTAAGAAGTAAACTTAGCAGAAAAGTAGGGAAGGGCCAGGTTATGGAAGCCTATGAAAGCCAAACAGGATTTTATATTTGATCCTGGAGGTAACAGGGAGCCACTGGAATTTATTGAATAGATGGGTGACATTGTGAAGCCTTTTCTAAATTTATATTGTTGGGGGGCGGAGCCAAGATGGCGGCGTAGCAGCAGCAACATATTGCAGCTCTCACATAGCTACCCCAAAATACCCATAAAATAGGATTCTAAACCAATCCTAGAACTCTAAAACGCACACAAAGATACTTCCCACTAAAGTCAGCTCGGCTATGAGGAACCATATCAACACTGCGAACTGAAACCAGAAACTAGCCTGGCCTGAAGCCACGGCTGTGCCCTGGGGGCGGCTGGACCGTAGAAGCAGAGGAGCCTCTCTGGTGAGTGGATTAGTGGCAGCTGCGAGCAGCATTCAGAACTAGGTCAGCGGGACTTGCGAAATTAGGAGAGTAAAGCAGGATGGCCAAAGGCCTGCAGAGTGGAAAAGCGAAAGGCAGAGGTTGTGCACACTCCTCTGCGTTACAGCTTCCTGCCTGTGGCCTGTAGACAGCAGGGGGACTAAGCGATTGTTCTGAGGCCAGTGCGCGTTGACTGGCCTGGATCCGGATCGCTGTCTTGGGCCTCGGTCTTGGAGTCTTCATTATCTAGTCAGCTGGAAGTAAGTAGGAAGGGTCCCAGCACCTTCCTGAGAGCTACTGCAGCTGGGGGGACCCCAGAGATTTGGGACAGAGCTTTCCCTTCTGGAAGCAGAGCCCCACAAAGATTTTAAAAAAAAAAATCATGGACTGAACAACCATGAGTAAGAATAAGCATAAGAAGCAAAGTAAGAACAGCTCCCAAACCCTAGATTCCTTCTTTGGGGAAAAGAAAGATCATGGGAGAGAGAAGGAGGAGGAGAGCGCAGCCAGAGCACCCCCACAAGGGGCCTCCAATAAACATGAAGAATGCCTTAAAGCTAGAGAAGAACTGAAGAAGGATTTTGAAAACCAAGTAAGGGAAGTGGAAGAAAAATTGGGAAGAGAAATAAGAATGTTGCAGGAAAATCATGAAAAGAGAGTCAGCAGTATGACTGAAGAAATCAACACCCTAAAAAATAGATTAACTCAAAT
>CM053583.1:361333120-361363988 GCA_028627135.1 Pseudochirops cupreus
TTCGACTTTTTAAGGCATTCTTCTCCTCATTGGCTTTTTGGGCCTCTTTTGTCATTTGAGTTCATCTATTTTTTAAGGTGTTATTTTCTTCAGTCAGGTTGTTGACTCTCTTTTCATGATTTTCTTGCCTCACTCTCATTTCTCTTCCCAATTTTTCCTCCACTTCTCTTATTTGGTTTTCAGAATCCTTCTTATGGCTTTTAGGCAGTCTTCATGTTTCCTAGAAGCCTTTGGTGTGGGAGTTCTGAGTGTGTTGTCTTCCTCCCATTCCATACTTTGATCCTTTTTGTCCCCAAAAAAGGATTCTGGAGTTTGGTTGCTGTTCTTACTTTGCTTCCTTTGCCTGCTCATATTGCCAGTGAATTATTTGATTTTTTAGCTCTGTGAAACTCTGCTTCCAGAGGGGAAAGCTCTGTCCCACATTGCTGGGGTTTTTGCAGCTGCCGGAGCTGTTAGGAGGCTGCTGCTGCCCCAACCAGTTTTGGCTCAGTGAAAATGCACCCCAGGACCACCACGCAAGACCACGATCCAGATCCAGGCCACTTAACACAACAGTACTTAGCCTCTGAATGATTGCTTGGCCCCCCTCCAGTCTGCAGGCTGGGAGCTCTGAAGCAGCCACATGGAGGCAGCTGCAGGGCTGCCGCTTCTGCTGCTTTCTTGCCCTGGAGGCAGTTTGGCCAGAAGGCTTTTCTCCCCCAAATTTAGCTGAGATCCACTGAGATCCACTGACCTTTCACTTAGTCCTTGTTTCTTATGGCTTGATAATTCTGGAAACTGCCACAGCTGCTGCTGATCCACTCTCCTGAAGGCTCCAGCTGTGGCTTGTCCTGGCCGTCCCAGGGCCAAGCTGAGGTGTCAGGCTGAGCTGGTTTCAGCTCCCAGCATGCTGCAATGAGCCCTTCGTGCTGAGCTGCCTTCTGCATGATATGTGTTTTTCTGTATTTTTGTGTGAGTTCTGTAGCCCTAAAATTTGTTTAGAGTCATTTTATGGGTATTTGAGGTGGCTATGTATGAGCTGTGAAACTTTGCTGCTTCTATGCCGCCATCTTGTCTCCACCTCCCCTGGCAATTACTCTTGTAGAAAGATATGATTGCAGAGTCAGAGTAGACCTTGGGGTTTAACTAGTTCAATCCCTTCATTTGACATATGAGAAGACTGATGGCCAGAGAAGAAAAGTAACTTCCCAGGTCATATAGGCAGTGCATGCTGGAGCTGGAGCTAAAGCTTGAACCCATATCTTCTGCCTCTTACATCCTTGCTCGTTCCTGTAAATGTCCTCTACAGAGATGGGGAAAAATGGTAAATTAATGTAGCAAGTAACATTTCTGGAGGAAGAAGGAAGAGTTCTATCTCCTTGTGGAAAAAAAAAAGAAAAAAAGGTAAAGAAAAAGAGAAAAAGTAAATACTGTGTAATATCATCCTTTGTTATATGCTTCAGTTGTGTTTGTTCCTAAAAAGTCTAGGCAAGTTCTGCATATGTGCTGTGGAATGGAAATACCCTGAAGGCAGCATCATGTAACCTATCCTCTCTTTGTTCATCTTACTGAATGAACAGCTAGTGAAAAACAAGATTTCCCAGTGAAGGCAGCACCAGAAGGAGAAACTTAATCCCAGCTTTTCCTTGTCGTCAGAAATATTTCTTACATCATTTTAGTTGTGTCCGACTCTTTGTAAGCCCGTTTGGGGTTTTCCTGGCAAAGATACTGGAGTGGTTTGCCATTTCCTTCTCCATCTTGCATCAGTACCTTTTGTTAAAATTAACTAATAGTTAGGCATCCCTTTCCTTCAGTCAGGTGGACAGAAGCAAGAACAGTTTAAATACCACTTCCCAAGTGGGAGGGGGGAATTGGCTGACATGGGGGGTCAGCGTCTTCACCAGTTTCAGGCTCTATTCTGGAAGAATTGGCTCTGTCGTCTGAGGCAACCGGTGAGTTTTTTTTTGGAATTGCTTTGCAAAGTCTTCTGTGTGTTGTTTGTCGAAGAAGTACCTGTCTTTCTTTCCTGCCCAGCTTTTTGCCTCAGAGAAGATTTGGAATTGTCATTTGGCAGAGGATTAGGACTGTTTTTTGCCTTACTTTGTACCCCTAGTGATTAGAATAGGGTCTGACACATAGCAAATGCCTATTAAATGTTTGCTGATTGACTGCATATATGCATTTTATGCTTTTCCGTGCTTTAACCCCTGTAAGGCCTGATAATTTGATAATTTAGATTTGGAATATTTCAGTTCTTTGTAACTCGCACTAAGACCTGAGAATTGTAGAAAATGTTTAATAATTAAAAATCACTAGAAAGATATAACAACCTTATATATTTGGGCCATTCCCTAGAACTGATGTTTTGGATTCTTGGGGGGTAGATAACTGGATTGCTTGTCATTGGATTTTAAAGAACAAGTACACCAAGTATTAAGAGATAAATGACACACAAAATAAGCAATGTATTATGGGTATAGAGAGCTGGTAGCATATTTGTTTGTTGAGTAAGACTTAAATGGCTATTCATTCCACTACACAGGGGATTTAACCAAAATTTGGACAGAAAAAAATCTACCTGGCAACATGGTTCCATTTAAAAGTCTTTGGAGAGAATTCATGTCTTTCTGGTGTCCTTAGAGTTCTAAAAGGATTCAAAATATTAGAAGCAAGCTTTTTAACTTGTTTATGATTAGTATATATAGAAAAATATTTTGCTACATTATTGATATCTGTTTTTATGTCTCTGAAAGTAAAATGTTGCTATAGTATTTGCTTCCAAATACAGTATTTTGCTTACACTCAATTTTTGTATGTGTATTCATTCAGATCTCATTGACTTGAAACTTTGTAGACTTTATCAGTCTAGAATGTCTTCTGTCTGCAGAGGAACTATTGTCATTTAAAGAAATGTTGTATTTCTATCTTCCTCAAGCATCACTGAGTTTTCAGGTTTATTACAAACACACACACACACAAGATCAATTTATTTTGCAAAGCAAGTTCTTTTGATCCTACTCCACATCCTACTCTCAGCTGGATGGAAAGGGAAGTAGGATCAAAAGAACTTGCTTTGGAAAATAAATTGATCTCAAGTAGTTGGCCTAAATCTTAGGCTGCTACATTTGAATGCCTTGAAAATAATATTCAAATGACCCAAGAAATTAAGAATGAGGGAAATGAGACTTAAATAATCTTCTCTTACTGGCAGGCAATAGATGAATGGTATGTCTTTTGAAAGTTAATTTTTAAATCAGTTATTTGGAACCTGAAATACATTTTCCCATAAAAACATTATAATGGTTGGTAAGGTTCCTAGCCCAGCTAATCAAATCTTCTGTACTCCATAGGGTACCTAAATTATTTCACTGAGAGTACTGAGCTGAATTTTGAGTCCTTGAAGGAAAGAGGTCATGTCGTTAAGGAGAGCCGAGTAGGTGGAGGATGAAGCAGAGTAGAAGGAGGAGATTCCTCTTGGTGCAGGATTATCTCTGTGTACAATATAGAAAAGGACAAAAATGGTCTTCAGCGTCTTCTCAGCTCCCCTTTGGTGTCTGATTTTTCAGTCTCCTCCTTGGCTCACGTTGTGACAACTCACCCATCTGTGTCCTATCTGCCACAATATTACATGGTCTGCAGTTACCAACCCATCTCTTCCAAAGAGGTTTTGGTTCCCTCAGTGAAGGTTTTCACCATGGTGTTAGGAGTAAAGCCATCTGATAGAAGCAATTCATACTAAGGAATGAATGACTTCGGATTAAGGAAGAAATAAATGTTTATTGATTGGCTGATTTGAATCTCCTCAGAGGTATTTGCATTTTAAAAAGATGATTAACTAAAAAAAATCTTTAATTAATTAATTAATCTTCTAATTAATGGCATTTCTGGTAGCATAACTTTTTGAAATATAGAAATTCAGATGGCAGGAAAGATATTTTGGGGGCAGGTTGGCCATTTACAGGCATACCAACCGTCACTTGATACTTGAACTTGGGTTAACTCCTCTAAATTGTCCTTGCTTTCTCATCCTTTCTTCCCTTCCTTCACTTTTGAATTCACAGAGTCACTAAAATATTCAAGTTTTTTAACCCTGGCTGCCATGACAGAGGTAGGGGAGTCACTCTCATAGTGCTGAGACTGGGGAGGATGGATGGGGAGAAAGGGAATTCTGGGGCCAATCATATGTATGCATTACTAATTGTAAATAAAGATTTTAGACTCAAGTTATGCCTAAAGATGACCTTGTTTCATATATGTCCTTTTTTTTTTCTTTTTGGAGGGGGGAAGGCAGGGCAATTGCAGTTAAGTGAGTGTTAAGTGTCTGAGGCCAGATTTGAACTCAGGTCCTCCTGACTCCAAGGTCAGTGCTCTATTCACTGCGCCACCTAGCCGTCCACCACATATGTTCTTTCCCCAATTAAAATGTATACTCATTGTTTCTAGGGCTTGTTTCTTGAATCCCCTATATGTGCCTCATATAGTGCTGTATACATAGCACATGCTTAATAAATGACTCTTAAGTCGCTTGCCCCTCTTATTGTATGAACTATATTGGCTATCTTGAAAGGACATTTCAAATCTTTGTAAATGCAGTATTTTAGTACTTTTGCAATCTTAAGTCTTATTCTCTTAAAACAAATCTGACTTGTATGCTATCCTCCTGGGTAAATGTTAAGTAGAGAAGTCAGGCATGAAATTAAGTGTGAGGAAGAATATCCCACCTTCATAGGCCACAAATTTAATGTGTTCGTGTACAATGACGGAATGAAAATAATAGGATGATAGAATTAAAGCTAGGAGAGGACTCTGAGCTCATCTAGCCTCATTATCTCATTTTATAGATACTGAAACAGAAGCCTATGGGAGGGGAATGCAGTGACTTGTCTAACTGCTTAGATAGGGAGGAAAAGGGCAGAAATTTGAACTCAAGTCCTTTGATTCCCTATCTAGCACTCTTCTCACTAATGATCTTCATAGTCTATATTCTATTTTAAAATTTTTATTTTAAATTTTTTTTTTTTTGCTTTTTGGAGGGGGGGAGGGCAGGGCAATTGGGGTTAAGTGACTTGCCCAAGGTCACATGGCTAGTAAGTGTTAAGTGTCTGAGGCCGGATTTGAACTCAGGTCCTCCTGACTCCAGGGCCAGTGCTCTATTCACTGTGCCACCTAGCTGCCCCCCATATTCTATATTCTAATTCACTCTAAATCCAGACTTTTCTCTACTCTTGTTCCCCTATTCTATATTGAGATTCATCATTTCAAGTAAAATCTTTTGAAAACAAACACCTTCAAAATGAACTCTTACAACATCCTCTTTAGACAAGTTGTAGGACTGCATACAAGAGCAGCTGTAGGTATTTCACTGACCAAATCCACTTGGATAGGATTCAAAAGAAAATGACCTGATCTTGAATTCTACTTTATGGTTGATTGTGTTACAATTAGATTCCAGCAGCTAATGGAACTATTCTAAGACATAAACCATGTGTTTTTGAAAATATCTCATAAGCAAAGTAAATTGAAATAGCTTATTTACGCCCCCCCCGCCGAAGTTATGTTAATCCAGAGTGCACATGTGAGTGTCTAAAACTGGAAATCAAAGTTAAGCTCACTGACCTATAGTTTGCTAATTCCATTTTTTTCTCTTATTTGAAAATTAGGACATTTGTCCTTTTCTTGTACTTTTATACTTCTCATCTCAAAGCTCACTGACAGTGGCCAGGCAATCACATCTACCATATCTCAGTAATTGGGTAAGTAGTTCTCTGGGCCTGGTGAGCTGAACTCCTCAAGGGCTGCTAGGTCCTCCCTAACGATTTCCCTGCTTTATCTTTTGAGTCAACTTCCTATTAATCGTTTTTTTTGGACTGTTATATTCAATCCAAAGATTATTTTTCCTTGGCAGAAAAAGACATGAGGTAAAATTATGCAGCTCTCTCTTTTCTCTTTTGGACATTCTTATCATTGCATACAACCACTACAGCTGTTCCATCTTTTTTTTTTTGATCCTATTATTTTCTCTCATATAGTTAAAACCCACTTTGAAAAAAATATATTATCCTTAGCATCCTTTAGCTACAGCTTATTTTGAACTGTCGTGCTATTGACGCTTTCTGTCATAGGAGCAGCCATTCTTTTAAAATTTATTCTCCATTACTTGCTGTTGCTTCCATCTTCTGTGCATTTCTTTGAGAAATTTTCATGGTTGATAATTTCCCTGTACATCGAGATCAATTAAGCGATTTATTACGTGCCAAGCATTGAGCTAGGTGATAGGAATACAAAGACAAAAAAAAGTTAAATAATCTTTGCTTTTAATGAATTTACATTCTATTGGGTGAGACAGTATCTACATAGATAAGCATATTCAAAATCAATGCAAGAAAGTTATATATAAGATAATTAAGGAGGGAGGACACTAGCAAATGGTAAGGTGCAGACAGGGGTTCAGCAAATGCCACATGTGAAAAGTGGTTCTTGAGCTGTGTCTAGAAAGAAGTTAAAAATTCTGTGAGGTGGAGGAGGTGAGGAAGGAGTGCATTTCAGGAATGGGGAATGTCTAATGCAAAGGCATGGTACAGAGATGGGAAATGGAGCAAGAAACAGAACAGGCTAATTTGGTTGAACTCTAATATATGGGAATTAAAGTAATATACAATGAAGGTAGAAAAATAATTTAGAGTAAACTTGAGTGAAGTTGGGGGTAAGGTTGTGAAGGGCTTAAAAAGCCATGAGGAAGAGTTTATATTTTATTCTATAGGCAATAGGGAGTCACTGAAATTTATTGAAGGGGGGAGGAACTGTCAGATTTGTGCTTAAAGGAAATAAATTTATTAGTTGTATGGACAATGGATTAGAGTGGGGAGAGACAAGGGGCAGGGAGATCAGTTAGGTGGCCATTGTAATAGTCCAGGTGAAAAGTATGGAGAGATGGAACTAAGGAGGTGGTTGTGGGAATTGAGAGAAGTCAGATATGGGAGATATTGTGGAGGTGGAAATGGTCATATTTAGTAACTAATTGGATATATTGGATGAATGAAGTGAAAAATTGAGCATAATATCAAGGCACAAACCTGGGATGATTGAAGAATGGTTTTGCTCTGGCAGAAATAAGAAAATTTGGAAGAAGGATGAGTTTTCAGGGAAAAGATAGAGTTCTGTTTTGGACATGTTGAGTTTGTGATTATCTCCTGGATATGTACTTGGAAACATCAAATAGACAATTGACAATGTAGGGAACTGGAGTCCAGAGAGAGATGGGGGATGAATATATAGACCTGTGAGATGTGTGGATAGACACAATAATTAAATTTATGAGGTTTAATGAGTTCACCATTCATACTCTTTAAACAACACTCCCTTTTGTCTTTACTGAAAAAAATTTTTTTTGGTGTCTTCAGAGTTTCTTAATACTTTCTCATCTCTTGTGGGCTGCCTTCCCATTTAGAATTTTAGCCCATGAGATTCTATCTTTGCTTTTTATGAACCCACTAAAATCTGTTCTCCCCAATAGCAAGATATGTGCCAGATTGTACCTGCTTTCTCTACCTTCTCTGTCTCTAATTCTGATGTGGAGTGGTCACTGATCCTCAAGATTTTCATCATTTCTTTTTCAGCAAACAGTTTCACCTTATTTGTCATAATCAGATCCAAAATATCAGTTTTCTGGATTAACTGCTTTACCTTTGTAGGGGGTGAATAGAGAAGAGAGAAGTCAAGAAATGATTATACCTCAGAAATAGCTACAGCTTACATCTGGATATTTGAACTTTAACATTCCCCTGTACCATCTTGTCACCTGTGTTCTGAATTCCTCATTGATCTCTGCCTTTTGTCTGGGTGAGCAAATATGCTCCAGGTCTTGGAAAATGAGAAATGGAAAATTTTAAAAATATAAATATTTTCTTCAGTTATAGGAGAAAATTGTCAGAGTAACTTGGAAAAAGGCATACAAAAATACCTGTCTACACTGTAGATTAGTTCTAGAAAAGTCTCACATATTTATTATTGTAGATCAAAGTAGTGTGGGGTAATAGAAAGGGGGCTAGCTTTGGAGCTAAGTGATATTGGTTGAAACTTAGCTCTAAAGCATAGTAGTTATAATTTGTGGACAAATCACTTTGGATCAAAAGTTGCAAGGAGTGTTAGAGATTTTACCTAATGGTAAAATTTTATAGTTTAGGAAACCAGTCCAGAGAGGTAGTGAGTTGCCCAGGATCACCTAGGTAGTAAATAACAGAATTCTGACTGCAGATTCAATGCTTTTAACACAGCACTATTCTGCCTTTTACCCGTCACTTTCTTCATATGGAAAATGAGGATGGTGATATTTGAAGTATGTACTTTACAGGATTGTAGTGAGGAAAGTTTTCCATAAATCTTAAAATGTGAGTTACTATTGCTATTATCTTCCAAAAGGCCAGCATAGTCCTGTGCATATAGAAATCACTGGGTACTGACTGATTATTTTTCAATTAATCTACATAATAATAGTATCAGAAAAGCCCTGTCTCCATTTTTCCATTCATATTTGGTTGTTCTAATTTGTTTTCTTTAGGGTCTTCTCCCTCCAGCCCCTGGGTCTCATGTTTTATAAACTCTAATTTCAAAGTCTCTGTTTAAAGGAATTATTTGTAGATATACTCCACTAACTCCTCCTTTTTTCACTTCTAGCCCCCAGAAAGCACCCATTTTGCAATGTACAATTACTCTGTTTTCTACATTGTTTAGTCGTTCAATTGTGTCCAACTCTTCATGACCCCACGGACCATACTGTCCATGCTGGGTGGTTTGCCATCTCTTTCTTTAGTTGATTGAATACTTTAAAAATAGCTAGCAATTTAGATTTTTTTTTTAAAGGACAAGTAGTTAGTTTCAAAAACAAAGTACTGGGGCAGCTAGGTGGTATAGTGGATAGAGAACTGGCTCAGGAGTCAGGAAGACCTGAGTTCAAATGTGATCCCAGACATCTAGGTATGGCAAGTCAAAGGCAAGTCACTTAACCCCAATTGCCTCCAAAAACAAAGTACCAAGCTTCCAGATTTTCTTTCAATAGGCTGACAAAAGTGCAGAGGAAAGGTGTAAAGGGAAAGCTGGCTTCCTCCTATATTACATTGGTGGTATTGCTATCATGGGGGATTATTTTAAAAAAGAAAATTCTGTTTCAAATTTAGTAACCACCAATGAACATTCAAATAAAACACAAAAGGATTTTGGTGTCAGGAAGAGCTGGGTTCAGGTTCTATCTCTGGAACATAGAAGCTGTGTGACCCTGGGCAATCATTGAACTTTTCAGTGCCCCACGCAAGTATCTAAGATTGCCAGGTCCAAGGAAGTTGCTCATTTTCATCAGGGAAGAATATTTAGACCTGATAGTTCCCCACACCAGTGAAATCATGAGTCTGGACTTTAAAAAAAAGTGGTTTTAAATAAGATTCTAAAGTCCAAATTGTCTACACTTTGACAAAATAATAATATCCTATTTGCATCCATATCTCTTTCCCCTTGTTTCTCTTTTATTTTTTTTTTGCTGATTTGTTTTGTTGTGGATAATTAGTCAATAATAACAACAATTAATGTTCATTATTATAGGTCTAGTGCTCTGTCCACCTACCCAACTAGCTCCTCAGACACTGACTAGCTGTGTAATCCTGATAAAATCTCTGTCTGCCTCAGTTTCCTCATCTATAAAATGAAGATAATAATAGCACTTGGCTCCCAGGGTTGTTGTGAGGATCAAATGAGATAATATTTTAAAGTACTTTACAAACCTTAATGTGCTATATAAATATTAGCTTATTATTGTTGTTACCATTAACACGGAGTTGAGTTGAGACTTCCTGACTCCACATCCATAGCCCTAATGATTATGCTGTGTCACATGCCAACATACTTGTTCCATTATGTTCAGAAACAATTTCTTAGACATATGGATTGTTTCTAGTATTCTGCTCTTGCAGGGAATGCTGCCATAAACATTTTTGTACAGTATGGTTCCCTTTCCCGCCGCCTTTTCATAACATCCTCAGGTATAGTTCTGATAATAATATTTCTACCTCAGAGGATATAAGCCACTTCATAGCTTTCATTGTAGAATGCCATATTGCTTTCCAAAAGATTACACCAATTTCCAGCTCCACCAATAGTTCAATAGTGTTCTGGTTTCTCCATAGCTGCATGGGGGGCATTTCAAGATTGTCAGAAGGTTAGGGGTCTAAAGAATTCATCCATTGCTGCATCTATGTGTATTTTTTGTGTCCAAAATTGTGTCTTCTTTTCCCAAGAGGCTTTTATTGCTTTGTTTTAGTGCACGTTTGTTCAGAGGGGTGCCCTTGGGTCACTATTGTATAGTTATTCACATTGGGCCCAGGAAGGTTTAGGTTTTTCAATTACACAAACCTTTCAAAGCCCTTGCTGCAGAAGTAACTCCAGAGACATGAAGCAAGTGTGACCTCTGGCCATATTATTTTATGAGAATATTGGAGCCCGAGAGCTGTTTGTTTGGGAACCAGTTCAGACAGGTGTGCACATTTATTTTGTCAGTCCTAAACTCCCGCATGCTTTTGGCTGACTCCAGCTTGGGATTTTCCACTCTCTGTACCCCTTCTCTATGCAGATATATTTGCTGAACTTCTTTGCTGCTGGATAACAATAGTTCACATTTATGGAACACTTTGCATACCTTATCTTATCTGATCCTTTCTACAACCCTGTGAAGGAGTTGCTGTTATTATTACCCTCATTTGGCAGATGAGGAAACTGAAGCTCATTCAGTCCTTCAGCTAGTACCTGATCAGTCAATTCACAAGAATTTATTAAGTCTCTACTATATACCAGTCACTCTACTTGGCATTGGAGAAACAAAGTTCTAAATAAGGAGTCCCTGTCCTCAGGGAGCTAAGATTTTATAGAAGAGACAGCAACAACAAAAAATAAGCATATGGAATATATGCATATAGGCATATATATGCCTATCTGTAGGCATATATATGTATATGTGCCTATGCCTATATATACATATATGCCTATATGTAGGTATACATGCAAATCTATACATATATATGTGCGCACAAATATATAAATATACATATACACAAATAAA
The DNA here is from genome assembly GCA_028627135.1 of Pseudochirops cupreus. Taxonomy (NCBI): domain Eukaryota; kingdom Metazoa; phylum Chordata; class Mammalia; order Diprotodontia; family Pseudocheiridae; genus Pseudochirops; species Pseudochirops cupreus. The sequence goes on from CM053583.1 coordinate 361,344,201, forward strand.
AATATACACATACACATGTATGTGTTTATATAATATATGTGCACACACATGTATACACACACACACACACGGTTAAATTCTGGTCATGGGAGGTGCTAGGCACTGGGTGGGGAGGATCAGGAGAAGCATCACATAAGAAGTGGTGTTTTAGTTAAGTTTGAAGAAAACTAGTGATTCTAGGGGGAAAAGCTGAAGGAGTGTTTCTCAGGCATGGGAATGGCCACAGGAGATGGAACATTATGGATGAAGCCCGGCAAGAAGGCCAATTCTGTTGACCTGAGGTGTGCACTAGGGGGAGTAGTGTGTAATAAGGCTAGAAAAGAGTCAGATTGTGAATATTTTTAAATGATAAGCAGAAGAATGTGTGTATAATAAGGAGGCACTCGGCTTTGTTGAGCATGTGAGTGATACGGTTAAAATCGTGCTTTAGGAATATTACTTTGCTAGCTGTGTGGAGGATGGCTTGACTGCAGAGGGTTATTTATGGTGAGTGGTGAGAAGGGACAGATTTAAGATGGTGCATGTGAGTGCCGAGGGGATAAATGTGCACTAGAGGTCTGAGGTAGGATTTGGCCCCAAGGCTTCCTGGCTCCTTCCTAGGTTCCAGCTAGTACATCATGCTGCCTCTGAGATGTTTGAGTCTTATTAAAACTTTAGGGTGGTTTAGAGTTCCACTGAAGGTAAACTCTACCCAAACAGGCTTTAATAGCTTTTCCCAGATCTGGTTTTTCTAGTCTTTTTATCCATTAGGGGCTAAAAGAGAAATTCAATTAATAAACATTTTTAGCACCTACTGTGTGCCAGGGATTGTGCTAGGTAGTAGGGATATAAATATAAACATGAGAAGTCTTGCCCTCAGCAGTTTATACTAAAAAAAAAAAAAAGAAAAAGAAAAAAGATCCTAATGTCTCCAGTCATTAGGTAGACAAGGCATTTGGGTAGGAAAAGTATCTGGGGGCACTGTTAGTGATGGGTACAACTCAACTTTCAATTTCTGCCTTCAGTTACAATATGTGTTACATGTCATGCTTTACAGGCATACATTTTCAAAGTCATTAGACCTTTTTGTCATCATTTGTTAAACTCTTACTTCTAGGTTCCTGTCTCAGGCTGTGTCTTTTTTCCTGCTTTCAACCCATTCTACCCCCAATTCCCCAGTTAAGTTGCCACATGGCTGAAGAAATGGAGTTCTGCTTGCAATCTGGGTGTTGCAATAAGACCAGGATACTTGCTTCACCAGAAAACTGTAGACCATTTTTCTGTTCACACTCAGAGGGTTTTTTGGTTTTGTTTTCTTTAATATAGCCTTTGCTCGATCATACCAACATGGGTGGCTACCATGTTGGAACAGTTGGAACACTGTCAAGAAGTCATGGTCACAGAATGGTTTCTCTGTCTTCTTTTTAACACAAAATTCTGTTTAAGTAAAGATAAAAAAAACAGGGGGTGGAAATGCTTAGGGCTTAACAGTACTGTCCAACTTGAAAACACTTGGCTTAACTTCAATGTAGAGATCAATGAATCAAAAGGCCTTTGTGAGTTAGTCAGTGAACATATGACATCAGAGGAGAATAAGATTGTGTGCAATTTTCAGCTGAGCATTTTATGGTTTCTCTAATATCTTAAATTTCTTATATTTGTGAGATTTCACATCATCAGCCTATTCCTGTTAACACTTTTAAAAGCAACTATTTTATCAGGGAACACCTTGCCATAGTATGATCAATGGAGAGAGAGAAATACTTTGTCCCTGTCTAATAGAATTGTGATCTCCATCCATCTTCTCCCCAAACACTCCTCCCCGACCCCTGATCCCCTTCAGACTTTTTAGTTTTCATTTATGTTGCCTGGGATTGGTGGTATGAATGCATCCCTTCCTGTGGCATATCTTCAATTAAGAACTCAGGTTGGTCATCTTGGTTTAAATAGATCTTAAAAAAATTTTTTTTAGGTATTTGATTTGAATGAATGACTCTAAGATATTCTGGATTATACTACTACAATATTGGAAATTCCCGGAGGGCATCAACTGTGGCCTGTATAACAGAGATGGAAGGCACATTAGACATACTTTGGTCCTAACTCTTCATTTTACAGATGAGGAAACTGAATTCTAGACTAAGGAAGTGAATTAAGTCAGTAATTCTCAAAGTGTAGTCCAGGAGCCTTTGGGGGTTCCTGAAGAACATTCAAGGGTACTGCAAGATCAGAACTATTTTCATAATAATTCTCAGATGTTTTAATTTCTAACATGGTCAATATTAATAGATATAACCCACATAAGCAAAAGTTCCTTAACAATTTTTTTTTTCTTGGAAAGCAGTTGGGGTCAAGCGACTGGCCCAAAGTCACACGGCTAGTTTTTGTGTCAAGTGTCTGAGTCTGGATTTGAACTGAGGTCCTCCTGACTCCAGGGTTGGTGCTGTATTCACTGAACCACCTAGCTGCTCCTCTTAACAATTTTAACAATATACTCTTTAATTTAATTTTAACAATATACTCTTAGAGTATAAAGGGGTCCTGTGAACAGAGACTTTGAGAACACCTAATTTAGCATCTTTCACATAGTACATTAAAGACAGGAAAGGAAAATACATTTATTGAGAAGCTAACTAAGTACCAGGCATTGTTCCAAGTGCTTTACAAATAATAGCTCATTTTCTCCTCACAACAACTCTGTGAGGTAGTTCTATTACGATCCCCATTTAATAGTTAAGGAAACTGGATCTGAGAGGTATTAAATAATTTGCCTAAGACCACATAGCTGGGAAGTGCCTGAGGCTTGATATGAACTCAGATTTTCCTGACTCCAGACTCAGTGCTCTTTACGTTGTACATGTCTTAAAATTCCACATCTAGTTGAGCTTTCTACCCAAAGTAGCATTGATCTATAAAGGGGCACCTTTTTCTAGGACGTAAGGAAAAATTCCCTTGGCCCCTTACTTAAGACCTTGCCTCTGAGGGAAGCATACAGACTGGTAACAAGGAGGAAAGAGACGTCTGTTCATCAGGCTCTAGAGCCCCATGAGAGAATAGATGCAGATAGAGGCTTCCCTTCCATTTTATATTTCAGAAGAATATCTCTGAAATAACCCATCTGAAGCACAAGAAGGTATTTTGTGCTGATATTTAAGAGTTTTCACTGGGATGCCATTTCAATATAAAAATAATTTCCTTGCTTCAAGAATTATGACCCAATAGAAAGAGCATAGTTCTTGGAGTCAGGAGACATGGTTCAGATCCCTGCCCTGATACTTACTCAACACAGAATGTTGGTCAATTCTTCCTCCTTTCTTAGCCTGTTTATTCATGTATAAAACTGGGTTAATAATATTTGTACTAACTATCCCATAGGGTTGGGTATGAGGATCAAATGAAATATTGTACCCAAGATGCTTTGAAATGGTCATTTCCCCCCTCTTGTTTTCTTCTTTTCCTTCTCTTCCTCTTCCTCTCCTTTTCTCCCTCTCTTCTTCTTTCCATTTCTCCTTTTTCTCTCCTTCTCTTCTCTTTCCTCTCCCTATCTCCCTCTCCTTTCCTTCCTTCTTCTCCCTCTTCCTTTTCCTTTTCTTCTCCAATGGAGCTAGCTAGGTGGTACAGTGGGTAGAGCACTGGATCTGGAGTCAGAAATACCTGAGTTCAAATCTAGTCTTGGATACTTACAAATTCTATGACCTTGGGCAAGTCACTTCATGTCAGTTTCCTAATCTGTAAAATGTGGGTAATAACAAAAGCTGTCTGCAGTGGCTGTTGTGAGGATCAAATGAGATAGTATTTGTAAAATTATTTGCAAACCTTAAAGTGCTATGTGTGTTCGATATTATTATTATTGCTATATAAAATTATATTGTAGCTATATGCATGGGGGCATGGTTACGCTGAGACTTTAACGTAGCCGCTTTGTTTCTACAAGACACACCAGTGTTCCCTCTGGCTTTGTAGAGATCAGCCTTGCTCCATCATGCTGTATGGGTGATGTTAACCGTACATCTTTGATTGGTTTATGAAGTTTTTTTCAGACATGGCATATAACTTCTCTGAGTCTTAGTTTTCTCATATGTAAAATGGGAAAATGACACTTGCCTTATAGGGTTGTTATGGGCAAACTGCCTCATAAACCTTAATGCATTAAGTAAATGAATTGTCTTTTCAATCTTCCTTTTAAGAACTGACAGCCCAGTCTGGTACAACTTATATGACAATTGAACAGTGTTGAAAAAGATTGTTGTCAAATGGAATCTGCTGTGAGATTTTGTATGTATTTCTCCAGGATAAGTGCAGTGTTTAGTTCTTTAATCTTAGAATCTGGCTAATATGTAAAAAACAACAATAAAAGGTAGGAAATAGAAGAATCTTATGTTTCTAATTTGTACAGAAAGGAATTTATATAATACCCCATGGCACAGAACCCACTGTAGCAAAGTAACCACCAATTCTATATTTTCATGGAGAATATACTGGTTATGTACATCTACTCAGGTAGAAAGAAAAACAATGGGCCTCTATCTTCAGAAGAGAAATACAGCCATAGTCACAGCCACCTAGCTCTCCCCGCCACCCTTTCACTGACAGAAGGGATAAGAGACTGTGGCATGTCTTTGGAAATAACTAGCAAATGTAGGCAACTAGTGCATTGCATTGCAAGATCCGGCACCAGGACTAGAATCTTGAACTTTGAAGAGAAGGGCTAGCTGTTCATTTAGAAGGCCCAGCTTGAAGCCTCCAGGAACCATAGGTAGTTCAACGCCAACTGTAGTTGTGATCTTCAGCTCATTTCAGTTGGTTTTTCACTGATTCTTTGTTTGAGTCCTTTGTGCAAGAAATTCCATTCTTTTTCGGATATAGTATTGAACAACAAAGGCCTCCTAATACCTCTGGGAAAGTCCTGCTTCCTGAGATCTTGCTTCCTTGTGGTCTCTTGTTGTCCCAAGGGAACATAATTGAATTTTAGTTTCCGCAAAAGTGTATGTATCAAAAGACAAAGGTAACAGACTAATTATATGTTTCACTTGAACTTCCATGATATACTAAACTTATTCCAATGTTTTCTTCTCTTCACCCAGGAGATCTTGTGACAGGCTCCTCCCGTGGAAAAGTCCCTTGTTATCCCCAATTCACTCATTTATTTGGCACCAAAGTACTTTATACCTTGTGGTTTTCAGTTGAAATAAAAACTAGCTATAGCTGAAGAAACCACCATGATTCACATGCTTCTGTTTGAGCTTGGACTCTACATTTTTTTTTAAACTACTAATGAAGTGGAACATTCTTTCAGCAATTTCAAAGTCATTTGTTATTACACAAAGCTCAGTTCTTTTCCTTTGTTTATGACTCCAACAAGATATAACTAGAGGGGGCATTGAGAATACTCTCCCAGGATTCCTGATACGACACTAAGATTCTTTTCTTTGAGGTTAACCCAGCCTCTCTAGTCATTCATTTGAACCCTGAAACAACCCTTGTGGGGGTAGGCACTACACAGGTATTACCATTTCCATTTCACAAAAGAAGAAGTTGAGACACTGAGAAATTGTCACTTATCCACAGTCACACAGTTGGTAAATGTCAGGGTCAGGATTTAGACCTATGTCTAATTCTGATTCCAAATCCAGGTCTATTTTTAATGTGCTAGTAATAACCTTAGAATAAACGAGCTTCTTAGCTTTCTTTTCTCTGTCACAAGAAATGAAGAAAGAGAATATTTCAGAAAAAAGATATTATATTTGCATGACTACATTTACAGTATAAATTTTCTTTTATCTAATCAGGTCTGTGCTCTGGCTAAAGGCATTTCTATATTAATTAGATTCATAAGGTTTTGCTCCAATATCATATACAGTAAGTCTGGAGCTCTGACTGAAGGCTTTCCCATATTCATTATATTTATAGGGTTTTTTTCTCTTGTATTAATTCTTTGATGAGCAGCAAGAGCTATTAGGGTATGAGAGTACTGGGCATATTGGAATGATGGACAGTAGGGAACAAAGATAAGAAGTAGAAGAAAACCAAAGTTTGCTTAATTCATAGTTTTGCTGGGCCTGACTCTGGATGAGAGTAAAGGAGCCAAGGATAAGGAGGAAAAAAATTTTGTTGGATCTGGAAAATAATCGTGGGAAAAAAACCCAAACTATTTAGTTTGTATAGGATGTAGAACTCTGGTGTAAGATTCAAGGATAAAGATGAAATGACACATGAGTACAGTGGAGAGAAAGAAAAAAAAACGCTATAAAAGTTGGATGAGAAGGGGAACACCCCTGATGTGTCTCTGAAGGAAATATTTTTGCAAAAAAAAAAAAATCAATTCATGCATATGTAATGGGCAATGATACAAGAACACAGTTAATTCCTGATGCAGTTTTCCAGTATGAAACCATCTCAAATTTAAGACCACCAGAATTGCTCCCAAAGTGTAGCCACAGACTTTTAACTTTGCATGTCTTCTGACATCACTGAAGTTCTCTTTTCATTTGGAGAATCCCAGAGGAACCATTAATTCAAAAAGATGTATAAATTTTATTGAAAAATAAAAAATTCCATTTGTAATAGAGCTTTGTCATCAACTTACTAAGTTGAGGGACATAAATGTCTTTAATTTCAGTAGAGTTATTTATAAATTTCAACTTTGGTGCTGACATAATGCTTCCAAAGAGATTAAATGGTCTCTCTTTCTGCCAATATCAAGCAATCTTAATAAAAAGGGCATATCTTATTTCATATTCCTATGCTTTCCTTTAATCCTATGTCTAACCCCAAATCTTTTTGCCCACCAGTAGTGAATTATGTACAAGGAATGAGCAAAATAGCTTACAAAATACATTTCTATTCTCCAGATTCTGTGACCTTTTTTTTGTTCTTTTTTGATCTCGGACTTAAAGTAATCCTCGGCAGGATTTTCTGAGCTATCAAAGAGTGTGATATTGGGTTTCAGCACATTGTCAGAGAACTTTTTATATTGTTGGATTTTCTGGCACAGGATATCTTTCCTTATGAATGACTTCAAAGGAGCAATTTCCTTTCTCCTCTAATTATAGTAGAGATTGAACCATTATTTCCCACCAGCTTTATCTTTATGATTTCAGGTCACATACAGGCAGACAATGAGATGTAGAACTGATTGGTTGACTTTAGAAGTGTTTCTGTTCAGAACAGACATGAGAAAAAATTGAAAGAGGTGAAAAATGACCAATGTTCTTCCAAGAGTAAAGAAGCTAAAAACATCAGAAGATCTGTTCAGGTTCAAAACATCAGAGCCTGAAATAATCTGATGATGTGAATCTGATAGAGAAGCTTGCTTATGCCCAGATTCCTGGATTCTGGTTTGCTGTTCTTTTCACTTACTAATTAGCTTTTTTTTCTGGACAAGCATCAGATGAGAATAAACATGGAACATGCTCTGGAAGCATGGAAGTATGGAAATGGCCCCATGGTTCTATATAGACAGTGATTTGTGTAGACATATATAAGAATGGTGTTTTGTTACCTTCAACTATACTAGCCATCTATTAAGTGCTAAGAGGCATTGAACTGGGCAATGGGAAATGTGGGAGGGATGAAATAAGATTAAAGAAAACATGATTCCTACTTTCAGCTAGCTTCTATTCTAGTAGAAGAATATATCACACATACATTTAACTATGAAATAAAATGATAAATGATAAGAGGTGCTATGTGGAGACTGAATAGAAGAGAATGAACTTGCTGGAGGAGTGGCATTTGGACCTGCTTTTATAGAGTGGGGAGAATTTTAATAGTCAATCAGGAAACATTTATTAAATTCCAATTGTCCACTTTGCTATTAACTGGGGATTCAAAAACAGAAATGAAGCAGACCCTGCCCTTAAGGAACTTATGTCCTACTGGGGGAAATAGCATGGACAGATATGCATCAGTACATATGAAATGCATACAAAATATATACAAGGTAATTTATTAATTTTTGAGAGAGGAGGACATTAGCATCAGGGGAAGGTAGGAAAGGCTTCTTGTTGAAGGTAGTGTTTGAGCTGAGCTTTGTTGAAGGGAGCTTTGGATTCTGAGATGTAGAATTTATATTTTATCCCATACATGAGAGAGAACTACTAGTTTGCTAAGAAAGAGAGGGACATGGTTAGATTCATGTTTTAGGAAAATCACTTTGGCAGCTATATGGAGGATTGGTTTGAAGAAAGGAGAGACTTCAAACAGAGAGACTAGTTAGGAGGCTCCTGGAATAGTCTAGCTGATGAAGGCTTATACTGTGTTGGTAGTATTGGGAAGAAACTTGGATTTACTTACTACAGCAGTGCCCTCTCCCTGCTTCAATCTAAATTCATTCTATGGTATGTAAAGATTGATTCCAATTCTGTATGCGGGTTTCTCCAAATGATCTTCTTTTCTAACAACGGAAATGAACCATGTGAAAGGATTGGATTTTTATTATTTTCATCAATTTTTTTTTACTTTTCATACTTCTGAATGAAGAGAAGGGAATGAATGAGAGAGAAGCTGTGGAAGTTGATTTGATGATTTAACAATTGGTTGGATATGTGGGATAAGGGAGAGATGAGAGGTCTCAGGGGCCTGATATATGAAATATAATGTTTGTAGACTTTTTGGGGGGAACACTAAGTTTTCTAGTTAGGCTGTAATGTAGAACTGCAAGGGGGAATAGTATATAATGAGACTGGAAGGGTTGATTGGGACCAGCATTTGGAGAAATTAGAATGCCAGTTTTTGAAGTTAGAGGTATTCTGTAGGGTCAGATTCATGTGTAAGGACATTTAATCTATCAAGAAGGGTGAATGATGTATTGGCAAGGGATGTGGGGAGAGAAAGTGAGAAAAATGGAGGCTCTTGTGATAGCCCAACATTCATGGCCTATATTAAGGAGATGACAGTAGGAACAAATAGGAGAAAGATGTGAGAGATTTCAGAGTTTGCTGTATTTCATCAGTGAACTTCAGACCCTATTAGAATTTGTCCTTACTTCCTCTGAAAAAGAGGTCAGTCATTCCAGCAAACATTTGTTAAGTAACTACTATGTGCTGGGCACTCTGCTAAGCACTGAGGATACAGAGAAAGGTATGAAAAGAGTTTAGGGATTGTACTATGCTGTTTATCTCACACTTTGGGCCTATAAAATTCATTTTGCATTAGAGTCCATTAGATTATAAGCTCCTTGAGGGTAGGAATTATCTTTTATCTCTTTTTATATTTCCAATATTTAACACAGACCTTGGTAAATAGTAGGTGCCTAATAAATGTTTGATTGATTTATTACTAGTAGAGAGTATTCCACCAGTGTCACTGGCCTAGTGTCAGAGTCTGACTTAATAGTTGGGCACTTTGAGACTGATGGTCTTCATCATTAGAATGGGGATATCAGTATCCTATTATTTTCACAGGGTTGTTATCAGAATCCAATGAGAAAATGTTTGCATTTTGTCACTTTTCAAGTACTATAAGAAATGTCTCACTTTCATCGTATAAGCAATTTTATTACTACTTCAGAGCTTTTTAGATAGGGGAAAGAGCTTGTTGAGATGGGAGAAGAATAAGGAAGGATTTTAGGATTGTCTTATTTGGTATACTTTTCTGGCACTCAGCTTCCTACTACACACCACATGAAATAGGTTCATGGCCTGCCTAAGGCCTTTTGGTATGACTACTTTGTGGTCATCCAAAAAAAATCCTTAATTCCTTGTAGCTGAAAAATGTTAAGTAAGTTGGGATTATAAGAGTATTTAATATTTGTACAGTGTTTTATAATTTTCTTTTTTCTGGAGGGGGGGAGGCAAGGCATTTGGGGTTAAGGGACTTGCCCAAGGTCACATGGCTAGTAAGTGTGTCAAGTGTCTGAGGCCACATTTGAACTCTGCTCCTCCTGATTCTAGGGCTGGTGCTCTACTAACTGTGTCACCTAGCTGCCCATATGCTTTATAATTTTCAAAGCTCTTCCATAGTTAGGCAGCTCTTATTACCTCTGATTTTAGAGATAAAGAAACTGACTTATTGGGGGATAACGTGAGTCATCCCATGGACATAAATGGCAAAGCTGGAACTCAGGTTCTGTTCACTCTGGTAGAGTAATCACTCTCCAGTTCAGTGGTGTTGGGAGGCAGGACTAATACCTGCCTAAAATGCCCTATTACATCATAGTTTTCTTATATGTAGCTTTTTTGCTTCTAGAAGGCCATGGTGTATCCAATTCTATGCTCCAGTGAGCTACATTATAATGGCAGTCTAGCATGAATTGGTATGAAAGATGGTAGGCTCTTAGGAAGGAACACATCCATTTTACTTACTATTCAGTATCTTATTTAGAAAGAAATTTAGTATATTTTAGACAAGTTAGTAATATATACACATGGTCTTCCCTCCATCAAGAGTTCAATTATACAACAAATTCATTTCAGTGAACCCTTTTAAAAAACATCTGATGTGTGCCAGGAGTTGTGTTAAGTACTAGGGATACAAAGACAAGAACAGAACAGCTCTTACCCTTGAAGAGCTTATATTCTACTTACATATATTTATTTATATTCCACTTATGTATATTATATTTACTTATGTAAAAAAGCCAATTTTCTTTTGGGAGGGAGCTGGTTTTAGTTCATCACATATTGGCTTAAATAATATGAAAACTTTGTTTTCAGATTCAGATGAATTTTGTTTGTAAATGCCTTTATAGGTTTTCAGAATATAGAACTTTAGAAAATATTTCTTATCACATAATAAACACAGAAGTAGCATTGAGTAGTGGACAGAGTGCTGTCCAAAATTTCAGGAAGATAGGTGTAACTCTAATACATACTGGATGGAGGATCATAGGAAAGCCCTTCACTTCTAAGGACTAATCTAAACAACTCCCTAAGACTGTAAGTGGGTAGCAGGCCTGGAGTCAGGAAGACTCATCTTTTTGAGTTCAAATCTGGCTTAAGACACTTATTAGCTGTGTAACCCTGGGAAAGTCATTTAACTCTATTTGCCTTAGTTTCCTCATTTGTAAAATGAGTTGGAGAAGGAAATGGCAAACTACTCCAGTATCTTTGCTAAGAAAACCCTAAATGGGTTCATGGAGGGTCAGACACAACTGAAAAATCACTGAACAATAAAAGACTGTAAGTTGCAAAGAAGTTGATAACATGAATTAGCAGGAGTTTCCTCACCCAGGAGTTCCCTGTATAAATGAAATTACTCTATTAGGACTGATCTCTAACAGAACCCATACTGCAATCATGATCACCAGAAATTTGGCTTAGTTGGAGAAAGTTTTCATAGTTGCATTTTTTCTGTGTTTGAAATTTGGTATTTTAGCCAGGTTTGTGAATGTTTATAATGATCGATCTTGTCTTTTAACTTTTTTGTTTATTCATCTCCACTTTTAGATTCAGTACTAAGTGCAATGCCTGGCATGTAGTAGGTGCTTAATAAATATTTATTGACTGGATTTTACTAAATTATCCGCAATGAACGTTAGTTAAAAAAACAAACCAGTCCACAATATTAGCAAAAAATAATACTATTATTCTGTATACTCTCTAGCAAGAGGAGCTGACATTCAGCTGGATGCCTCTCGTAAGTCATTCCTGCATTAAGTGATTAAATTCTAGATGACAACTTTCAAGTCACACGATTGCTCTTAAGTTCTGTTGTCTTTCTACCTACATTGAGTGTATACAATGTGCATGACCAACACAGACAATGAAGCAGAGGAATCATCTACTATTTTTGTTGGCGCGTAAATTTATTTTTCCTTATTGCAATTCCTAGATTCTTCTGCAAAGGAAACATTGGCTAATACTAGTTCATGCTATTTGCCTTTTTTGCCTCGAGTTCCTCATCTCCACTAATGGAACTTGTATTGGATCTGTAGTCAGGAAGACCTGAGTTCAAATCTAGCTTTAGTCACTTAATAGTTGTAAGATCCTGGGCAAGTCACTTACCTTCTATTGGTCTCAGTTTCCTCATATATAAAATTAGGATAACAGTGGTGCCTACTTTCCAGGGTTGTTGTGATGGTTAAACACTGTAAATTAGTTGTTGTTGTTGTAATTATTATTATAATATGGCAGGTAACCATATCACTTTACCTTTGCAAGTAGCATTGTCTCCAGGAACCTCTAACATTATTACTTGCATCCTTTTCCAGGTCCTATCCATCTCTGAATTTCTCTGGCCATGCACATTATTTCTAATTTTGACTGTGATTCGCTTCCAGGAACCTCCAAGACACAGAGAAAACTGTAAGTATAACATTTAATCTTCTTTTATTAAAAAGCAAAACAAAACACCATTTGAGGTTTCACTGGAGTATTTGGGTAACACTAGATTTTCCATAGCTATGCCATACCAATTTTAGCAGGTCTTAGTAAACTGGAAAGATTTGGAGTGGAAAGACTTGTAATGAACTGTATCTCTATTATCAACTGATCAGTGTAGTTGGGTTTGGAGAGTATTTTTTTTTTACTAGGGTGGCCACAGAGTAATGAATGTTGTAGTTACTGAAACTCTTAAAGGCTATCTACTTAAATGTTAGAGGGTTTGTGGTCTGTATGGGTAGGGGGACTATCAGCACTGATTAAATCTCTTAATCTTGAAGGATTAAAGTTTTGGAAGAAGTATGAAAATGAGAATAATAAATAAAATAAATGAGAATAATAAAAATCCAATCCTTTGATATGGTCCACTTCAGTCGATAGAAAAGAAGATAATTTGGAGAAACATACAGAATTGGAATCAGTCTTTATATACCAAACACAGAATTAATTTAGATAGAGAGGACACTGCTGCGGCAAGAAAACTGAAGTTTCTTCCCAAGAACTGAAATAAACTAGGTATTCAGCCAGTCATTCAACAAAAATTGAAAACTAGTCTGGAAAGAATGTTTGGCACCAGGTTGTTAATGCCAGAGTAGCCTGTATTTTGTCTTAGAGATAACAGAATCACTGAAATGTCAGACCTGTGTTTTAGAAATATCATGGTGTGATGGATTGGATGGTAGAGAGGCTTGAATCCAAGTAAAATGAACTTAATTACTCTTTTGTGTAATAGTCCTTCAAATATTTTAAGACCTGTTATGTTTCCCTAAGTCTTTTTTTCAGGCTAAGTACCCTATTTCCCACTGTCTTCTGCTCTAGTCAGATCTGGAACATTCTATCATGTCCAGATGAGGGTGATTAGAAACCATACCATGAAAAAATCTGTCGAAGGAATTAAAGGGGTTTAGTCTATATGTATTGACTATATCTATGTATGTGTGTGTGTGTGTGTGTGTGTGTGTGTGTGTGTGTGTGTGTGTATATATATATATATATATATGAAAAAAATATACATATACATATATACACTTCCCAGCTTTCCCCAGTATTTCCATTCTCTGTGAATCATTGGTTAATTTCTATCATTCATAATATGAAGTAAAAGTCTAGATTTCTACTTACGAAGTAAAAAGTCTTTCAACAGTAGCACAAATGTAAATATTTGCCCCCTAATTTCAAATGTTAAGTTTGTGCCCTTTATATTTCTAAAAGTATAACTTCCTTCCAAAAAGCCTTAGTGATATCTTTGTTTTTATATCACAAAAATTTTCTATTATGTTCTTCCCTAGCCTTAGAGCCATCCCATAAGAAAAACAAAAAAAAGATGTGAAAGAAGTTCAGCCAAATCTAACCAATATATCAAAAAGTCTGAAATTACATGCAATGCTCCACTCCTATATTTCCTACCTGTGCAAAGAAGGGGCATGTCAGAAAAAAGGGTTTCTTCTTACATCTCTTCTTTAGGGCACTGCTTCATCATTATAATTTTTGTAGCATTCATTTTTAGTTGTTTTGTTATAGAATTACAAATCTTTCAGAATCTAAGTTCATTTCCACAGTGAAATAGGGTATTTGAGAAATTAATATGATATCTAATGCACAAAAATCTTTTCTTTACACGTAGAGGGGAAGGGTTGGATGGTGGGGAGAAGGATCAGGGGAGGATGAAATATAATATAGTGATTTAGTAATATAGTAAAAAAAAAATACTTGAGTTGGAGTCAGGAAAAACCTGGATTCAAATCCTACCCCTGACACTCATAGGTTGCGTGACTATAAGCAATTTTTTCCCCTTCTTTGTATTTTTTTTCCAGCTGTAAAATTGGCAGATATACTTTTAAAACCTTAAAATACTACATAAATGTCAGCTTTCCCCCCCTTTTTGTTCAGCATATAATAAAACATGGGAGAGGTGATATGATATGATGATGTGATAACTCTCCTTGGAGGCAGAAAGACCTAGGTTCAAATTCTGGCTCATAGTGACTGTGTGACCCTCAGCAAGTCATTCAACTACTCAGTGCAACTCTCTCTAAGATTATAAGTTGCAAGATATTTGTAAACTTGCATTGGTCAAGGGAATTTTCTCACTTGGGGTTCCAATTAAATTATATGTCTGGTGAAAAAAAACCAAATCTCTAAAACATTATTCTTTTAATGAAGAGTTTTTCTTCCTCTGTAATTTCATTCATCTGTACTCTTTTGATCAGGGAATTCTTCAGGAAATTTGTATTTGAAAATTTTATACATGATGCATTGACTGAGACTGCTTGATATTAAGAATCGACTGGAATTCAATTAATTTTTGTATTTCTACAAGGAGAATTTAGTAGCCTTTTAAGGCCCTGAATGAGAAATTATTTGCAAAAGATTGAATTTTCTTTAAATGTAAGATTTGGAATAACAAAATACTTTCACTAAGAAAGAATCTAAATTTTGTCTTAAATATTGTAAAGTGAAATATGCTTTCCTGAGAGACTGAGGGGGAAAGGACACGGCAGGGGAAAGTGGAATGGGTGTAGAGGAGGAATCAGCACAGTAACAGACATACTGTGCAAAAGGCCATCAACTGCTTTTGCCTTCTTCTGTCCCATCAAGAGCACCAGTGAGTGCAGCTGAGGGGCCTAAGGGATGGGTAGGAGAAAAGGAAGACGAAAGAGAAATAAAGCAGAAAGGGAGAAAGAGCTAATATGATTTAGAGCTGTAACAGCCTTTCTCACTGTACAGATAATGCTGATAATAAGTACCATTTCTTGAGTGTCTACTATGTGCTAACCACTGTGCTAAGCGCCTTACAAATATTATCTCACTTGATCTTCACAACAGCCTTGGGAGGTAGGTGATAGTATTATATCCATTTCACAGAAGGGGCAGCTATGGCAAAGAAAAGTTAAGTGATTTGCTCAAGGTCACAAAGCTAGAAAGTGTCTGAGGCTGGTTTGGAACTCAGGTCTTCCTGACATCAGGCCCCTTGCTCTCCCAAAATGCTACCTAAATGCCCATAAGATATACTATAGACAAGAATGTTGCAGCCTGGAGAAGTTAATTGACTTACTCAAGGACACATGAGTTGTATAACTGCTCAATAGTGATATGACTGACTTGGCCCCCACTGCTTGAAGGTCAGTTAGATTACATTTTATCACTCTCTCGGGGTTCTCCAGCACCCTTAAAAGAGTTTGGAGTATCTAGACTCCTTGCCATTGGCTCCAGTCCTCACTAATGGTTCCTGGCCAAGTGTAGGGGTGATCCCTTTCACTACAGTTTCGTTTAGACCCCAACAGTTGGATTAGTTTTTACAAAGGAATATTTAATTCTAAAGTTACAATCACAGATACATAAATTTAATTCCCCAACATGTGAGGCATAATTCTTTCCCCCTAAATCCACTTGCTTGTCTGGGGAGGATATTAGGTTCATAGTTTAGTTCCTATAGAGCACAATCTTAGTTCCAGGCCCAAAGCCCAAGCTCCAGTCTTAAGCACCCTCGCTTTTTTGGGCACAGCTCCTAGGACTTCCCCGTCAGGCTAACTGGCTGCAACATCCCACATGGAATTCTGCAAGCTCCAAAGTTGCTAATGTTCCAGTGTTCTTAGTAATGGCCCATGAAGGTCTGGTGGGGATCATGCAGACACTACAATTGAGAAAAACAAATGAAACAGATCAGAAACAAACACCCCTGGGCCCATTTCTTGGAGGTGGGTTAAAGAAAGAGCAGAGGAAACAAGTCAGTCCCCTCTTACTTCTTTAGTTCATGGTGTGCCTACTAAGAGTAAACTGTGATTTCCAACTTCTGGACATAGCACAGAGAAAAAAGAGTAACTATTTCAGTCTGACCAGTTTTAAAGATGCCAAGAGGTAGGGAAAATTACAGGAAGGGAAGGGAACCCTTCCCAGGAGCAAGATTAGGAGATCTGGACAAGAGGTGTATGGGGTGTTCCAGGAGGACTGGCACATCTGATGTGAGAGGGCTTGCTCATCTACCTTTGCTATCTACCTTTCACCCAACTATCATGGATAGCTCTAAGGAGCTGTAGCATACATAGTGGCCATACCCTGGTAAATCTTAGCAGATGATTTAAACCAAGTTGGGGGATAACTGACAGGCTTCAAACTTGTTGGTGAGTTAGGTGGATGTCTACTCGTAGCATGTGAAGACTTCTGGTGGGATGGGTGGATGAGAACAATTTGTTCCAATATCCATGAAGATGGCTAAAACAAGCACTGTGGAGAGTTTAGAATCTGGTTAGACCTTGAAGACACCAAAGTCACCCACTACATGCCAAGTCATTGCCTGTCATCTTGACTTTTGTCCTGCCACTGGACTTTGATGATTTAGGAAGGGGAAGGCTGATGACTTTGTGCTATTCTGTCTCACTTAAATCCAATTCACCAATGAGTCAAGACACCACCTGTGATATCATTGATCCTCTTTGAAAATGAAGGACAAACAACAACAGTAGTAAATAGCACTTGGTACTTGAACTTCTGGAGCCATCTGGGTCAGTGGCCAGATATAGATGGGAATAATTAGAGATGACTCTGGATGCAGTGGGAGACCTTGCCCTTTTTAAGCTAAGATCTTTAACAGGTTTCAGCTTGGCTGAGGTGATGCTCATTCAGTGATTAAGGCTAGGTAAGGAAAAAAAAACATATGTATAATATAGTGAACCCACAATTATATAAGACCTAAACCACCAGAAAACCTAAATGTCTCAATTTAGAAAAAAAAATTCTTGCTTTTATTTTTATGAGAGACGTAAGTTGTTAATTGATTTCAGTTTAGAAAAGAAAAGAAATTTCTGAGTATTTCAGAATCTAATCAATCTTGAGTCTTTCTCATAATGTGTAGAGTGACAATTGATGTTCTTAATAATGACCCAGAGATGCTCCAAGGTTCTCAATCACTTCTGCAATCATCAATGAAATATAAAATTACATTAAATGTAATTTCATTGTTCATTGTATTTTAATTGTATCTTTTTTGGGGTTAAAATTTGCAATCTATATAAGGATATAGTAGACTATAATTATTGTAGATTTCACTTAACTAGAATATTCTCTTAATGAAGACAACCTAACCCTCAATCACTCTGGACAAATAGGATTTTTTTTTTGTGCTGTGTTAAGTATAGAGATGTATATAGAAGGAAAAAAATTCAAAATATCTGGAGTATTAATTAATAACTATTAGTGATTATTGAATTTAGGAAAATTTAGAATATTTCCCACCTAAGTTTTTCTTTGTATTCTCCCTCTTTCACTGTTTCCTCTCAATATCACCTAGAGTCAGATGCAAAATCTCAATATAGTTCTCAATTCAGAACACATCTGCCTCTTCTTTGAATAGGTGGTATGCTGAATGATGGAAGGATGTCTATAGTGTTTGAGATTTTGAGAAGGACACTCATTCTCCCATATGTATTGTAAATCTGTACAATTGTAAGAACGGTGGTATTAGGAGAATGTAAGCTCCTTGAGGGCAGAAATTTTCATTTTTGTCTTTGTTTTTCTAGTACCTAATACTGTTCCCGGCACATATAAGTTGCTTCATAATGCTTGCTGAGTTGTAATGAATTGCTACTGACGGTAATTTGGGAATTGGGAATGGAGGGTGCTTATTTTAGAATAGAAGAAATCTTTAGGTAGGAAATTTCTTAGAGAAACAACAGCAAAAACAGGATCCTGCTTTCTTCTACCATCACCTGTAATATGAAGGCTGTTTGCAGGAATCATGGGTGATTCCCCATAAGTACTTTTCACTTCTGACATTGTTTAGATTCTGGAGAGAGCAGAATCATTGGTGCCTTCCACATACAAGGGTTTCTTGTGTCCCAGTCATTCTACAGATGACAAAACTGAGTCGCAGAGAGGGCAAGGAAATTTGACAGGAGGTTCTAAGTTCCTTTATGTAGGGATGTTTTCATTTTTGTCTTTTTGTCTCTTGTCACTAAGTGCTTAATATGCTTGGTTATTGTATTGACTTTTCAAAGTCTGCCTAACTAGCTAATGGACAGAATTAGGTCAGAACTTTTGTCTCACCACTAATAAATAACTCAGGGGTATCCCAGGACTTTATATGAAATTTCTCTGGCTAAAATACATCTTCGATAGTTGTCTTTGTTACATATTTCCTCTGCTTTGGTTTCATTGCTTTTCTTTTTTCTTGCATTTGTACATAGGTTATTTACAGCCTCGGAACTTGCCAAGCCAAGGAGTTTATCCCTTTGTCCAAAGTCTCCTTTGTAATGCTGGCTCTAGATGCAAGAACACCAGTTATATAGCACCAAAGGACCTCAACTTCCGGTAAAAGAAATTTTTATGTGCGTGTGTGAAGGTGGATTAGAGGGTGGTCAAAGTATGTATGGGGAGGATCTCAACAAAGCAAAGATATGAATTGTAATTGTTAAGAACATATAGTAAAACTAACCATTAATAAATTATTTTCTATTAGGTGTTCTTCTTGGCCTATTTAAGTGAATAGATATTAATTTCTACTTGTATGCAATGAAAATGTTAAAATACATAAAGCATTTATTTTCTGTGAATTTTAAAAAACTGTCATATATAAAAAAAGCTTCCCTTTTTTGCAACATTAGATGATTTTTGCAAAATGAAAAAAAGAAACTGGGAAAACTTATTCTGGAGAAGAGAAGACTTAGGGGAGCAGTGATAATTGTCTCCAAGTATTTGAAGGACAGTGACATGGAAGAGGGAATTAGACTTTTTCTTTGTCTCAAAGGGCAGAAGCAGAAGCAGTGGGTGAAAGTTATGAGTGGTGGAGACCTTGGTGTCTCTCCCATGTCCCAACATAGGTATTTGACAACGTTTAAGTGCTTCACATGCAGGTTGTTTATTTTCCTTCAGCTAACACGAACCCATAGATGACTAATTCAATTGGATCTCCAAGCCCCGGGTGAAATGAGGCATAAAAGGAGGCAAATTGAAGCTTGATGTTAGGAAGATGGCCTAACAGTGAGAGCTGACCAAAAGTAGAATGGATTACTTGAAGAGAGAGTGAATTCTTCATTGGAGGTTGTTAAGCACAGGCTCCATGACAACTTGTTAAATGGGTCATAATGGAAATTCTTTGCAGGAATAGGTGAGACTAGATGTGAGATCTTGTATCAGCAAGCACCCTAGCATACCCAGGATGGCTGCTAGCACAGGTTCTTAGATCTACTTTTCTAAAGGAAATCAACTCAAAATGGGTTAACAATCTTATTTTAATCAATCAAATGTATATCATTTACCTAGTTCAGGTGAAAAAGTCAGCACCCTGAACTTCAGAGAATACAAACAGAAGTTACAAGCAGACAAAGAAACAGATCAGCAGACAGGCTTCCAACCGTCTGACCATTACATCCATACCTAATCAGTTACCAGAGAGGGAAGCACCAACATCTCAGTTTTCAAAGCCGGGGGGCTCAATGGCTTCCCAGAGTCTTGTCTGGCCAAATCACACAACTCTTTCCAGAGTGAGCCCCAA
>CM053583.1:361364488-361390451 GCA_028627135.1 Pseudochirops cupreus
ATGAAAACCATCTCTTTATCTACCATACATATATAGATATATTGTATACATCTATATGTATATGCATAGCTAGATATGCATGCATGTTTTAGTATTGCCATTAGTGCAAATCGGTGGTTAAACAACTTTATTGAGCTACTGAGTGTGTCCCTGATCTTACGTGGGGAATTCTTCAAAGGTGATCAGTACAGTGTAGGTCACATTATATACCAGATTGAATTAATAGAATCAAAGTGTTGTTGCTTTATTGATTTTAAAGGCATATTCTTAAGGACTTTTTTCTCTGTTAATAATAGGGAGGGATGGAGGTGGGGAATAGTTTTGATTGGTTTATAAATTTGAACTAAGACCTCTCCCTTTGATAGTGAATATATTTAAGTGTCAGGTATCTTGCATGAAAATGGTTAAATAACACACTTAGGCTCTCCATTTAATATGAATTTTCCCCCTTAAATTAAAGTTTTTTTTTACTCTGTGAGAAGATGCTTTTTTTTTTTCCAACTCAGATTTGTGTATTTGCCTTTGGGCAACATCAGTCCTAGTCCTTTGGAGTTAGGTTCTGTGAAATGAAGTGTAAGAAAAGAATCTGTTGGAAAATGATGAAAACCATAGCGATGAAAACTTATGATTATATTTCTTTTGTTTTTACATTAAAGAACATATGAAGATAATTCTCTTAATGGGGACCAGTTGAATAGTTCTTGTCTCATCACCCTTATCACCTTGGGTCTTCCTTTTCTCTACCCATCTAGCAGTGAGAATGTACGTTATTCGCTTAATTACTGATCCGTGTCATGTGGGAGAAAGAACTGTGAACTAGGAGTCTAGAGACCCAGATTTCTAGGACCAGGTCTAGTTCTGTGAGTCTGTGCAGCCCCAGGCAGTAACAACACTTTAGAATTTGGAGAATTCTCATCCCAGCATCTGTCAAAGATGGAGTGTCCATGGATAGACACAGTGGAGCTGGAAATAAGAGACAGCATGGAGTCATAGAGAGAGGGCTGGTATCTAAGTCAGGAAGATCTGGGTTCGGGTACCAAATTACACATCCACGCACATATATATGTGTACATATGTATATACCTCACATATATAAGACTTAATCTCTCAGGATTCTAGGTAGCTCTCTAAGACTATAAGTTGTAGAGAAGGCACTGACTTGCATTGGTAGAAGGAATTCCTTAACCTAGTTTCCTATAACAATTTAATCACAGGTTAAAACCCTATCTCTGTGCTGTGGAGTTGGAACTTGGATATAATTATTTCTCTATTTCTAGCCCCAAATTTCAGTGTTTTCCTTTTTGTTCAATAATTGTCATGATTTAGGTCACTTGATTTTTTTTGTGTGTGTGTGTGTCCTTCCTCCCTTTCCAACACTGCCTTCACTCTAATGCTCTGCTAACTCTCAGTGGTGGTGACACACAACTCACAGTTAGATCTGAGGACTGCATTTGGAGAATTACTCCTGTTGGCAGTGTTGGTAGCTTTTAGCACCAAGAGCCAACCACTCCCTTAACCCTGTCATCACTAGTTGAGTTCTAAGTAGTGCCTGAGGGTTGGCCAGGAGATAGAGGGAAGAAGAGAGGATGAAAAAGCAGGGGAAGAGAAACAAAAAAAAAGAATAAATAAGTATAGAGAAAGAGACAAGTAGTAAGGAGTCATAGAAGTCCTTAAGAGTCACACACATGTCCACACACATGTCCCAGCATAGGTGACCTATCTCTGAAACCATTTAAATACCTGATTTGTCAGTCTGTTTTTTCTCCTTTAGCTAATGTGGATCTGTGGAATGTGAATTCAATTTGATCTCAAAGCCCAGATGAGAATGTAATGCAGTAATGCAGGAATTCACATTGATGTAAAAAGAGTGAGAGAGGCAGCATCTCTCTTTGATATAGACTTGAAATTCCACTTGGATTAATTTAGCTCATGATTATCAGTAAAATTCCTTATACCCACCTAGGTCCAGTTTACATTCAGAAGGAAATCCAAGTTTCATCTGATCTAGGCCATTATTATAAAACTTAGTTCTGTTATTAGAGGTTTTATCATGGAGCTTTAACTCAGTCCCAGGGAGAAACCTTTAAAGCAACAGTCCTAATAGGTCCTGACAGCATACGTAACTAGATCTACATGCATTGCATCCAAAATCATTCTGATTGTGTTTCAAACTACAACTAGCAATAAAACAGAAAATAACCAGGACAGTCATCTTAAAATACTTTTTGCAGCAATTATTCAACTGTCAACAATTTTCTTCAGATAATCGACACCTTCAGATTTAAATGTTCCTCTTTCCTTTGCCTTTACTATCTAATTCTATTCCTGTCGAACTGGGTCTCTTACTATGGATATGACCTATGCCTTCTAACTCCCCAGAGAATTCTCTCTATGACTATTTACACATCTCTGATATTTTCGATCTCACTTTATCCCTTATCGCCTCCATTTTGGGGGGTTCATTTTCAAATATGTACCTTTGTGGGCCCATAATTTTTAGATCTAAGGTGCCTACCTGCATATTGGTCAGCTAAGTTCAGCCCTTTTATTTTATTTATGAGTAAGCTGAGGACTAATGAGATTAAGTGACTTGTCCCAGATTGTACAAGTAGGAAGTAGCACAGTGAGAGTTAATCATGTCCTATTATTCCCTGTTTAGAGCTCTTCTCTCTATATCATGACATGCAGATTCAATTCAATTAATCAAGCATTTATTTTTAAAAATATTTTATTTTCCCCCAATTATATGTGAAAACAATTTTTAACACTCTTTTGTTTTGAATTCCAAATTCTATTCCTTCCTTTCTTTCCTCCCCCTCTCGGACATGGTAAACAATCTTGTATAGATTATACATGTACAGTTATGTAAAACATTTCCATATTAGTCATTTTGTGTGAGAAAATGTGAACAAAAAAAAGAAATAAGGAAAGAAAGAGAGAAAAAAGAAAGAAAATGAAAAATATGCTTCAGTCTAAGGAGGCATTTATTAAGCAGCTTTTGTGTATCAGGAATTGAAGATACAAAACCAAAAAAATGACATCAGTTCCAGTCCTCAAAAACTATGTTCTACTAGGAAAGAAAGTGGAATTTTAAACACCTACAAAGCTTAGATCAAAAAACATTGTACAAATAACCAGTCATTCTAAGTTTCCCATACTTTGTTTGAACGACTGCAAAGCAACCAAAGTACGAGGTGGGATGTTGCAATCATTCTTTTATGCTCAGCTTAACTATTTTCTGGAATTGTACTTTGTGAAGAATTTAATTGAGAATATACTAGGTGTTTGTATATACTTGTGGAAACAAGATTTATCAATTAAAAAAAAATCAACATTCACTTAAAGCAATACATTTGTCAAACAGCTGGGTTAAAACTTCTCTGTTCTCCAGTGACAGGCAAACAGCATTTTCATCCTCACTTCCAAGATCTTTGAAACTCATTATCTGCAGGTGTGATACAATTCTATACAGAGTCTGGTCTGCCTTCTTGTGCTGACAAATTCCTCTCCTCAACTTGTCGATATTTTGGCCAGAGCTGCCAACGTCTTGGGGACGGATCCAGCTCCTCTGAGAGGGGCACCAAGGCACTGTTGATCTCGTTGTTTTTCTCTCGTCACTGTCAGCTCTCTCTCATCCTGAGATAAATGTTATTTGGTCAACAGTCCATTGAGCAAATGTGATGTAATGTTAAGAGCACTGGACTTGGACTGACTCCATTAGACAAATATTTATTAAGTTCTGAGTGTGTGCAAGACCCTGTGCTATGTATGCCCTGAGTTTACAGAGAACAAAACAATTCCTTGTACTCAAGAAATTTAGGTTTAAGTCAGAGGATATGATGTGTACACAAATAAATATGCTGCAAAGTAAGGAGGGAAAGAAGGTAAAGGAGAGATCCAGACAAAATGTCCTAGAAGTATTTGGAAAGAGAGACAGAGGGAAAGAGAGAGAGAGAGAGAGGGAGAGAGAGAGACAGAGAGACAGAGAGAGCTAGCAGTTCAGTTTGGCTAGACTGTATACTGTTTGAAGGGGAGTAAAATGATTGGTAGGTTGGATTGGGAAGCTTATATGCCAGGAGGGAGCCATTCAAGTTTTGTGATCTGGAAAGATCTGGCAGCTGTGTGATGTGGAATCAAAGGATCCCAAAGATTTGAGTGTGCTGTTCCTAGTTGTAGGACATCAGGCAAGTTCCTTCACCTCTCTGAGTCTCGGTTTCCTCACTTTTAAAATGGTGTTGGACTAGATGAGCTTTAAGATTTCTCCCTTCCAACTCTGACTTTTTAAAAATTTTCTCTGACATTCTTTGATGCTGTGAATTCTATTTTTTCTTTCATATTGTTACAAGTTTGTAAAGTAAGAACTTCACCTGCTATTTCACCTTTTTTTTTTAACCTTTCCCATTCAACATTTTTTATTATTTGGTATAGGGCCAAATCTAGCCCTTGGCCTGCCTTTGAGATATGAATAATTTTTAGATTAAAAATATATTTTTATTGGGGTGGCTAGGTGGAGCAGTGAATAGAGCACCGGCCCTGGAGTCAGGAGGATCTGAGTTCAAATCTGGCCTCAGACACTTAACACAAAAAAACTAGCTATGCGACCTTGGGCAAGTCACTTAACCCTAGTTGTCCTACCTTCCCTCCTCTAAAAAAGCAAAAAGAAATTTATTTAAAAATTTAAAAACCATTTTTGACTCATGGGCAGTATGAAAGTGGGCAGGGGGCTGGGTTTTGCCTGAAGTCTCCTAGCTTTCCAACTCCTACCAGGTTAAAGTATCCTATTTCACCATCAAAACCTATGTACAGTTGTCTCTTCATGCTGTATTCTCCCTCCATTTTCATTGTAGCTCCCCCCAAATACTCAAGGTTTCAGTACTTTTTGTTTCCTGAACTGGCTTATATGAAAACTAGCCACACTGATCTTAGAGATTGAATTAGTTAATGGATGTTCTTTCTGTTGTCCTGTTCCTTTTGCTTCAGAGACCCCACACATTCAATTTTTCCTGTTCTCTAGCATCTTCAATCTTTCACTCTTCAGTGGTTTCTTTTCCTCTGCCTTCTAACATATGTAAATCTTTGCTATTTTCACATGTAAAGATAAACAAAACCTTTACTTGACCAATGCCTTCACAAGTCCTAATTTCTTTTCTCTCCTATCTTCCACTGTTGAATTTCTCTGAGTGATGCCTGATATCTCCCTAAATTTACTACCTACTCCTTAAGCCCTTGCAATCTTTTTTCTTTTTCCCTCTGCTGAAATGTCTCTGTTCTCTTGATCATTAAATCTAAACATGTCATAGGCTTTTCTCAGTCCTCATTCTTCTTGGTCTTTTGGGGGGTCATTGACATTAATACCACCTCTCCCTTTCCCAACTTTCTCTTTTCTTGATCTCTATGTTACTAATTACAGCAAGGATCCTCAAGCAATAGATTGGACCTTACTGGAAAACTCACTCTATTTTGAAGTCTTTTCATTTCTATCTCCATGGAACACTGCCACCTTGCTACTCTGGCTTGTTGGGAATCCCTTTTAGAAAGAATATTTGATAATCATCTTCTCTTGCCTGTTCTCTTTAGGGACTTTACTTAAAAAACTTCACTACTTATTCCTTGTGGTCTTAAAATGTTAGGGAAAGGAAAAGTAGCTCCTTTTGAGGAAGAAAAAAGTTGGGGGGCTTCTGCTCCCCTATATTGCACTATCTTGGTTTTCCTCCATCTCTGACACATCATTCTTTTGTAGCCTTTGCTGGATATCTACTTCCTTCTCCCTATGTAGATGAGCTTCAACCTTCTTATATTCCTTCCTTCTTTCTTTCTTTTTTTCTGTTTTGGAACGGGGAGGGCAGGGCAATTGGGGCTAAGTGACTTGCCCAAGGTCTAGTAAGTGTTAAGTGTCTGAGGTCATATTTGAACTCAGGTCCTCCTGACTCCAGGGCTGGTGCTCTCCACCTAGCTGCCCCTAACCTTCTTATTTTCTTCCTATTTACTCCCATTATTTCAACCATCCCTTCTATGATGATAATTCCTAAATCTAACTCCATCAAACAACATTAGACTGTGAATCAGGAGACATGAATTGTAGCCTCTGTGAGAGGGAACACAGGGTTATACCCAATAAAAGATCGTCATAAAAGAGTCCCCTCTCTTAAAAAATATATTGTCTCCTAGTCTAAGGTAAATTTCTCTGATTATTGTTGAGTTCCTTAGTTCTCTATGGTCATGGAGTCTCCTGATTATCACTCTAAGCTAGCTGAGGAAAATTATAGTGGAATATCATACCTAAGTTTATTACTCCAAGGGCAAGCTAATCATTACTCTGAAGCTTCTGCACCACGAACCTCAAGCTAGGTACTGGATAAGTTTTCCATTTTTGTCTAGAACCGCTCAGTTTTCCAACCACCCACCACTCACCTCACACATGAGAGACCCTGTAGTGACTGTGACTTTCTTTTACATAGAGGGTACTAGGCAATACAATTGGAGGGAATAAGAGTATAAAAATAAAGGGGATAGCATCCTTCCCAACTCTGAGGCAAAGAGGGAAAAGCAGTGTTCAGCACACCTCGTCATTGGTTATTCTGTGGTGGGCTCTTAGCAAGGCATGGACCCCTCTCACTTTTACAGTATCATTGGCTTAGAACAGCAACAGAAGAGGGCACGTGCACCTGGGCAGTCGCTCCCAGATTCTTTGTGAGGAATGTCAGATACCTCTAGTTCTATGACATCAGTGGGTGGTGGAACATTGGTTAAGTGTCTCCATCTTTTGGGTCACTCCAAAGCAAGCTTAAAGTCTGGAGCAGGATTATACTTAAAAGAATGTAAGAAGTGCTTCAAAATAAAAACAAAGAAGAAGAAGAGTCTGCAGAGGCAGAGGATAATCCTGTCCCATGTTTTCAGTTTGGGGGTAGAAGAATGTGACCCAGAGGAGAAAAGTCCCTTTCAGCTTTAAAATTCTCTAGTCTTCCACTAATGTGAATCACCAAGCCCTATTGATTCTTACTTTAAAATGTTGCTCACATTAATCTGTTTTCTTTCCCACTCTCATTATCCTAAGTTAGGCTTTTAGCATATGAAGTATGAACTATTGGAATATTCTCTTAAATTTTTTCCCTGCCTTTAGTTTCTCCCTTCTCTAATTCAGCCCAAACCAGATTAATCTTTTTAAAGTCCCACCTTTACCTCATTAAGTCCCTATTCAAATATTTTCAATAGGACCCTACTATTTAGCTGAATTGCAAAGTCTGGATTAATAGTATGCTTTAGTTTTTATCCTATTTTCTCTTTATAAATCTAAAATCAGTTATTTTAAAAGTTCTTACACTGTAAATCACGAAACATAATTGATAAAAATAATAAAATTTTAAAAAGTGACATTAACTGTGTACCATTTATTGTTTATTATATTTGGAAAACATTCTAGGTATCATGCTGGATAATGTAGTACAGTGGTTCTCAACCTTCTTAATGCCGTGACCCTTTAATACAGTTCATGTTGTGGTGACCCCCAACCATAAAATTATTTTTGTTGCTACTTCATAACTGTAATTTTGCTACTGTTATGAATCTATCTGATATGCAGGATGTATTTTCATTGTTACAAATTGAACATAACCCACAGGTTGAGAACTGCTGATGTAGTATGATACAATGGAAAGAGCATTGGAGTCAGAGGTCCTGAGTTGGAATTCTGACTTTATTACTTCCTCTGTGCCTTGTGACCTGGGTACACAAGCCATTTCACATCCCTGGATTTTATTTCAATTTGATTCAGTTAAGTGACTATTATGTACCAGGTGCTGTGCTAAGTGCTGGGGATATGAAAAGAGGTGAAAGACAGTCCCTGCCCTCAAAGATCTTACAATTTAATTTTCTCTTATCTATATGTAGTGCAACTGTGTGACTTGAAAGGAGGCAGGATAGACATCTCTAGCTTCTCCCCCCAACCCTTTTCCAAGGGAGACTTTATTTCCTGCAAGGAAGGGTAGCAAGAGGTTGGGGTGAGGTTGGCATTGTCCTTCTTCTCTCTGGAAGATGGAAACCAGAAGCATCCAAGATCTTGAAGAGACTTAAGAACTGGATGAGAGTCCAGCTCCACCTTGCCCATGAAACAAGCACAGGTCATTGATCTCAATGAGGAGACCCATCGCATTGGGCTTTGGAATTCAGGTTATGTAGAGAATGAGAACTTTGAATGAGATGACGTCCGTGGTTTCTTTTAGTTCCATATTCTACAGTAGAATTCTTTGTCTTCTCTTTGGCAGTCATTTTAATCTGCTATTGTACCTATACCTCTTTGTTAGTGAAACCATTTGGGATCTGTCATTTTTCTATAGCTGTTACTGTTACTCTTTTTTTCTCTGCCATAACATTGAGAGAAGGGCCTCTTCTATTTTTGTGATCAGGCTTCACTATTATTATCCTCTTCTAGTACTAATTAACTTGCTGCCTTGTTCGCACCTCCTGTCTTAACTCCTTTCCCCTTAGCAATTTTGAACATTAAAACACACCTAAGACTGGAGAGCTCAGGAAGAAAAGGGATAAAGAAGAGAGGAATTTGTCTGTCACAAAAATACTCCCACAATATGTTTTTTCTTTGGCCTCTGGGTTTTTTGCTGAAGGTATCATGTGCACATAAATTAATATCTCCAAGATTCTTTAAAAAAAGCTTTTCCCATGCTTAGGCTATAATTCATTCTAAGATCAAATTCAAGAAGGCTTGAAATACAAAAAAAGTAAGAACCTAAAATTCAGTTAATCTTTATGGAGGAGGCAGGTAGGAGAGTCATCTTGAATTACAGCAATCTCTATAATCTGATAATTCTATGGTTTCACAAGGAATTCTCATGTTCAGATTAGTCAGGAAAACCTGCTTCATGGTTCACAGCTTTCAGAGGTCATTCTGAGCCAGATGATGCAAGATACGATAATAAAACAACAGGCCTAATTTTTTGGGCAACTTTTGAAAATTCACTTCAAGCTTCCTCTTCTAATATGTCTAGGAGGTGATCCTGAGTTTCCAAGTACCAACAGAGTACCACAGAGTATAAGCCCTGGTAGGTTCTATCAAGTGGCAAAGACTTCATGCATGGGCCTGTCTTAGGATACTATGTCTGCTGCTTTTTCACCATGCCAGTTAAATTCAGATAGGAACTTTAATAAAGAGTTAACCAGTGTGCTGCTTTCCCCACACCCCCCAAAGCAATGTAGAAAACCATAGACTAAGAAGTAGAAGGGATATAGTCTCTGTATCCATATAGGTGAAATTGACCTCATTATTTTATGGAGATTTTCATGGGTGGATTTAATTGACAGTCACCATAAAAAAATTCAGAATTTTAGTATTACAGGGAACTACAGAGAACTACCTGGTTTGTTATTTTCATAATGGATACTTGTTAAATTGAAAAAAAAAAGACCCTCATATTTCTATAGTTCTTTAAGATTTATAAAGTTCCTTACAAAAACATAGTTGTAACTAGTAGTACCAGAAAGGTAGTAAAAATATGAATATTCTTATTTTTCTGGGATACTTGTTTGGATCTGGGATCTCCTTGCTGGTACAGAACTCACCTCATCAATACCTGTGGATTCTGTGTGACCATGAGCTGTGTCTTTCTAAAGTTATTCATGGAATCCAATCTCATGTTTTTTTTTTTAAACGTTTTGTGGGCTACGGGGCAATACTCGGGCTATCCATCTGTTATTCTTCACTCTTGCTACATGCCCAGTTGTTGTAAGATTGGGCTGGTAGTCTTGAGACCACCATGACAGTTTCCCTTTAAGTGAGATTGTAGATTATAGAATCTTTGCAAGGAAACCATTGTTATTAGACTAGGCCTGATGGTTTTGAGGCCATCATGACAGTTTCCCCTTTTAGGAGGCTGTAAACTTATAGAAAATACTCATGGAAAGATAGTGACAATAATGTTTTTTGAAAGTTGGTATAGCTGGGTCCCCCAAACAATATTTTTTTACCATTAGTTTGGTTTTTCTTCCTGATAACAAAGCCCCCAAATAATATTTTGTCTTAACCCCTGATATACAAGTTGGTTAGCTTCAGAGAGGCCACCCCAAAATCAGAGTATAAGAACCTCACTCTCACAAGGGCATTTTGGAGCACATCTTCCCCTACCTGGAATGTCCCCTCCCCGCCCACCCCACTGTCCAGCAAGAGCACCCCTGCCTGCTGAAGCACTCCCCCACCTGCTGAATGGACCTGTGTCTCTGTGCTAATTGATGTAGCACTGCCCTTACCTGAGTTATACTCTGTGTTAGTGTGTATGCCTGTGGGTCCCTTTTCTGCTTCCCTCTTCCCCATTGCTTACAGAAAAGCTTTGCATTGAATCGATTCCCATTGTTTGCCATGTTATTCTCAGCACCTGAACTCATTTCCCAATGGCTCTGGCTGGTTCACTGCCTTTCCTTAGATATAAACTGGGTACCCAGACAAGGACTTAACTTATTGACAGCTGTGTCTACCTGGAGGGAGTAGGGAACTGTAAGCTTATCTGTAGAAAGCAAAAGTCAGTAGGGGAACCCTATGTCTTCCCAGGATGGACTCCTTTATATCAAATAATTGTCACAAAATACTAGTTTACCTCCTTTTCTTGTCATAATTTATCCTAGATGATAAATCATGCCTTTTTTTTTTAATCATCTAGGATAAATTTTTTCATGCCACACTGATGTCCAGAGGAGTCGAATGACCTGGCCAAGGTTATACAAAGGATTAATAAAGTCAGATCTGGGACTTGACCCAAGGTCTGTGGTCTCAATAGGTGGCATAGTGAAAGTTCTAATCCTAAATCCTGCCTCAGATGCTTTTTTAGCTGTGTGACCTTGGGCAAGTCAGCTTCAGTGTCCCATCTGTAAAAGGGATCTTTTAGCTCATAGGATTATTGTGAAGATTAAATAAAAATATTTGTTTAGGACTTTGAAAACCTCACTATATAAATGCTATCTACTATTACTATTTTATTACCTAATGTTATATTCTTTATCTTTCTTTATGTTACAAAAATGACATTGTTATTATACTACAAAGTTAAGCCTTTTATAATAATACATCTTAATTTTTCACATCTTACTCTATAGTCACACAGACCGTACCTCTGAATCTTGTGCTAGATAGAAACTCTCTTGCATTAAAATTTTCACTTTTATCTTTGTCTTTGTCCAAAGAACAGCCAAAACCAATTCAATGATTTTCTTTCCCATGATAACTAACTGGATATGCTGAGTTATTTTTATCTCTGTCATATTCCTATACTAGACTATTAAGTGCTGGAGTGCAGGGATCTTTCTTTTTCTAATTTGCTATCTTCCCCAACACAGTGGTCTACTCACTGTAACCCTTTAATCCCTGTTGGATGAATTGAATTGAATCAGTTGTTGTCCTGCTCCATCTGTTTAAATTCTGAGAACTCTTTCCCGAGAGTGACTCAGACTTTGACTCCACCACCACTGTGGTTTTACTCTTGTTTTTGAACTCTAGTATCTTGAATTATTGTGAAGAATATTAGAAGGAAAAGTCAGCCCCTTTTCTGGATCAGTTCGTTAGAGAATCAATAAGCTTGGTTCTTCCAATGCATTAGTCATTTCTGATGTTGAATCTGATGTTGAATTTGTAACAGTTTGAAAGAATTTCATGTGACTTTCATAGGTAGATTATTTGGATGCTTCAGCATCCTCTGTTGGAGTTCTATTGGCTTTCCTCCCTTTTTGTTGCTTTAAATATCTTGACTAGGTTTAAACCTCTTAATTTGGGTGCTTAGAGGATCACTCTTCAGGGTCATTACCACAGGTCCTGGAAGCTGTAGTTGAAGGTATGCCGGCTATGTGCCAATTATGAAATTATAAAATGCCAATTATAGTAGCTCCCATTTCTGTAGTACTTTGAGGCTGACCAAACACTTATGACTCTTATGACACAGGCAGTGCCAGTATTATCATTCCTATTTTGCAGATATATAGAGACCAAGAGAAGTTCAGTGACTTGCCCAAGGTCACATGGCTAGTAAGAGTTCAAGTCTGGATTTGAACAGGTCTCCTGATCCATGGTCAACACTTGTTTAACAATGCTATGAGGCCCCTCCCCATTAATTCAACATGAAGGGATTTCAAGATAACAATGAACATATCTGGTAATTGGCAGTGACAGTGATGAATCTATTTTGTCTAAAAGGAGATATGACACTTGATCTTGCTCAGTTGGGGAAATTAATGAGTAGAGGTATACCTGGGAGTTTTTTTTTAACTTGAGGCAAAAATTGCTAAGGTTCAAGCCCTGTTATGGGAGAGGAATGAGTTGGGATGGCTATAGCAGAGGATGGATAGGGCTTCAGAGTCCAAGACCTTCTGTGTGTATGAGTTGGCTTGTTCAGGGAGGAGTGAGTGCTTCTATAGACCAAGACTTATCCATTCAGAGAGAGCATTATAAATTACAAACATCCCTTCACAGAAGGCAAGTGCTTCCATGGACCTTATTCTTACTTGGGAGAAAGGGCCCTAAAGAGGCCCCTGGGAACTCTGGTGAAAGGATAAGGCATTTCCAGGGAGGAAGGATTTCTTTTCTCCTTCAGGAATGTTGCCAAGAAGGCGAAGCATCTTATCTCTCTCCTCCCATTTCCCTTCCCAAATAGGGAACTCCAAACATGAGTCATTTGCTGATTCAGGGAAGTACGTGAATGTCAGTTGACTAAGAACTATTCAAGTAGAACTAAGGTTTTTAGAATGCTGCATCTAGTCAGTTAATCAGTCATTCAATAAACATTTATTATCTACCTTGTGCCAGGCACTGTGTTAGCACTGAGACTACCAGAAAATGGCAAAAGACAGTCCCTGACCTTAAGGACCTCACAGTCTAATGGGGAAGACAATAAGCAAACAAGTACAAACTGTATTCAAGATAAACAGGAAGTAATTAAGAAAGGGAAGACACTAGAATTAAGAAGGGTCGGGAAAGACTTCTTGTAAAAGATGGGATTCATGCCTACTACTTATTTCCTATATAAGACCTATATCATTCCTTGTAACTACCCCCTTCCTAGGACCTCTTGTAAACCCTTGACATATTCCAGGGCTGCTTTCCCTTCCAGTTCCCAAGGGTACATGG
Source organism: Pseudochirops cupreus (assembly GCA_028627135.1). NCBI lineage: Eukaryota > Metazoa > Chordata > Mammalia > Diprotodontia > Pseudocheiridae > Pseudochirops > Pseudochirops cupreus. The sequence continues at coordinate 361,377,603 of CM053583.1, forward strand.
CTAGCAGAAGACCACAAAATGTGGGGCACAAAAACCATGATTTCCAGACTATGAGGAAGTAAGTGTTCTCTTCCTCAGGAAGTGTCTCCTCTATCCCACGTCAACACCTAGGAAAAAGCTTCTTGGACTTAAGAATTCTGATCATTTTAATAATTATCCACTATTTTAGAGGACTGATGATAAAGTTTACTACCCACTTTCTTAATGAAAGGAGCTGAGGTCAAGATGCAGAATAAGATACACATTTTTGGTTACGGCCAATGTACTTGGAGATGTTATAAAGGTTCTATTTTTCTCCCTCTGTTCCTCCCCATTTTTGCAGGTAGAAGCAAGGGGGTAGACACAGAATTATAAAAAAAAAGAAAAGAAAATGAAGAAAAAAGAGCCACTGAAGCATTTTTTAGAATTCACAAAAGAGAACCAAAGACCAGAAGAAATCACAAATGAACAGGACAGCTTTGGAAGTTACATGTCAAATTTATTATATATAATATAATATATAATTATATATTGATTTTATTAATCATGTAAAAATTGATATTATAGTATAAATTGTTTTAGCTCTGTTTATTAATATGGCACTCTGTATCAGTTCATTTAAGTCCATGTTTTTAAAAAACTATATATTTCCTCATTTCTTGTAGCACAATAATATTCTATCACATTTTGTCACACTACTTAGCCTTTCCTCAGTTGTTTCATCTTAATTTCCAATTTTTGATTATTATTTTTTTTGCTACTACAAAGAGAAGTGCTCAAATATATTTACATATTAGGGACTTCTCTTGTTCTCTTGGGAGAGGCATACCCATCAGAGAGGGTCTGATGACTCTGGATAGAAGTAAAAGCAAACTGATTTGTTAGCATGTTAAGGAATCTGCTTTCACTAATAACAAATTCTGATTCTTATCATATACCTTTGATTTTCAGGTTTGTCAATCGGCCAAACTCTTCGGCAACTTGGAATAGATAAGCAAAGTGTTTCCTAAGAGAGGGAAGGGTAGAAAAAGAGGGAGATAGGCCAGGAGAAAGAAATGGGAGTATTTGGAATGCAATTGGAAAGATTTATTATCAGAATAGGAAAACACCCCCTGTTCAAGGCCTGGAGACAAGGTGAAGAGACCAAACACTTTTACAACTTGAGAAACACTCCTTTTAGATACGATTGTAGGGTTTCTTATCCAAGGACAACAAGTAGCTGTTAGAACAGTGAACGAGACCATCTATTTTGCCAGGCCTTTTTTCCAATATTAGGCCACAAAGTGACTGGAGGGATTTCTATATTGTAAATCCATCAAAATGTAGTGAAATGATTGTGATTCCTATTCCCCCAATCTCTCTCTCTCTCTCTCTCTCTCTCTCTCTCTCTCTCTCTCTCTCTAATCTATCCATCCATCCATCCATCCATCCGTCCGTCCATCTGTCTATCCGTCCATCTGTCTGTCTATCTATCTCTCTGTCTGTCTGTCTATCTATCTAATCCATCCATCCATCCATCCATCCATCCATCTATCTGTCTATATCTTGGACCTTTTCTTTTTTCTTTGATCTCTTTTGGGCATTATTGGGTCAAAGGACATATCCTTTAAATAACTTTTAGTTTTTCCACACTATTCTACACTATCCACACTATTATTTTAGTCTATAATTCCTAATTGCTTTCTAGATTGGTTGTACCCATCCACAGGTCCATCAATAGAGTCTGTTTTCCCACACCCCCTCTCACATTTATCATTTTCCTTTTTGTCATCTTTGCCATTCTGATGGGTATGAGGTAGAATTTTAGAAATGCTTTAATTTTTTCTCTAAATATTATAGATTTGGAACATTTTCCATATGGTAATTGATAGGCTGTGTTTTTTCCTCTGAGACCTGTCTGTTTATGTCCTTAGACCATTTACTGATGTGGGATGATTCTTTTTCTTATAAATTTGAATCTATTCTTTATGTATCTTGGAAATGAGGTTTTAATCAGAAAAAATTATTACAAAGATTTTTCCTCAATTAATTGTTTCTATCTTAATTTTAGTTTTATTAGATTTCTTTGTGGAAAACCTTTTTAATTTTATGTAATCAAAATTATCCCCTTTACCTCTCTATTCAGTGTTTGGCCACGAACTTTTTGTGTATCCATATGTCTGACAGGTAATTTTTTTATCCATTTCTCTAATTTGTTTATGATATGACCTTTTAATATTTAGGTCAAATTAGCTGACAATTATCAGCGCTGGGATCCAAAATCAGAATTTCTAGCTATGCAACTCAAAATTTTGTCAGAATTTGGACCGAGTTCTTCTCAAATCAATGTTATCATAGTATAAATATGTCAGGAAAATTAAAATGGTGTTCAGACACAAATAGGTCAGAACTGAAAAACAAACCAAACCAAAAGCAAAAACAAGTTCTCTATACCCGTTGCTATAATTACTAACTGTGCTCGGGCATGGCTGTTGTTCAAACATATCTGACTTTTTGTGATCCCATTTGTTTTTTTTTTTTGGCAAAGATATTGGAGTGGTTTGCCATTTCCTTCTCCAGATCATTTTATAGATGAGGAAACTGAGACAAACAGGGTAAAGTGACCTGCCCACGGTCACATAGTTAGTAAGTTTCTGAGGCCAGATTTGAACTCAGGTGACCCTAAACCTGTCACTTTATCTGCTGTGCCACTTAGCTGCCAATAAGGATATAAATTAGCCCTGAGATATCTTAGGATTCGGTGTGAATGAAACCTTAGACTAGAAAAGTGCTCATTATAGCTTTACTAAGATCATCAGAATATGTAGGGCCATTTGCAATTAAGGATACATGATGAAATATGGATTCAGTGGTACTAGGACATGGCTCCCTGTACCTTATTTTAATCTTTCACAAAAGTACATTCATATTCTAGCAATTCATTTAGTGGTGAGGGTCTTTCCAGGTCAGGAAAGCTATGTCTTCTTTGTACATACTATTTTTAAACTTTAAATATGGGGTGCCAATATAGCCACAAAAATATTGTCTACATGACTCTGGCCTTGAGCATTTTTCTGTTTTACAAATTTGTTTTTCTTGCATCCATAGAAATACATTGTTTTCCACAGAGTTAAATTTCTACTACTTCAGAGTATCTCCTTATTCTGATTCTACAGAAACAAGTGGGACTTAGTAGAAGTTGCAATACTACCCAGCCAAAAATTATTATAGGAAAGAATTGTAAGGTAGCATCAAATGTACTGGATTTGATGCCATTTGTCCTGTTTTGAATCCTGGCTTTCCTCTATTCAGTTGAGGTCAATCAAATTCACAGGTGTAAGGCATTGTACTAGATGTTTTGGATAAAAAGATAAAAAATTAAACAGTTCCTTTCTTCAAGGAACACAGATACCACATAAGTAAGCACAAAGTAGTTGGTGGAGAGAGAGAGAATATTAATATTTGGGGGATCAAGAAGGACCTAGAGTTGAAGGTAGCATTTGAGATAACCCTTGGAGGAAACTAAAAATTTTAAGATACAGAGTGAGAAAGGAGAACATTCCAGGCAAGTAGAATATACTTGGTCAAGTCAGTTAACTTTTTGATCCTTAGGCTCCTCATTTATAAAATGAAAAGGGTTGAACTAGATGATAACTAAGGTCTCTTTAGGTGCCAAATACTAGTGATAGCACATTCTTGTCAGATCTGTAATTTGGACTTTCACCACCTGTGCTAAATTCAGTGAAGTAGGAAGGTGTGTGTTTGGGGGGTGGAAGAGGAAGGGTTTCTATGGCACCTATTCTGTGTGTGGCTGAGGCAGACAAGAAACAGAGGTCATGGAAGGTAGATGAAACTGAGAAAATGGGAGATGGGGGTGTTCAAACAGGGCAGGATTTGGGGTGTAGAAAACTATGGAACCAGATTCTACACTTTTTGGGGAGAAGACCTAAAGGTCCAGAGATGATAGCAATAAAGATGGAATATGGGCTTTAACGGAGTGGTTTTTGAGCAATGGTGACGAAGTTTCAAAGGTTTGAAAGCAGCAACGAAGAGCAAAGAGTATGCCATCTGCCCCTCCTGACCCTTTGTATTAGAGTACATGAGAGAATGCAGCCTAGGAGAAGATGCAAAGAAATATAGTGTCTTTCAGAGAAATTTAGTTTTCTAGATGATGAAAGGAATGTGGGAAGATTAGATCCAGAATAAAAGGGAATTTGTTAATAAGAGAGGACAGTTCCAGAGGGCACAAGGAAGAGGAAAATAGGAATTGGAGAGGGTTTGGGCTGACTCCAATTGGTGATGACAGTAGTCAGCACGTATTGCTTTTACCACTGACCCTCCTTATACTGTGTGGTTCGGGTGCCAGCAGGCTAGGCGGCATGGCAAGATCAGTTTTCCCTATTGGGAAGTCAGGACTAGGACCCTGGGGGATTGGCAACTCTTGGGGACAGCCAAGGATCTTCTTGGGATGGACGAAAATATTCTCGTTTCCTTGTATTATGTTAGTGTCCGTCCTATGTTAATTCTGGCTCCATTCTTGTTTCTCCCTGTCTCTGTCATTAATGGATGGGTATTAACTTTGTTTTGAGTTCTTTTCCACTACAAGAGGGATTGCTATGAATATTTAGATATATATTGGACCTTTGTTTCTTTCTTTGACTTTTTTGGGGGCACATATCTAGTAGTGGGTTTTCTGGGTCAAAGGATGTGGAGTTGAGTCAATACCTTTAATTTTTTCTAACTCATTACAACTCTACAGCTTCCTGATTCTACTCTAAAATCCCCAATTCCAAGTGACATCTGTTAGCAAATGCTGACCGGGAGGGAAGAAACACTAGCAGGGGAGCTCATTATTTAGGAAAAGAAAAACAACAATTGATATCCCAGGTCTTTGATGCCTAGAATCCTATTTTTTTTTTAGCAGAATCTTTTTGGGCACAATCCCTGGGTTGTTTTCTCCTGTGCTTTCTTTTTCATTTTTAAATGAAGGCTACTCAAAATTGTTAGTGTAGAAGGGGAGGACTTTTATGATAGAGTGGGATAACGGGAGGAGTCTCCTAAACTCTTAGTGGCAAAGCCCGCATGTTAATATTTAGAGGTTGTGAGCATTTTTTTTTGGTTGTTATTGAGGCAATCGGGGCTAAGTGACTTGCCCAGGGTCACACAGTGAACAGTTCTAAGTGGAATCTGAAGTCCAGATTGGTTGTCTTATTTTTTGTCAATTTCTGTAACCTTCAGGGAGCAGGAGACTTAGGGAAGGTCTCTTTTGGAGAAGCTGATTGTGTCTTGAGCTGCGCGTTTGGGAAGGGGTTGTATATTGCACCTGTGGAGGGAATATACACTTGAGGAAATCATAGACTATTAATATACATATGTAATTGTGCTATAGGATACTCTCTACCTCTTAAATTTTCCTACAGCAGTTTGAGTAGAATGTATATACCTTGAGGACAGAAGTGCTGCCTTTTAAAAAATTTTGTATCTCAATGGTTTGCTGTTGGGGTGGGCAAGAATGATAGGGGGCTGCCAGAATGCTATACTGGTACCCTGCTAATGACAAGAAGAAGCAAGGAAGGCCTCTAGGAGGGGTAGATCTCACTGGAGATTTTATGGGAGGGAATGGACAAGGGACCCACAGGGCATATGATGAGCAGGTATGCATGTGTTTTGATTTGCATTATTGGCACGAAATTTTCAAATTACTGAGATCACGGATCCATTTAAGTATGTCATTATGCTTAGGACAGCATGGAGAGGCAGATTTATTTAGTGGACAAAAGGCCACACCTGGACTCAGGAGAGCCTGAGTTCAAGTCTCACTTTTCTGACATATTCTGTGTATATGACAATTCTTGTACATGGTAGACACTTAATGAAATGGTTATTGGTTGTCATCTTATAAGTCACTTAGCCTCTCAATATCTAAAGCTATTATCTAAGATCTGGCAGAGGGAGTTTCCTTGCTAGGAGATTCCTACACTGATGAAATCACAGGTCCAGAATGGGGGAAAAAACCCCAATTTAGGGCAAATGATAGTACCTTATACATACTCTGATCAATCTGTGATGTTATAAATGTGGTTGTTACCCCTAAAGCAACAGATCACAACCCATACATACTTACTTACACTTTATAACTCTTTTCTATGGAAGTCAGCCAATAAGTCAACAAGTATTTGTTAAGCAATTAATATTAGGCAATTAATATTAAGCAATATTAAACAATTAAGCAATTAATATTAAGCAATTAAGCACAGATATTGTGCTAAGAGGTAAGACTAACAAATTCAAGTATAAAGGACAGTCCTGTCCTAAAGGAGCTTCCATCCTAATGGAAGAAGAAAACATATAAACACATAAAAGGAATCTTGATAGTGTGTATAGTATGTAGGGATGACAAAGGGATGGGTGGAGGGGCATGGCAGAGAAAGACCAGTTTGGCCTGGAGAGGAACAATAGATACACGACTGACCTAGGTGCTTTCCTAAAGTAGAAGTTCTGGGTGGAATCATTCCTTCAGGGCTGAAGGATAGATCCAGTGTGTGAATCCCAGGGTTGGAGTGAAGCTTCAGAATGAAGAACTGGGCCATGTTAGAGAAATTCCAGCATGAGGTCTGGAGAGGAATGAGACATGGCCAGCCTGCATGACATGAAATGGAGGTGCTAAGAGGAGCCATCCAATGAGAGAGAGAGACTTCAAGGGCAGAGGGTAGGTTGGAAGATAGGTTGGGTTGTAAATAAACTTAATAAATGTTTATCAAATTGAATTAAATTGGAATAGGAGATACATTTTGGTACTTTACAATTTCGGTTTTGTGATGAGTTCCCTTTCTGACATTTATTCAAAGCATCTTCAGGTCCCCAAATTCTCAACACCATCGAGACATGAGTACTGATTTGGCCTTTCTGGAAGATATTCAGGAGCTTGCCCAAGGCATTTCAAAAACGTTGGAGAAGCCTGTCGCTTTACAAAAATTTTGGCTAGAAAGTTCCAAGTTGTCAGGTAAGTAGTTCTGGAGTTAATTTGAAAAAACAACAACAAAAAAAAACCCCAACACCAACAAAACTTTGTTTAATGGAGCTTTAATTATATTCTATTGCTCAGAAGCTCTGGGGGAGCAATGGGGCCATAGAAAGTAGATTATGTTGGCATCAAGGCTAACTACCTCATGAATATCCATGGTGAGATTCCTAGGGATGGCCTAATAAATACATTCCCTGTTGTAAAGTTTCTTGAGCATTTACTCTTTCCTTCTGACTTTGTAGATTTGGATAGGCACTAAACCTTCCCAGTGGTTTTACTCAGAAGTGTTAAAGTTAAATTAAATATTGACTTAGAATCTTTGAGGTATTCAGATATAATCATAGGATTTAAAGCTGAAAAGTACAATAAGATCCTCTAGGGCTAGGCTATTATCCTTCTTGTACAGATTTAGGAGTCTGAGGCCAAGGCCTTCTTGTTCATCTAGTTAGAAACTATCATTGGGTTCATTAGAGGTTGTCATTTGAGATATGGGCTTTCTAACCAAGCATGAAAAAACGTCTTCAGTATATCTTCAATATCTTAATTTCTTTCTCAACATTTCTCCACATGATCCTTTTCCTTAACTTACACAGCCACAACCTGATTTTGGGCCCTTATCACCTCTGAAATGAACTGCTATAATAACTTTCTAATTGGTTTCCCTTTCTCAAGTATCTCCCCATTTTAATTCATCCTTCACTCATCTACCAAAGCAACTTTTCTAAAGGGTAGGTCTGACCATGTCACTTTCCTGCCCAATATATAGCGGGTCCTGATTATCCACCAGGATCAAATATTAAGTCCTTTGGCCTTTAAAACTTTTTACAACATGGACTCTTTCTTTGTTCTTTGGCCAGGACACTAATGGAATATTGAGGCAGCTTGAGTTAAGCCCCATACTATCACACCATTAACCAGAGCTGTTGTGAGCCAACAGTAGATCTAAGTATAAGCTCCTTGAGGGCAGAGACTGTCTTTTGCCTCTTTTTGTATCTTTGGTAGTCAGCACAGTGTCTGGACCATAGTAGGCACCCAATAAACTTTTACTGATGGATTGATTTTGACTTGTTGGGAAATTTCTCAGCCTAGAAATCCCAAGATCCTCCTGGAGAGTAATTTCTTCCACCAACGTCCTGTAACTGGAGATCAAATTAGGAGACAAGACAACGTGGCTAACCACTCTTCAAAACAAAGGGAGATATACACATAGATGAGATTTTGCACTGTTTTAGAACAGTAGACAAACGGAGCCTATAAGATAGTGAAGCTGCCCACTCATTTTCCTTATTTGGGAGGTTGAGTAACAGAGACAGGATATTAGATGATTTTAGTGAAAGTGATGGAATTCCAGTTGAGCTATTTAAAATGTAAATGTCTTAGGCTTGGGCTGTATAACTTGTTAGCTTTGTTCTTACCCAAGATCATGTTTGATGGGGTGGGAGTGTTTTCCTGTAGTTTATTTCATCAGACAATTTTGGTGGGACAAGTGGTCTCCAGTTAATCTCGTTAGAATGTCTAGGTGGGAACTGAGGTATAAGATAGTAGAAGCCTCCCTTTGAGATGGAATCAAAATAGAATAAAGAGTGACAGTCTTTTTGTCTGTTTAAATAACCCAACAGGCTATATTTCTTTAACCTCTAAGGCTACTATTTTTAGGGGTTTTTTTTTTCCCAAATTTACAGCACATATTGTTTTTCAGTCCTTCAGTCACATCTGATTCTTTGTGATGTCATGGACCATAGCATGCCCGGCCCTTTTATCCTCCACTATCTCTTGAAGTCTGTCCAAGGTCGTTTGTTGTTTCTATGACATTATCTATCCATCTCAACTTTTGCTGTCCCTTCTTCCTTTTGGTCTTCAATCTTTCTCAACATTAGGGTCTTTCTCAGTGAGTCCCATCTTCTCTTTATGTGGCCAAAATATTTAAGCTTCAGCTTTAGTATTTGACCTTCCAGTGAATAGCCTGAATTAACGTCTTTAAGTGTTGACTGATTTGCTCTCTTTGCTGTTCAAGGAACTCTTAGAACTCTTAAAACTTAGAACTCACAATTCAGAAGTGTCAGTTCTGTGGCACTTAGTTTTCCTTATAGTTCAACTCTCATAGACACACATTGCTACTGGAAAAATCATAGCTTTGACTGTATAGACCTTTGTCAGCAAGGTGATGTCTCTGCTTTTTAGTATGCTGTTCATTTTTGCCATAGCTTTCTCTCCAAGGAACAAGTGTCTTTCATGACTGCAGTTGCCTTCTGCAGTGATCTTTGAGCCCAAGGATGTAAATTTTAACGCTGCTTCCATTTCTTCTCCCTCTATTTGCCAGAAAGTGATGGAACCAGTTGTCAAGATCTTTTTTTTTTAATGTTAAGCCTCAAGCCAGCTTTTACACTCTCCTCTTTCACACTTATCAAGAGGCTTTTTAATTCCCCTTCACTTTCTGCCATCAGAGTGATACCATCTACGTATCTGAGATTCTTGGTTTTTTTCCCAGCCACCTTCATTTTGGCTTTTGATTCATCCAACCTGGCATTTCACAGGATGTGCTCTCCATATAAGTTAAATAAATAAGGTGACAGTATACAGCCTTGTTGTGCTCCTTTTCCAATCTTAAACCAATCAGTTGTTCCATGTTTACTTCTAACTAGTGCTTCTTGGTCTGCATACAGGTTCATCAGGAGGCAAGTAAAATGGTCTGGCTGGTATTTCCATCTCTTTGCTCAAGTCTTTGAGGACTTGTTACATTTTGTTATGATCCACACAAGACTTTTGTGTAGTCAATGAAACAGAAGTAAATGTTTTTCTGGAACTCCCTTGCTCTTCCCATAATAAAGTCAATGTTGACCATTTGGTCCCTAGTTCCTCTGCCTCTTCAAAAACCATCCGGCTCTTCTGATAATTGTCAGTTTACATATTGCTGAAGCCTCGCAGAATCTTAAAGCATAACCTTCATGGCATGTGAAATGAGTGCATTTTTCCAGTAATTTGAATGTCCCTTGGCATTTGCCTTCTTTAGGATTGGGACATAAACTGATTTTTTTTTCCAGTCCTATGGCCGCTATTGAGTTTTCCAAATTTGCTGGGCGTATGGAGTGTAACACTTTCACAGCATCATCACTTAGGATTTTAAATAGCTCAACTGGAGTTCCATCACTTTCACTAACCTTATTGTTAGCAATACTTTCTAAGGCCCACTTGACTTCATTCTCCACAATATCTGGCTCTAGATCAGTAAGCATACCATCATGGTTCTTGGTGATGTTAAAGGTTTTTCTTGTATAGTTCTTTTGTGTAGTTTTGCTACCTTTTCCCAATTTCTTCTGCTCTTGCTAAGTCCCTATTTTTCTCTCATGTCCATTTTTGCATGATACATTCTCTTGATATTTCTAATTTTCTGGAAGAGATCTCATTTTTCCCATTCTATTGTTTTCTTCTATTTCTTTGTGTCGCTCATTTAAGAAAACCTTATCTCTCCTTGCTATGCTCTGAAATTCTATATTTAATTGGGTATATATTTCTCTGTCTCCTTTCCTTTTAACTTTCCTTTTTTCCACAGCTATTTGGAAAGCCTCACCAGACAGCCATTTTACTTTTTTGCTGTTCTTTTTTTAAAAAAAATTTTGTTTCTTACTGCGTCATGTACAACATTGTGAACTTCTGTCCATAGTTCTTCAAGCATTCTGTCTACCAGATCACCTCCCTTAAATCTATTCATCACTTCTACTTTATATTAGTAAGAGTTGTTATTTAGGTCATACTTATATGATCTGATGGTTTTGTCCACTTCCTCCATGGTCCTTTGCTGGATTGACCTGGGACCCAGGTATGGACCCTTTGGGCAAGGTATATCTAAAGACCATAGGCTATAGGATGATAGTAGGGAACTTCTGAAACCTCAGCTTTGGAAACTGCTATTATCTCTTTGTGGACTGCTTTTACCTGGGGGTAATGGCATACACATACATACATATATATATATATAATTTAATTAAAGAAATTGCTCATGTTATCCCATAGGCTCTGAGTAGTCCAGTGTCCCAGATGTGGAATCACTACCTGGAACATTACCTTTCTACTCTTCTTACATTCTTACATTGATCGACTTGCTGTTTCTGGAACAGGACATCTATCTTACCTCCCCTTGCCTTTGCAGTGATGGTTTCCTGTCCCTGGATTGTCCCCTCCAAATCTTGGAATCCCAGGTTCCCTTTAAGATTTTGCTCAAGCACCGCCTCTTCCTGGAAGCCTTTTGTGATCTTCCTAACTGCTAGTGCTACCTCCTCTAAAGTTTTGCTTTCTGTTTACTCTTCATTTTCTTATATATTGTCTCCCTTATTAGAGTGTAAGTTCTTTGAAGGTGGGGTTGTTGTTGCTTTTTCTTTGTATCCTTAGCACTTTACACTGTGCCTAAATGCTTAATGAAACCTTGTTGATTGATAATGTAAGGATAGTTATTTAGCTGAAGATGTTAATCTCTGAGGCCAACTTTCCTTGCAGAAAATAGGATGTTTGCTCAGCAGTTTCCTTAGTATCCAGAATGTAATGTTTATCAACGTCCTCTGATTCTTATCTTGGTATCATTGCCAATTATCTCATTGCTTCACGTCATTCCAGATTCTGTCCTTCTACATCTGTTCTCTTTTCCATATTCCCTTAAATTTGCCCTATTTTTCTTCTAATCTATGCTTACCATTCCCCCAACCAATGAATATTAGTGGGGTTTTGATATAGGGGAAAGAGCTCTGACCTTGGATTCATGTGCCATGACTGAATCTTATTCTTTTATTTACTTCCTATGTGACCTTGAATAAATCACTTCCTCTATCTAGCCCTCAGCTTCCTCGTCTTTAAAATGAGGGGTTTGGACTGGATGACCTCTAAGGCCCTTTCCAAATCTGAATCTATAGTGGTATGATCAGGAATCTTCCAATAACTCCATTTCTGCCCTTTATAGAACTATTTGTTTCACAGTACATTCCAGGCCAGTATTTAATAAGCATGTGTATGGCCCAAAAATGTATTGGTGGCAGGGATCCAAAGACCAAACAAAATAAAATGGGGAAAAAAAAAGTTCTTGCCCAAGGAATATCTATAGTCCAGGCGGTGGAGAGGGAAAGGGCAACTCAGGCAATCAGCAAAGGCTTCCTGTAGGAGATAGCAAAGCAACTGAGTCTTATGGGCCCCTGGATTCCATAAGGAGGAAATGTATTCAAGGCATGGGGGACAAACCCAAGCAAAAATCTTTGTTGGCCAAAGTTCTTTTAGAGTTGTTAGAAGCTAGTAGGTCTTTCTTCAAACCATGTTTAGCAACTTTTGAAGGAACAATCACATTTTTAAAAGTTTAATATTTAATTTAAATTTCTCCTCAAGATGAAGCCCCTCAGTGTGCAGCTATGTGACCTTGGGAAAGTCACTCAACTTCTCTCAGCCTTAATTTTCTCAGCTATAAAATAGTCAGAATATTTTCTCTACTATCTCATGGGGTTGTAAAGAAAGGATTCTGTAGAGCTTAAAACTCCATACTATCTAAATTGGAATTTATTATAACTATCAGGACTATTGTTTCTGAGTTTTGAGATCACAGACTCATAAAATCCTAGAATTTTAGAGCTGGAAGAGATAAACTAATTGAGGCCTAAAAAGGGTAAGTGATTTTGTCCAAGATTACACAGCTGACAAGGGGCCCATATGGACTTTTTAACCCTTAGCTTAATCAATATCAGGTTTCCCTGATCTCATCATTCTAACACAACCACAAACTAATGATCATGTTATAAAAAAATGGAATTTTCACAAAATACTTTTGAGAAAACTACGTTTTGCTGGAAAATGAAGAAAGAACTACTTGTAGAAAGTGGCATTATGTGTTATTA
>CM053583.1:361390951-361408374 GCA_028627135.1 Pseudochirops cupreus
TCACTACCTAGACACAGATAAGTGGCACAGTGAATAGAGCCCTGGGCCTAGAGTCATGGATATCGAAGTTCTAATCTAGCCTCAGACTCTGAATATATATGTCTCTAAGAAAGTCACTTAACCATGTGTCTGACTCAGTTTTCCCAACTATAAAGTAAGGATAGTAAGAGCAACTATCTCCCAGGATTGTTGTGTGGGATGACATTAGATAATAATTGTAAAATGTTTAGCACTGTGCCTGGCACATAGAAGGCACTTAATAAAGATTTCTTTCTTTCCTTCCTTTTTAAAAAAGCACAGTTCCAAAATGCTTTCCAAGAATGGTTGGATTAAGTGTTTTGTATTAAAGAGTAATATTAATGGGAAGAAATTCAGGCATCCAAGTGGAGGAAAACATGGAGGAAAGTGTTTGTATAAAGATCAGTAGAGGCAATGTTATCATAGGAGAATAATAGCAAGCCACTTTTACAGAAAGAAAATCAATGAAGAATTCAGGAAATTAAGTTAAATCCTGGGACAGAGACATCATGTGGTAGAAAGGTGGGACTTCAATTATCCAGACATTTGCTAGAGCTTGTCTCTGGCAACAACAGATCAGATAATACTTTTTTGATTTAGCCTAATGATAATTTCATTTATCAGATTAATTGTGTGAATTGCTGTTTTGTATTGAATTCTGACCAACAAAGAAGAACTGGTTGCTAAAGTGAAAATGATAGGAATCTCCAATTGAAGGAAGGGGCCAAGCCATCTGAGAATTTTTGGTAGAAGAGATTGAAGAAAGTTTGATTTGAACACTAGATTTGGAGAGAGAGCTATCACAATATTCACAGAAATAATAGATGGAGAAGTAAGGTCAGGAAGGATAGAAAGCTCTCACTGATGAAATCCTGAAGATATGATGAGAAACTATGCCAGTGAGGAATAAATAGGTAGTTTTCTAAAAGGACCAGTGTCAGTGTGCAGGGAACTCATCAGATAACTAGGATTAGAAAAAAAAAGCTTAGAGAAAAATAGAAGAAAAGCCAGGAAATGGAAGATAATTACAAAAACATTACTGGTACTACAAGAACAGTGTCAAGAGTACTGAAAATTGAACATATGCAGGAGAGTAAAGCTATAAATGATGAAAATATTTTGTTTTGTTCTTAGCTTTATTTGGAAAAAGAAGGTATCAGAGCTATGGTAGTGATGATTCTTTTGAGTTGGATATAATAATGAAAATAGATGACAGAGATAATTAAGTATAGTTCAGTTTCCTTCCTTCCTTCTTTCCTTTCTTTCTTCCTTCCTTCCTTCTTTCCTTTCTTCCCTCCTTTCCCTCCTTCTTTCCTTCCTTCCTTCCTTTGGCAATTGGGATTAAGTGACTTGCCCAGGGTCACTAGTAGATGTCTGAGGGTGGATTTGAACTCAGGTCCTCCTGACTTCAGGGCCAGTGCTCTATCCATTGTGTCAGCCTGCTGCTCCTTAAAGTTCAATTTCTGTTTAGATTCAGTTTTTTCTTTTAAGGATGCTAATACTTAGGCTGGAAAGGCCATAATAAGTTGACTATTAGGGAGCTGAAACCTAAGATGAGTTGAAAGTTAGGAACAAGCACCTAGCTGCTCTTAAGTTTAAGTTTTTATGCCCTGCTGAACTGTGTCTTACTTCATTAGAAGAAATGGAGCATATGATTGCTGAGTTACTATCCTTGATCTTTGGAAGGTGGAGCAGAACAAAAGAGCTGCCATAGGACTAAAGAAGGGCAAAGGTTTTCTGGGTTTTCAAAAAAAGAAAGAATATACAGACTGTATTGGGCAGTAAGCTTGACTTTTATTCCTGGTAAATGTCTAGAAAGTACCTTCAAAGGGAAGCTTAGTGAATATCTAGAAAAGAAAACTTTGATAATAAAGAAGCAATATGACCTTGTCAAAAAAAAAAGTCACAGCAAACTGCGTTGCCTATTTTGAAAAGGTTACTAAACTGGTTATTATAAAAAACAGACCAAGTGTACCAAATGACGTGCTATGCTTTTTTCCCCCCTACTTGGTAGCTTGTAAGAAGCAAACTTTACAAGATGCTTTATTTTTCTTCCAAGGTGGATCTTAATAAGACTGAAACTCTCATATCTACAATAGAAAACCTTCATCATCAACCCTACTTTTGGGATTTCCTACGTGCCTTGCCAGGTCTGCGAACAAGCAACTTACATCCTAACTATGGGCTCCAGGTTTTGGCACAGTTTCTGCAGACAATTCTAAGGTAAGGCACAATGCAATTAATTTTCTGGTAATTATTTAGTGTTGTAGTTGAAGTTTTGTGAATTAACATTTTACTAAGGGAACCGCTTTTAATGGTTTTCTGAATCCAAAATTTGTTTTTCAAAGTCAATTTTCTTCCTATGCAAATTTGTTTTTTTTCTTTTAGACATCTTGAAAATATAAGGATGGTATTTTGCTGCAAAACATTGAAAGAGCTCTCTTAAAATGGCACCTGACTATAAAGCAGGCCCATTGTTTTTGTGGAACACTACAAAATACTGTTACACACCTGTTAACATTGCTTTGGGGCAAAAGCTTGTTGTCTTCTAATCTTGTTCTTTAGAAAAATAGGCATCAATAAATATTGTGACTCTGTGCATGTTGTTTTTAAAGACCAAATTTATCTAACAGTGGAGGAAAAACTAACAAATTAATAAAAAAGCTAGTCATGAGTCTTTCCACATAGTTTTATTCATACTCTTCATTTTTAGGATGAGGAACTTAAGACTTACAGAGGTGAAGTCTTCTCCCCATCACGTAGTTTATCAGCAGCTGAATTAGAACTAAGCCCCAATTTTCCTCACTTCTAGTTTATTCACCTTTTTACTAGTGCTATTTCTTCAGATCAATTAGGATTCTCATCACACTTCCATTATGAAAGGTCATAATATACTTTGTTTATTTAATATTGTTCTGTTCTGATTAAATGTGTTAGTGAACATTCCTTCAGTTCATTCACTTTGCACATATTCATTGGTCATTTATTATGTGCAAGGCAATGGAAATATGTTTGGATTTTTCATGTCTTGAATTTTACATAAGAAACTTAAGGTTTAATCAACCCAATTATAGGCTGACACTTGTAATCAAGGCACACGATTTTGAGACTAAGAAATTATTATACATCACAATAAGAATGCACACAGAATCCTGTATTATGGCCTGACTGATTAACAGAATGTCAGTGTTTAGAGCTAGAAGGCTTTTTGAGATAATCTACTCAGGATTATAGAAATCCAGTATCGCTACATTGGACAGGATTTCACAGGACATCTAACAATCTATATTTGTTTAAGAATCTCCTCAACTCACCTGAGAGATGGTCACCCGGTCTTTGCTTGAAGACCTCCAATGAGGGTAAAGCAATTCCATCTAGAGGCAATCCAAAGTACTTATAGACTAAAATTGCTAGTTAATTCCTCCTTACCACTGGAGCTAAGCAGAAAAGTCTATTCCACAAAACAATTCTTAAAATATATGAAAACAACCATCATGTGGCCCCTAAGTCTTTTTCTTCAGGCTAAGTATGTCCACTTCTTTCAGTTCGTTCTCATGATGTGTGGTCTTGGAACTCTTTATGACCTGGTTGTCCTCTGACAAAAATGTAAATTAGCATAAACCAAGCAGAAATCCCTGCTGTGTTTCCACCTAATTCTTCCTTCCAAGTTGATGTTGAAATACTCTTTGGGTCCAGCTATTCAACATTTCTACCTCTGCCTAATTTTCTGTCATTTTGCTCAAATCAGTCCATGTTTTAGACAAAATAATGTGAAAGACCTTTGCAAATAATTTGCTAGAATTTAGACAAACTATACCTACTACCTTCTCATGATATACCAGTCTACTTATCCCATTAAGGAATAAAATGGACCTTTTTTCTGATATGACTTGTTCTTAGTGAATCCATGCTGGCTCTTACTTATTTCTAGACATTACTTATTTCTTACTTACTTACTTACTCATTTCTAGATATTTATTAATTATCCCTTTGATAATGTATTCTAGAAATTCTAGAATTTGCTAGGAATGGAAGTGAAACCCAATGATCTATGGCTTCCAGACTGGATTCTCTTCCCTTTTTCTTTCTTTCTTGTTTGTTTTGTTTTAAATTTGATCATTTGTCATTTTACAATTTTGAGGTATTTCTCTTGTTATCAATGATTGTTAATCTTTTGCTCTGGGTGCCTTAGCAATCTTATATTTCAGTTCTGTCAGTATGGAGTATGCTCATCAAGGGGAGCTCGGTGCAATGTTGTTATGTTCCTACTTGTCTTGAGTTAACTCCTTATTAGCCACTTTATTTTGCATTTCCAGATTAGCATATTTAGTCTCACACTCACATAGCTACTACCTTGGTTCAGGCCCTTAATCACCTCTCAACTATGTTATTATGATAATAGCCTTCAGATTTGTCTCCCTGACTCAAGTGTCTCCTGATGGCAGTTTATTCTTTACACTATTGCCACAGAGTTCACCATATCACTCCCCTACTCAGTCAACTCCTGTGGCTTCCTATTTTTTTCTAGGATAAAATATCAAGTTCTCTGTTTACCTTTAATAATCCTTCATAACTTGACCCTAACTTATCTTTCTAATATCATTGTACACTGCTTGTCCTCCTGAATTCTGTGATCCATTCAAACTGGGTCCTCTAATAGGATACTCCATATCCTATGTCTGTCTTTGCACTTGCTGTCCCATGTGCTACTACTACTATTATGACTACTACTACCACCAATGCTGCCATCACCTACTACTACCACCACCAACACTACCACAACTGTAAGAATCATCACCATCACTACTAGCATTACCGTCACTACTACCACCACCATCACCATTACTACCACTACCATCAGCACCACCACTTTTACTGCCACCACTTCCAGCACCAGCAGTACCAGTATCAGCGTGACGACGATGACTACTACTACTACTGTCACGACCATCACCACTACTATCAACTAGAATTTGTAGAGTGTTTTAAGGTTTAAGAGCTTTACAAATATTATCTCATTTTGTTCTTACAACAACCCTGAAAAGTAGGTGCTGTTATTATTCTATTTTACAGATAAAGGAATTGAGGTAAACAGACCTGAATTGATTTGTTCAGGGCCACAGGGGTGATAAGTACCTCATGCTAGAATTGAGCTCAGATCTTCCTGACTTCAGGAGCAGATCCCTATCCACTGCAATGTCTAGATGCTATTTCATTTATGAGCTATGCAGTCTCTAATGTGAGGTTCCCAGAGTCCCTTTCTTCTTTTAAGACATAGCTCAAGCACCGTTTTCTCTATGAAGCTTTTCCTGGTTCCCCCAACCCTCCATCTCCAACTGCTGACTGGTACCCTTGCCCTCCTGAATTACCTTATATTCAACTACTATATGTATTGACTCTATGTTTATGCAGTTTTTAGGCGGCTAGGTGACACAGAGGATAGTGTTCTCTTGAACACTATCAAAAAATTTTGAATTTGAATTCTGCCTCAGATACTTACTAGCTATGTCACCTTGGGCAGAAATTTAACCTTTCTTAGCCTCAGTGGCCTCCTCTGTAAAATGGAGATGATCTGTCCTTGCATCTAACTTACAGGGTTGTTGTGAGGATAAAATGAGATAATTCAGGTAATTTGCAAACTCTATGTGCTATCTGAATGCTAACTAATATTATATCTAATATGTTCTTATTATCTCCTACATTGGGATGTAAGCTCCTAGGGATTATTTCATTCTCTGTACCTGTATCACCCACACCATTGTAGGAGTGCCTTGTACACAGTAGGTGTTTAATAAATGCTTGTTGATTGCCGTGCTTCCATCCTCCATGAATAGTATCTCTAGACCTTCTTTGAACCTCTTTCTTTTCCTCAAAATAGCTTAAAAACCCTTTTTGTTGTCTTCAACTTTTCTTGTAAACCAACAATGTTGACCCTATTTATTACTCACATTTGACACTGTTAATTCTTATGATTATGATATACTTTTACATTCATTTTCCATTGTGTGCTCTCCCTTCTACCATCCGTCTATCTCTTTTTAAAAATCAATTTTTCTTGATAGCTTTTGTTTTAATATCACCTGCGTTTCCCTAGACATCCTTCCACTTACCCCCTCCTGGAGAGCTCTCTTAAAATAAAGAAAAAAAAGAGGGAGGAAAAAAACAACTAACCATCAGTTCATAAAAATCTGATGTTATATAAAATGTGCCACGCTTTGTGTTCCCACCTCTGCAAAGAAATGGGGCTAGGAAGAGAGAAGTGTCGTCATCTAGCTTTTCTGTGGGGCCAGACTTGATAATTGTAATTTTGCAGCATACGATTTCAGTTGTCTTGCTGTTGTTCTTACTATTCACATTGTAATAGTTCTTGTGTACAGATTGTCTTCCTGATTCTGCTTATTTAACTTTGCGTAGGTTTATACAATTTCCTCAAGTTTCTCTGTATTTTGTCATTTCTTACAGCAGAGTGATATTCCATTATAGTCATGAACAATGATTTATGATCCTTGATTGAATAGCATCTACTTTATTTTTCATTCCTTGCTACCCCAAAAAGTGATGCTGTATAACTATTATATATATATATTTATACACATATATATGTGTGTGTATCTCTCTCTCTGTCTGTCTCTCTCATCTATCTACTGTCTGTCTGTCTGTCTATCTTTTAAAAAATCTTAAGTGGCTTGATGCATCTACATTACATCTTTTGCATCTACATTGATTCTACAGCTCTATCTTTTCTATATCAAATCATTTTTTATCTTCATAATTTTATTATTGAGAGCTTCCTATCCCTCCCGACCTGACTTTGCCTGTAGAATTTTGTTCATGTTTGTACCTATTTTTTCTCTCTTTAAAATCTGCTCTGCCCATTCTAAGTACATATAGGCTATGCATGGCTTTCCTCTTTTTAAAAATTTTATCTATCACTTTCTAAGTCAGGATGATTACTTAATCTCTCCTCCCTATTCCTGGTTTCCTTCTCAGCATCCCCTTCTTCCTTATTGTTGAGAATCATATCCATGATAGCCCTGCCACCTCATTAGTTCTACCACCTTATGAAGGATGTATTAACACAAGTCAAAAAATTATTAGCTGTTCTACTTTAGGCATAGAAAGAGAAATCCAGAAGATGGACAGTTTGGGAAGATCTTCCTAACTTAAAATCAGAAACCCATTCACCTAGCTGACATAGACAGTGCATAGATGATAAGTAGCAGAATCATAAAAATAACTCATTTCTCTAATGACAATCACAGCGTTAAGTTATAGCATGATACTTTTAGTCTTTCTGTGAATATCAATCAAAATATGTAATATACATAATATATCTATATATGACATGTAGAAACATACACACATAACTATATATATATAATATATAAAATGCACATATATGTGCATAGATATTTAAGTGCATCAATTCATTCTTATGGTTGAGGTACACTAAATTTTCACAATAAAGATTAAGATACCAGGACCCACAGAATAAGTGTATTCTCATTTCAGTGGGGAAAGTGTCTGTTACAACAGGATTATGCTTGATAATGGTACTGAACCCATGATTACTACTTTATCCCCTGATCCATCCAAAGACTAGTGTCAAAAATTAATCTTTTAGTAGTATTTTCAAATTTCTAAAGCTCTTTCCCTAAGACAACCCAGCAAAGTACATAGTGAAGGTTTTATTACTCCCATTTTGCAGATGAGAAACCCAAGGTTCTGGAAGGTTAAGGGATTTGGCCAAGGACATACAGCATGGAGGTATCAGAAATGGGACTTAAATCCAGACCTCATTATTCCAAATCTTGTTCTCTCCTCTACTCACCCCACAATAATTTCTTCTAAAATCATCTTGCTTATAAATTCCTTAAATTTCCCAGGTAGCTGTACTATTTAGCTTCCAGCTTTACTATGCAACAATGGGGTGCTTAGTTTATTACATGTTAGATGGTTCCCCATGCATATAACAAGGTGAATATCATTTGCTGTGTTTTTGTGTTTGGTAAAACAGCTTGTTTTTCTCCCTCACAAAGTCATTAGGTTTTACTCATAAAACGGTCCCCAGATGATAGGTTAGAAAATACTTTCTGAAATGTCTGTCAGTGGGAGTCCATAGCCGGCATCTCCCTCTGAGGGCAAAATGAGAGCTTCCTCAACATCTTTCTTGACCTGTGCAGTTTTAATTTTTTTATTTAGTGGAGGATAGCTTGGGCTCCAGTAGACAAATACCAGGAACACAGGAGGTAGATGGGAGAAAGGGGATCCGTTGCCTATTCTTGTCCTGACAACAAAGAAGAAGTAAATGACTAAGTGGAAGAAATGGTGGGAATAAGGGGACAAATTAGTGAAATCAAACTTTCATTTTTTTGGTATTTCTGCTAATCAATGGAAGAAAAAAAAATGAGACCCCTGAGCCAGTATTTAGGTGAGTCATTTAGTACCCCATTGCCTTGGGGCAGAAGTTTTATTGATTTATAATCACACCTCCTATTTCAAGAAAATATGCGTATTGTGACTCTATGTGGGTTGGCTGGTAGAAAAAAAAGTTGCCAGCAATAAAACATTTAGCAAGAAAGAAGAGAAAGAGAAATCATGATAGGATGTTAGAGCTCAAGGTCAACTGTGTAACCCACAGAAAGTGGCTGCAACTTATTCCTATAAGATATGAACAATAATATTTACAACAAGGTTACTGCAAAACCTAGTGTGTTCATGTTCTTTGTGCTACAAATTACAAAGTATTCTAACATCAGAACAGATTTTTCACTAATCCTCCCCTGAAACTAAAGAAACACAAATTATAAGGGGGAAATTTAATGTTTTAAATTTTCGTATGTATGTATGTATAATATAAAAAAGATATTGGGATATGTTATCTTTTCAAAAAGCAGTAATGAGAATTCATCTCTACTATGAATCAAACATGAAACAGTGAATTCAGTGCAAGACTTGGAGTCAGAAAGATCTGGGTTCAAATCCTTCCACTGCCTCTTTAATAGTTGGATGCCTATGGACAAATCTCTTATCTTTCCCAAGCCTCAGTTTCCTCAGTCTGCAATATGAGGATTTTTTTCCCCCAATGACTTGTTTATTTACTTTTAGTCTACAAGATTCACTTGAGTTTCAGATTTTCTTCCCTCCCTTCCCCTGCTCTCTCACCATGGTGGCGTGCAATCATGTATAGAATCTGCAAATACTTTCACATTGTACAACAGTCTGGTTGTATAGAATGGTTGTAACCAATGAGTGAACAATGGGAAAAGAGAAACAAAATCAAACAATATGAGGATGTTAATATCTTTAGAATTTATCTCACGGGATCATTGTGAATCTCAAACAAGAAAGTAGATATGAATCACTTTGAAAATTTCATAGCACCGTATAAATGTCAGTTGCTGTGATTATTGTAATTAATAAGACACTGTCTTCACAATCCCTGCCTTCAAGTGTTTGAACAGTGGTCATGTGGAAGAGGCATTATGCTTGTTCTGTACTCTGTGCCTAATGGTTGGCACTCAGGAAGGGTTTAATAAGTACTTATTAACTGACTGACTGCTTGGCTGGCCTCACGGGGAAATTGCAGAAGGATCGACTTAGGCTTCATTCAGTTGGGAAAATTGTACTGATCATGAGAGCTGTCCAAAAGTTGAATGAGCTGCCTCAAGAGGTTATCTGTTTTTACTAATTCCTAGAGGGATGTTGTGAAGGGAATTCTTATTCTGATGGACTAGACATAATTTAAAGTCCCTTCAACTCTCAGCCAATTATTCCGTAATATTCCTATTTTTGGAATATCTATATGTATACACGCACAATATTTTGACCTGATATGTTCACTTTTCCAAACTGGTTTTACTATAGATAAAATTTAGAAATCAGACATTTGTATCTTTAGTCTAGTACTAAATAGCTATGCAATAGAACACTGGATTGAGTGAAGAAGAACTGAGTTTGAATTCTGCATCAGACATTGACTAGCTATGTGATTCTGGCCAAATCTCTTACCTTTTTTGGCCTCAGTTTCCTAAACTGTAAAATGTGAATATTGTTGGGAGGATCAACTAAGGTATTTTTGAAGTCCATAGCACAGTACCTGGCACGTAGTTGGGGTTTAATAAATGCTTATTCCTTTATAATCATATCTCAAAAAATATGAATATTGTCACTGTGTGGGTTGACTGATAAAAACTAAATCCTGGCTAGCAATAAAATGACTAGAAATAAAGAGGAGAAAGCAAAATCATGACAGAATGTTAGAGCTCAAGGTCAACTGTGTGACTCAGGGAAAGTGGTTCCAATTTATTCTTATAGTATATGAAGGATAATGTTTTTAAGACTATTATAATACTTAATGAGTCCATGTTCTTTGTGCTATAGATTATCAAGTGTTGGACCAGATTTTTCACTAACTCTCCCCTGAGACATCTTTTTTTCCCTTTATCCCCCCCGAACTATGTTGTTTTTTCTATTTGGCATGGGAATCAAGAAAACCAGGGTCAATCCCAGTGTTCTGTTGTGCTCTAGAAATGGGACAAGATCTGGCTTTGAATTTTGGTTCTGCCAATTGATAATATAAGGCAGCTGGATGATACAATATATAGAGAGTGCTATGCCTGAAGTCAGGAAATCTTAGATTCAAATCCAGCTTCAGATAGTCACTAGTTATGTGAACCTAGGTAAATCACAACCTCTGTTTGCCTCAGTTTCCTCAGTTGTAAAATGATGATATTAACAGTGCCTACCTTTGAGGATTGTTGTGAGGATCAAATGAGATAATATTAGTAAAAAGGGTAGGGGCAGCTAGGTGACATGGTGAATAAAGCACTAGCCCTGGGGTCAGGAGGACCTGAGTTCAAATCTGACCTCAGACATGTCATGGATAATTTATAGTGAAGTTTCTCCATTCTGAAAAATCAAATCTAGAATGGCTTCAGTCTTCACTAGGCCTAGGTCACCTGACCTTCCAGCAATCTGGGGCTTAGAGCAATGGAGACCCTCCGCAGTGCCACCTCAGCACAAGATATGCCAAATAAGGTTAAGACTGCTTTCACTGGATACTCACATGTTTCTGGGTCCTTTGTCTCAGAGAGATTCCCGCACTTAGTTTGTGGGTCAGCCCCTCTACCAATGAGAGTGAAGGCAAGTTGGGGGGGTTGAGTTTCTGCATTAGAAGATTATATAACCATGGGCTGGCTTCTGCCTGTTGCTCTCTCCCTGCAAATGCCATGTGGGCAACAGGGGCAGAGTCCTTTCTCATGAGAAAGAATAAAGACCTTTTCTGACCTCAGATTCAGACTCTGAACTCTTTCATCTCACACAGCTATGTGACACTTAACTAGCTATGTGACCTTGGGCAAGTCACTTAACACCAATTGCCTTGCCTTCCCCCTTCCAAAAAAGAAGGATAGCACAGAGCTTGACACATAGTAGGTACTTAAAAAATAAATGCTTATTTCCTTCCTTCTTTAATACATTAAGCAAGTCACTTCTTCCTTCCAGAACTGAGTTTCTCCTTCTGTAAAAATGATAGGATTGCACTGATTTCTAAATACCCTCTGGCTCCAGATTGAATCCTTGAAAATAAAAGTCTCTCTGGATCTCAGTTACTTCATCTGTGAAAATGAGGGGATTATGCTCTGTGATCTCAAACATTTTGTGATTCCGGGACTTTTTACACCTTCCTTTTCTTCAGAGTCTGTGAATCATTAATCTCAGCAATATAGACCACATCTGTGTGATATAAACGAATTGGTTGGGTTAAGAGAGATCCAATATTTTCCACTGTCTTCACTGTAATTTGTGTAACAGTTGGTTGGCTCACCCACCTAACCCTGAGCAGTTAAATGACCAAAATAAGGAGGTCTGTCTGTTTGCTGCTACTTAGTTGTTTAAGTTGTAGAGACCTGACCTGATACTACAAGTTATGACATTGCTACTGGAGGAGACCAGTGGTCATTTTATAGGAGAACTCTAGGCTTATTGGGGTTTTCATATGAACATTTATAGAATTTTTACACTGTGGAGAGCCTGATTTACTCACAGCATATCAAATCTGGGAAATAATAATCCACATTATAATAAAATGATGCTGTATTTGATTTTTTTTTTCTTTTTGGAACGGGGAAGGCAGGGCAGGTGGGGTTAAGTGACTTGCCCAAGGTCACATGGCTAGTAAGTGTTAAGTGTCTGAGGCCACATTTGAACTTAGGTCCTCCTGACTCCAGGGCTGGTGCTCTGTTCACTGAGCCACCTAGCCACCCCTGTACTTGATTTTTTGAATGTCGTCCTCACTGCAGCAGATGAGTTACTTAAGGAATTGAATAACAACACTCGTTAGCTTTGGACTTCACATGGCACTTTGTGTTGTTTATATCCGTGTTTGTGTCTCAGGCCTCTGAGAGAATGTAAGCTTCCCCCTTCACACCCCTCCCCCTCCCCCAGATCATTCTGGCTTTCAGTGAATGACCAATAATAGACCTAGCCTAAGCCTCCGTGACTTATTGTTTAGATTTTGATGGCTTGGAATGAGTGTGAATAGCAATTGTTTTCTGTTCTGTTGGAAAACTGTTCCACTCCCAGACTGACATATTTGGGATGGTAAATTGGGCCATCTTTTGTCTCAATTCTTAACCTAGCCCTTAGTCATCAAATGGACTTGGCTTCAGATAAATTGTGACCTGGGAAAAACCTTAATTTAGAAAGGCCAAGGTCACCCACTTCATTCTGGGCCGTTACCAGTCCTCTTGACCTTGTCCAGTGACTCTGGAGAAGAGAGTGAAGCTGATGACTTTGGGCAGCCCTGCCTCACTTAAATTTGTGTGCAAGTCAGAACATCGACTTCTGATGTAATTAGTCCTCTTGAGAACAAAGGACCACCTCCACCACCACCACCAAGAAGTGTTTTCCAAGGGTGGAGTCTATGTTTTATTCTTTATAGCCTTTAGCATAATACTTTGTCCATAGAAGGTACTTTAAAAATATTTGTTTCTGTTTTAAATAGTGAATTTAACCCTTTTAGAAACAGTATTTGAACTAGGATAGAAACTGAGGAATGAGTAGATACAAGAGTCTCTGGCACAAATGTTCAATGAATATTTATTAAGTTGGACATTTATATTGTTTGAAATTATAGCTTTTTTCTCATTTTAATTCCAGTTCTCTAGCATCTCTGGAAGATTTGGATTGGCTGCCAATAAACCAAACTTTCTCCATGGCTGCTCAGATAGGACTAAATGTGACTGTTACGATACTGGAATTTCTCCAGGAGGAAAAAGTGCAAGTTATTGGTATGTACTCTTAAAATTGTTGTGTAGCAAATGTACAATATTGTATAAAATCTACAGGGAGATAAGATACCGTGTATTTAAGTGCAAACTTTAATCTGGAAGACAGTATTTCTCCCCACTGCCTTATAATGATTTTGAAGTCTGGGTCTTCCTATCTTGCCCAGGCTAGGAGTGCGAGGCCAGATTCGACTACTGATCTGAACAAGAGTTGCCAAAGCTCCTGCTCTTTTTCCAACCTGGGCTTGTTTGTTTTTCTTTAGACAACCTGCTGCCTCCTATTCCTGAGGGCTTACCATATTCATGCAAAGCTTAGTTTGGCCATTCAATAGGCATGGTCCACTGCTGCTCATCACTACCAAACTCGAGGGGTCCTCTAAACTCAGTCTTTCTGCTGGCTGAGATTACAGGCTCGTACCATCATGCCCAAATGTAATCTAAATTCTTTTGGGGGAACAGAACAGTGATAGACAGACAGGGTTCATTCACAGGCAACTAATTATGTTTGTTTTTTGCCTTGATACAGTCAGATTTCATTGTAGACGGACAGTTTTCCAAAAATCTAAGGAAGTTATATGTAGCCAAAAACAGTTACCTATATTAACAGAGGGTTATGTGAAAATGAGTAATCTTTGATTTTGTTAGTATGAAGATTTCTTGCCATCACCATAGGCAACTATGACAATAGTAGCTGAGTCCTAGGAAGTTGTTTAGGGGACCTTTAGGTTAAATGACTTGTCCAGGATTCCATATGTAGTGTGAGGTTGGCTTTGAAGCTATTTTCCTGGTTCTGTCTAGTACACCAGTCACTGTCATGTTGCTATCTTCCCTCTCCCTAAGAAATCTGTAGAAAAATTCTGAAACCTAATTTTAGCTGTTTCAGTCTTAACAACATACTTTTATAGCCTTGTGTGATTTACCAAGTATTTGCACATGAAATAATGTATATAAGTGTTTTGTAAAATATAAAACCTCCCAAATATCCTGATAAATTTTCTTTACACTAAAAATAACTTCTCTCACCACCCTCTTCATTTACTTCTCTGTGTCCTTTTTACCTACCAACTTATATGTGCTAAGTCATTAGTTAGGAATTTTTTGCTCACCTACGAGATTTTTCAGTACGTGGCCTATAAAAGAATAGGCCCCAATCATGACTATCAATGGTTAATTTCCTGTTGCTGAGTCTCTTGACATGAGACATAATCACAGCTAGAATGGCTGTCCTCTTTCTCATGAGTATCAAGCTGCGAAGGGAAAAAAAAACCACATAAAATACGTCACTGGGTTAGGCTCAGTGACCTCAATTTGGCTGGCCTCCATCTGGCATCCAGAATATTTGTGTATTGCCCAAATTGCACCAGTTGATTTACCTTATACTTGCAAATATAATTGCAACTCAGAGTGTAATTAAATAGAGCTATTTTCTTTGAACATTTTTACTTCAGTTGCCAATGACTCACTACTAAGAGAATGAGATTACGTCAAAAAATTATATCTACAAACTAATGAAAGTTGTTTTAATTTCTCTTGTCTTTAGGGGAATATATTCTTCCAAGTAAGTGGAATCAAACATTTTAATGGGAAAGAATAAATTATTTCCAAGCCTTTGGGGCTCACCAGTTCAATCATCATAGTCATTTAATCTGGGTATAAGAATAATTGAAATATATTCTTTAGCCTGGTATTAAGCAACACATGTCTGTAACCAATTTGTCACTTTTTGGCTATCAACCTTTTGGGATTATTTTGCATCTTTCTCAGAGAACGAAATTCTGCATTAGTAATGAAATGTTGGGATTCTTTTGTCTTGTGGTGTGGTGGTAAAATCATTAGACCGGAAGTCAGAAGATGTGGGCTCTTTAGACCTCACTCTGTCAATGAGGAACTGTGGGACCTGGTGCAGGTGACCTAGCCTCCTGCTCAGTAGTTTAAGGCTGCCAGATGGACACTCACTCAACTCTTTTTTAAAACTCCTCAAAGTTTTACCACCTCATTCCTTTTCTCCTTCTCACATTTGGTTAGTAGAGGAAGGGGTAGAGTCCAGGCTTCTTAGTGCTTCATTTTCATTCATGATCCCAGAACATCCTGTCTCTTCAAGGACCTTGATATAGCATAGCCTTATCTCTCATGTATGCATTCAATCTCTCTCTCTCTCTCTCTCTCTCTCTCTCTCTCTCTCTCTCTCTCTCTCTCTCTCTCAATCTCTTTCTCTCTCTCTCTCTTGCATTTTTCATTTTTCATCCATCTCCCTATAAACATGCTCAAGTCTATCTAATGCTCACAAAACCTGCCTTGGAGCAGACTTGTCTGCCAAGCTGCTTACTTCTCTCTATTCTATTTCATTCTGAAACTTATCACTAAAGTTTTGTGCCTGTAGTGTGTCCCCTTTCTCATAACCATTTATATTCTGAACTCTTTACACTGGGGTTTCTTCCCCTATGTTCCTCCTAAAAATTCCTTCTTAGATGTCACCAGTGACTTCCTTACCATCAATTCTAAAGGATTTTTCAGTCTTCATCATCCTAGACCTCTCTATGGTTTTTGCTGTAATATATTGATTGCTTCTGGGTAAATTCATTTTACATATCTCTATCTATCTATCTATCTATCTATCTATCTATCTATCTATCTATCTATCTACACAAAACAAGCAAGTAAGAGAAACACAGACATGACCACATAAATTAATGGAAAAATGTATAAAGCATATTTATATAAGTGTAAAATATCTTTATATAAATATATGTGGCACAATATCACACACTCACACACATATTACCTATATATATCTCAAATATTGAAAGGAAACATTGTATAGTAGGACTAAGAAAACCTGGGTTCAAGTACTGTCTCTGACAAATATTGACTTGTGACCTTGGGAAAGTCACTTAATGTCTTAATTTAGGAATTTCCGTAAGACTCTTAAGTTGTAGAGATAATGCTGACCTAAGATGGTAGTAGTATTTTCCTTATTTCAAAGAGTTCTCTGTGCCAAGGAAATCACAGATCCATTCATTAGTCTTATAAATAAATACTTGTGTGTGTATATGTGTGTGTGTATGCATATGTACATACATAAATATGGATAGATTGAGGGAAGGAGGGAGAGACAGGGAGAGACATCATTTGTAATTAATTTGTTCGGTCTTTGTCCCTCACAGTTTCATTATTTCGTGTTGAGTTATGTATATTAATTCGATTTTAAATGGCATGCAGTTGAATATATTAGTCCACACTCTATCGAGGGCATTTTGTGATCTTTCCTGCTGGTGATCTATTTTTTCCTCAAATTCCTTATCATTGCAGCTCTAGTGCTTAGCAGGTGACTTTAGACAATCTTCTTAGCAACCTTATTTCACATTTGTTTTTGATCTGCATATCCCTTAGTGCTTTGTTAGGCCTCGAGGGACCTGTGTCTAAAGTCTGACATTATTGCCACTAGCTGATGCTCTGAGCTAGTTAGGTAGCATTAGTAAGAAGCAGAGATCTCTGCTACAGCAATTGCAGAGTCCTTCATGTAACTATCCAGGCACTTGTCTATAAAAATAAAATTATTCGCATACAGGCACATGTCACATAGTGTTGTCCCAACCAGAGCCATCTTAAAATAACATTGTTAAGACATTACAGCAACCACAATTTTAAATACCATAATTTTAAAATCCTACTATATTGGCCTTTCACCCAGTATGCAAAAAGGATGATTTCTTGCCACCGAGAAAGTTGTAAACCGTTTTTTTTTGGCTTCATAATCAAATAAAAAGGGTGGGAAGACCTCATACTAGGGGAGAAGATATGTCAAAAGACTTGTAGAAATTATCTCCCCCT
This sequence comes from Pseudochirops cupreus, assembly GCA_028627135.1. NCBI lineage: Eukaryota > Metazoa > Chordata > Mammalia > Diprotodontia > Pseudocheiridae > Pseudochirops > Pseudochirops cupreus. Next base: position 361,408,090 of record CM053583.1, read on the forward strand.
CCATCATCAATAAACCAACTACAAGCATTTATTGTGTGCTTATTATGTTCCAGGCACTATATTAAATGTTGGGGCTACAAAATCAAAGGCAAAATAATTTTTTCCTTCAAAGAGCTTACATGCTAATGAGGGAAAAAACATGTACACATAAAGATCTCTCTGTCTGTCTGTCTGTCTATCTATATCTATCTATCTATCTATATCTGTCCACCTACCTATCTCTCTCTATCATCTGTCTATCTCTCTGTCTATCTATCTATCTATCTATCTCTGTCTACCTACCTA
>CM053583.1:361408874-361429986 GCA_028627135.1 Pseudochirops cupreus
TCATGGAAACTCAAAGATGAGAGAGGTTTGGAAGATTTAGTCTGATCTGAGAAGTGTATCTTGATTTTGCCAGATGGAGTACCCTACCAACAAAGTTTTAAACACCCTTGATGCATCCAGACAAGACGCTGAATGCCATAAACATGGCTAGCACGTTCTTTTCTCTTCTTAAGCATTCTGAAGGCTCCTTCTGTCCTGCTACATGCCTTCCAACTCTATACTATACCAAGGGTGCTTGCCTTTGCCTTTGTTCATATAGGCCCTTGTTCACACATACAGGGTTTGTAAGGTGTCATCCATAGGAAAGGGTGAACTGTGATCCAAATCTCTTAAAATTGTCACCCCTAGCTTCTTTTCTCAAATTTCCTTTAACATGGAAGGTCACAGCTCTGGTTCCAGTTCCCACCTTTCTTCTGTTCTCAGGCCAGCACTCCCAAATCCCAGCCAGCTGTACTCCATTCAACTCAACCCTGTGGCCCTGATTCCATATTTTAAGTTCAAATTTGTGTGACTACATACTTACAGCTTTGATAGTTTAAATTTTGGCTCCCCAGGAAAATCTCTCCTATGTGGTAGAGTGTTGGATTTGGAATCAGAATGGCTAGAGTTCAAATCCTGCCTCATATACTTATAAGCTATGTGATCCTGGACAAATCATTTCATCTTTCCCAGTCTAAATTTCCTAATTGCTAATGTGGAGATAATAATAGAACCTGCCTCCCATGATTGTTGTGAAGATCAAATGAGGTACTATGTATAAAACACTTTGCAAACCTTAAAGTCCTATATCAATGTTGTCATTATTATCATTATTCTGCAGCTAACTGATCCCTGAAAGGCTTTTTTTTGCTTAATGTGTTTTTGTAGAAGTGCTCAGTGACCTCAGGTGAACTGTCCCTGGGTTTGTAGGTAGGTCAATTTTGCCATTTAAGAAAGATGAAATATTAAATTCCAGACTTGGCTCATTTTTCATGCATAATGTCTATCTGAGATGAGTAGTACATGGACTGTTTTCATTCACTCATTATTTCCAGTGTGGAAAGTTAGGCTAAACTCTTTAAAATAGTTCTGGATCTCATTTAAGAGACTCTATAGTTGTTTTGGGGCTTGAGACAATCAGTAAAATGTCATATATAAAAAGGAGCTCACCCTCAAGATCAGGGGTTCCTAACCTTCTTAGTGTCATGAACTCCCTTGGCAATTTGGAAAATACATAGGATTACAAAGAAAACCAATTACATTGAAATACAATTATCATAATATTTAAAAAGTATATGGATTCCAGATTTAGTAGCTGTGATCCTTATGGAATTTCTTCTGCTCCCACTCACTCCCCAACTTCTATTTCTGTCACTTAATTTACCTCTAATAGAATTTTATATCAAGAGAACACAAACTTGGGGAATGAATATTATGAGAAGTGAAGAAAGATCGAGGGGATAGTTGTGAGGAAAGAGCTTTCTTTGTAAAGAGTTTTATCCGAGTTGCTGTTGTTATTATTATTAGAAGGCTGAGGGCAAAAAAGGGCTTGATAATGTCTCTTTTTAATATTCTAGCTCCAGATCTGTCCCTATATAAGCCAATGTTCTGGTTAAAGTCATCCCTGTAGCCATTGTGGTTTGCTGCTGAGCCCAGTACTCCTGCATGAACTTTTATTCTGTAGCAAAGAGATATGAAAAGATTTTAGATTTTCTCTGGTGGGGCAACTTCCCCAGGGTCCACTTTCTTCTGAAGCCTCTTCTGTCACTTTTCATATGATTTCCACTCAATTGTCTAGAAGCTTCCATTTCTACCCATTGGGTGATCTGTTGGCTTTTGCCATTCCTGTGACAATTATGCTCTCTTACTATTCTGCTCTCCTGAATGATTGGGGTGAGTTAGGGAGGAGACAAGAGGCAGGGGATGATTATAAGAGATGATAATGGAGTTATTAAATTTAGGCTTCAGGTCAGTCTTTGAGTCTTTAGTATAATCTCAGCCTGGGTATTTTTTGCAGTTACAGTAACCTTGCGAAGGTAACAAACAAGTAACCCTTCAAAAACTGTCCTTGGGTACAAAATTTGCATGTAAGCCATACTTCTCCATGTTACTTTCTTGACAATTTTGACATACAATGAACCACTTCTATCTTATTTTGAAGTTCTTAGAGCTAATGTACTCAAAGCTCTCTCCCATCATAAAGTCCTTATGGATTCCTAACAAAAATAAAATGGAGAGGCAGGATTATAAAATTTACATGTATTACCTCAATATCACTTCCTTTAGGTGACCAGTAGGTCCATATCCATTTTACTTTCATGAAAAGATTATGAACTAGAGAAAAAATTATGTAATATATTTATGGAGAATGAAAAAGGATACTTAGAATAAGAATTTTTTTTATTGTTTTTGTTTTTTGCTTTTTGGAGGGAGGAAGGTAGGGCAATTGGGCCCAAGGTCACACGGCTAGTTTTATGTTGAGTGTCTAAGGTTGGATTTGAGCTCAGGTCCTCCGGACTCCAGAGCCGGTTCTCTGTTCACTATGCCACCTAGCTGCTCCTAGAATAAGAAGTAAAAAAAAAAAAATTTAGGAGATTTTAAAGATTTTCACAGAACCATGGAGTGTTACAGCTGGAAGGAACCTTTGAAATCATCGAGTTTTTTTTCACTTTCCAAAAAAACAACAAAAAAAGGAAATTGAGATGCCCGTAAAGTCAAATTACTTGTCCAAAGTAACACAGTTAGTTGGTAGAGGAAGAATTTAAATTTCCTGATTCTATGTAGAGTTCTATTCTACTAGCCCTTGGTAAAAGTAAAAAAAATAAACAAATATTTAGAACCTGGAGAAGAAGACTTCCTCAAAGGAATCATATTATCTCTCATTAATACTTAAAGGATGGTTGTGAAGAAAAATACTTTCTTTGTGTTACTTCACTGGGAAAAACTAGGACTATGGATAGAAGTCATAAGCAAGTAGAGGAGGAAATGTAGTTATTAGAGTTATCCAGGAGTAGAAGAGGCCCCTTCACTATCAATCAAGAAGAGGCACTTTTCTATCAGTGAAAATATTCAAGCAGAGTAGAAAAATGATTTGACAGACAATATAGAGGAATTTTTACATTTGTTTAAGGTTGGACTAGATGACTTTCAAGATTTCTTGGAATTCTAAGAATGGATGAATCAAGTAGAGAGATACAGAAGACATTATATAAGTCACATGGATTGACCAGACCTTTATAGATAGTCAGAGGTTTTCTCCAAGGAGAATATATTCCTTTTTTTTCTGAGTGAAGCAGTACTTCTTATACCATGACAGATTTTAATTTTTCTGGAGTGCTCGATCAGTCATTCTGTTTTACTCTTCGGGTTGTTCACTATTTTCTTGATGTTTGAACATTTTCATTGTTTTAACTCCTCCATATTTCATCACATGTTGTTGTTGTTCAGTCATTTCACTTGTCTAACTCTTCATGTGGGGTTTTCTTGACGAGACTGGAGTGGTTTTTCCTTTTCCTTTTCCAGCTCATTTTACACATGAGGAACCGAGGCAAAGTTAAATGACTTGGCCAGGGTGATAGAGTTAGTAAGTGTCTGAATTTGGATTTGAACTCAGAAATGAGTCTTTGTGATTCCAGGCCTGGCACTCTATGTATTTGACCACCTAACTGCCCTGTGCCACCTTACCTTAACTTATGCCTTTTTCACTTATGTGTATATTAAATACTAAGATTCTGATTTTTGATAGACTACCAGTCCCAAATCAACTTAGTTGGTTATCTCATCCAGTCTAGTACAATCATGTCTAATCTTCAACCCAATGTAAGTATCCCCTCTACAATGTTTCTGACAAATCCATTCCATTTCCCCCCAATTTCCATAATTACTGAAGGATTTATCTGCTCTCGTGAATTTACATTTATTTCTACTTGGGTATTCTACTTTATGCTGCCCTTTCATCCACACTTTTTTTGTGTACTTTTTCCATGAAGAGGTTGGTGTTATTTCTGGATACTTTTAGATGTGTCAGCTTGTAAGGACATGATGGGCAGGATAAACATTTTAAGACTATACTATGCTCATATTTATGTTTTTAAATAGGAATTGGATACAACTTAACACTGAGAAATGTGGTGTGGAACCCTTTGAAGCTGAAATCTGATTTGACATCCAAATATGGCTTTGACGACTTTCGTGTGGAGAAGATGCTGAATTACACTGGAGAGTTAAATGAGGTATAGATGTTCATTGATCCCTCATCCCTTAATTATTTTGTAAAAGTCACCATAGAACTATATAACAGCAGTGACATTTTCTGTAGGTGCTTAAAATAATGATTCCTGGATGATGAAACTTTCCTTCACTTAAAAAGAAAATAAAGGGAAAACAGTTTTTGCTTTTATTTCCTTTTTTTATGCACAGTGTCTTTTGTGGCAAGTTTTACATGCAAAGGCGGTAGCCCAGTACTAAAGCATTATAGAATGATATGTCAACACTGTTAAGAAACTGCTCTTGTGAAAATATTAAATATCAGCCCATTCAAGCCTAATGTAAAAAGAAGCCCAGATGGAAGTCCACGTGATGGATGACAGAGGGTACTGGTCTTAGAATCAGAAAGACTTGACTGTCAATCCTTGCCTCTAACATTTACTACTTGTGTGACCATGAACAAATCATTGAGTCTGGTTTCCTCATCTGTAAAATGGGACAAATAATATGTGCCTAATCCCACTGAAGTGGGGATCAAATGTTTTATATCTGAAATGTGTTTTATAAACCTTACAATATAAACACTAGTTATAATTATACTGAGACTTTTGCCTGTTGTGGAAATTCTGTGTCTAGTGTATATACATATATCTATATCTATATCTATTTTTTTTTTTTTTTTGCTTTTTGGAGGAAGGAAGGTAGGGCAGTTGGAGTTAAGTGACTTGCCCAAGGTCACACGACTAGTTTTGTGTTAGTGTCTGAGGTTGGATTTGAACTCAGGTCCTCCTGACTCCAAGGCTGGTGCTCTATTTACTGTGCCACCTAGCCGCCCCTGTCTAGTATCTTTATGGTATTAAGTAGTTTTTGTTAGAATATCATTAAAGTCAGAGTCCAGGATCTATTATTGGGAATATTTTTTCTTTTTCTTTTAAAAAAATTACTGATTTACTTTTAGTTTATAACATTCAGTTCTACAATCCCTTGAGTTCCAAGTTTTCTTCCCCTCCTTCTTCTCTTCCTCCCCCCCATGGAGTCATGCAATCAAATATTGGTTCTGCAAATACCTTCACATTAAATATTAGTCAAGTTGTAAAGAAGAGTTATAACCAAAGAAGTGAACAGCAAGAAAGAAGGAACAAAACAAAACAAAACACAAAAGAGAGAGAGCAAGCAGTTTGCTTCAATCTGCAGGGAATATTTTTTTCTTTTGTGTCTTGGATTATAAAAAAAAAATAGGTGTCAAACTTGATCAGGGAAACACACTGGATGTATACAAGGAGGAATTAGCCTGTAAGAAGAGATCTAGTAGATACAATTCAAGTATCTAAGTAAGAGGTACTTTATTTTAAATATATAGAGGTGATAGGATCATAGTCTTTGAGCTAGAAGGAACTTTTAGAGATCGTTTAGTACAAAATTTCCCCCTCTCCATCCCCTCCTCCCCTATTTTACAGATGAGGAAAATGAAGCCTGAAGATAGTAAGGAGCTTGCCTGAGCTTCACAGCTAGTAAATGCCAGTCAGGATTTGAACCCAGGTTCTATGACTCTAAATCAAATACTCTTTTATAGTCATATAGATTTAATAGCACCATAGTTGGAGATCATAATTTAGATCAGATCCACACCATCTGTGGCCCACAGGCTGTAAGTGGCCTGAGGGCATGCTGAAGGATTTCTGGTGCCCTGGGGAAAATGTAGAGGATGGCATTTTTTGAGGGCTGGCTGAAATCCGTTGACAGGCCGCAGGTTGGGCAATCCTGCTTTAGATCATCAAGTCTAACCCACCAGTTTTACAGATGAGAAAACTGAGGCCCTGAAAGGTTAAGTGATTTTTCCCAAGTCAAAATAATTCACATCGTTAGTGATTACATCCTGGGTACCTCATTCCATTCCTCTATTCAAGGAATCTCTGTGCTTTGGGCCAATTGCCTGTAACGCCATGCACAAGCAGATTCCTAAAAGAATGCTACTGTGAAGAGCTTTTAAGGTTCAGATTACACAGTATAGTGAACACTCCATTTATTCTATTACAAATCAAGGCAAACATTCACAACAAATCAAAATATAATATCCACAACATTATATCTTATCACAGAAAATCACAATATAGTGTTCCTAATAGCTTAACATTAGAATGACCACACAGTTTTCACTACAGTGGCCACAATGTTTAGAACAAGGAATAAATGAATAATCATCTGATTTCCCTAAGGGGGAAACCCTCCTCACTTAATCATTCAATCAATTCACAATACAATAATCAATCTTCCACACATGGGGCAATCTTAACTTAATCACTCATCTAGATTCACAGTTACTAAATATCATTAATCACTAAGTTACAGTCATTAGAAAATTACACAAACCCTCCACCCCTCAATGTCCAGCAAACCTCAATTTCATGCAAGGGGAGGCCTTTTCTTCATCTTGACTCCGGGTAGTCTCTCAGATTCCCTGGATCCCCTTCCATGGTCCCACCTCCTACCTGAATCCACCAAACAGTCACCTGGATTCCTTGTCCAGTCCTCTGAGATAGACAGCTCCCAGGTCCTTGTCCAGTCTTCCAGGCAGTCCCTGGCACACACCAAAGTTCACAGGGTTTAGCACATCTCAAACCCTTTACTACTTCTGTTGCCAGGACTCAAAGATCAGCCAAGCCATGAACCAACAAAGACTTATCCTGGTCATGATTCTTCAGTCCTCCAGCAGTTCAGCTGGCCCTAGGACCCAGGAGAAATCTTGGCCTTGCAGGAGGCCTTCCAGGAAAGCCCTCTCAGCCTCCCAGGAGGCCTTTACCAGATTCTAGTCTCAGGAAAACCCCAGCTCAGTTCTCAGTCAGCTTCTAGATGCTGGGAGAGAAACTCTCTCTCTCTCTCTCTCTCTCTCTCTCTCTCTCTCTCTCTCTCGAAAACTCCAACTCCGTTCTTCAGTCCAGAAGCCCAGCTCCCAGGTGCTGGGACAATTCTGCTTCCTCTAACATGAGCCACCAGGAGGAAAATTCCCAATTCTGTGTCACTGTCTCTAGAACTTTTCTTATATACACATACTGGCCTCCTGTCTTAGCCAACTCCCTCCTGCCAGGACAGGAGAAAAGCTCACACCTTCTGTACTTAGCCCTAAGTTACTAAGGGCTAAGTATCTGCTAAATTGATTGCTATTACATTGCCTTAATTCAATTGCTACTTTCTCCTTCTTAGAAGTACCTGGAAGAAGGAAGAACTTTTTGCACATGGTGGTAGAATTTTGGGAAGAAAAGCCATTGATGATTCAATTCAATTTAACTATGTTCAAGGAAGTGTACTAAGGACTATGGTCACAAAGACATAAAGCAAAAGGGAAATTTTGCCCTGCTGGTGCTTACATTTTATAAGGGATATAGCATGTAATTAGATAAGCGAAGTTAAGATGATTTGAGGAAGGAGAGAATATTTATTATTGAGGCCATCAGTGAAGACTTCCTATTGGAGATGACACTTGAGTTGAAATAAGTCATGAAGAAAGTCAAGGATTCTGAGTTGAGGTGAGAGAGTACCTTTCAAACATGGAGAACGCACTGTTCATGGAGAGAAGGGAAATAGAATTATGAGTTTCAGGAACAAAAAAGAGTAGGATAGCTTGGCAAGAATGTACAATGCATGAATAGTAGTACTGTGAAAACAGTCATTTTGGGGTGGAGAAATCATAAACCCATGCTAGAGTCATATAAAATAAATCTTAAATTTGTTAAATTGAAAAACTTTGCTAAAATAAAGATCCAATTCATTTTGATCACAGTTACCAACAAAAATTATACACTGCCATACTGTATTTAAAAGATGTCTATCTTTTTACCTATCAACCTCCTGACCTTTTCCCCTGGGTGAAAAAAATCAATATAGATCACTTTAACTCAGAGCTGAAAAGAAGTGAAAGAAACAAGCAGGCTTTCATAAGTGATTTTCTACAGTAGACCACATCTTCACAGTCCCATAGTTGCCTAAAGGGTGCAGAGAATATAAGGTTATTTTGTTTGTTTCTTTTTAAAAATGACTGTAGGACAAAACGCAGCCTTAAAGAATCTTGTCCTAAAACAATACCTTCCCTACAGATGTTAAGATGATATAAGACTACCTGGTAGATACAAGCAATACCTTGTTCTATAAAGGTGTAAAATACACCATTGACAATATTTTTATTGATTCTAGAGTTAGAGGACCTGAGTTCAAACTCACTTCTGATACTCCTTGGGTGACTTTGGGTAAGTCATTTATCTTCCATGGCCCTCAGTTTCCTCATCTGTAAAATGAAGAATGGAACTAGATGGATTCTCATGTCGCTTTCCAGTCTAGATCTGTGCTCCTGGGACCTGGATGTGGAAATCTGGAGCAACTTTATTTCACTTCAGTTTCCTTCTGCATATAATAATGCAATAATAATGATAACATCTTTTGTTGTTTAGCCGTTTAATTGTGTCCAACTCTCTGTGACCCCACTTGGAGTGTTCTTGGCGAAGATACTGAAGTACTTTGCCATTTCCTTCTCCTGCTTTATTTTTATAGATGAGGAAACCAAGGCAAACAGTATTAAGAGACTTGCTCAGGCTCACACAGCTTCTAAGCTGGATTTGAACTCGGGAGTATGAATCTTCCTGACTTCGCACCTAGCACTTTATCCACTGTGCCACCTGGATGCCCAATGATCATAACAGATAATATTCATATAGCTCTTACTACATGCCAGGCACTATGCAAAGCACTTTACAATTATAATCTCATGTGTTCCTCACAACAATCCAGGGGGATAGGTGCCACCATTATCCCTATTTTAATGATGAGGAAACAGACAAACAGAAGTCAAGTGACTTGCCTAGGATCACACAGATGGTAAATATCTGAGGCAGGATTTGAACTGAGATCTCAGGAAGAACTGACCTCTGTAATCTCCCAGATCCCTTTCACTAAATGCTTTGATTCATATACATTTAAAAATATTTACCTACATTTAAATGTCCAAATGGTATTTGCTTAGGGGTAGGAGGGAGTGTATGGTGTTGTCTCTGGGTTCATGATCAAATTACGTGCCTGAGGTGAAGGGCAGGGCAGAGGCATTCTTTTTCAGGGACCACTGAAAAATCTGTACATTCAATGAACAGCTACTTTCTGACAGTTTCAACCTAATAGAGTGTTCATACAATTACAAATTATGAAAAAATGAATGTTTCATGTTTTGGGGTAGTCACTATTGTCCATTACATAAAATACAGACCAGACAGTACAGTGGAAAGAGTGCTACTTTTCAAGCCTGAAGACCTGATCTTGATTTGTCACTAGCTGTGTGACCTTGGACGAGACTTTGTTGGTCTCGTGTTCAAAAAGTATTACTGGGATAAAATATAAACTCATTAGCCTGGCATCTTTGGCCCTCCACAATCTGGCTCCCACCTACTGTTTGAACCTGATTTCATATTAATCTCCTTTATGTAGACATTCTAGTAGACAAAGCCAATACTGATGGACTAACAGCTTTTTCCTAATTTTGCTATATCTTCTACCTTCCTGCATTCACAAAAGCTGTTTCTTGAGCATGGGATCACCTCCTGTTCATCTCTTTTTTAAGATTTAATTCTACTGCCACCTCCTCTGGGAAGCCTTCCTTGATTGCTTTCCAACTCCTCTCCCCAATTATTAGTGCTCTCTTCCTTCGCAGAGTTCCTTATTTTATTTTTACTTGTAAATATATCGTATCCTTCCTCTGTCTAATAAAACAGTGGAATCCAGCTCAAATAAAAACAAGGGCCAACAAAGCCATACATCAGGATCCCTGCTGACCATGTACTGACTTAGAAAACCACATATATGTATACATTTCCTTTTAAAAAAAAACTAATTTGAATCAGATAAGAACTACATTTTAATCTAGTTTGAGCCACATTTGGGAGTAATGTGGTCTGTGAGTTTGATATGTCTGTAATAGAATATGAGCTCCTGGAGAGCAGAGACTGTTTACTTGTATCTTTATTGTCCTAACACCTAGCACAGTGGCTAGAATGAAGTGGGCAGTTAGGAAAAGGCTGTTGGATTGGATTCAATATTCTGACTGCTTTGGGCATCAGTTTCCCCTCTGTAAAGTGAAAGATTTTGGTCAGCTAATTCATAGGGTCTTGTCCTACTCTAAATTTATAGTTCTAAGTCGCTGCATAATCTGTTATACCTGCTGTTCAAATCTTTTTTGTTATATTCCTCTCAGTGTATCTCTACACTATAATCAAGTAGGATAACTTTTGTTGTGCTTTGTTTCATCCTGCCCCTTTCTACCTTTGGACTCTTGTACAAGCCATCCATTCTCTGTGTGTGGAATGACATTCTTCATCTCTCACTCTTGTCTATTAAATTTCTCTCTGACATCAAGGCTTAGCATAGGTGCCACCTCTTACATGAAACTTCCACTAATCCTTACTCTGTACCCTATCTTTCATAGAAGTCATCCTTCCCTTTTTGAATCTCTCCTGAATTCTGCTTCGTTGCCTTCACATTTTTCTGCTTAATTACACTTCAGTCAAGCAGCTTACAGTCATCAGGTATATATATATATATATAATATATAAAATAATATAATATCAGGTGCATATAATATATTCCAGGCACTGTGCTAGGAGTGCTGGTGATACAAAGACTGAATTGAAACAGTCCCTGCTCTTAAGAAACTTGCATTCTATCAAGAGAGATGTTAAGTGTATGTATATGCAAAGTAAACATTTAAAAATTCTCTATTGGTCATGTTGAGTTGGAGTTGCCTATGGGACAGCCATTTAAATATGTCTGGTAATTAGTTGGCGAGCCACATTTGCTGGAAATGAAACTCTTAGCAGAGACTAATGTTGAGTTTATAAATTTGGGTTCCATTTGCATAAATAGGATAATTTATGCCTGTAAGAGTTGATAACATCATGAAATGAGAGATTGTTGAGTAAGAAGAGAAGAGGACGTATTCACGAGTGACATGTGATATGAGGTCATGATCATGCAAGGGAGAATGAGAAGGAACAAATGACTAGGAGATAAATCAAGAGAGAGCAGTAACATGAAAACCCAGATAAGTGATAGTATTCAAGAGGAAAGGATAGTAAACAGTGTCAAGTGCTTCATAAAGATCAAGAAAAATAAAGATTGAGAAGAGACCATCTGGTAGAAGTGATAGATGGCATTAAAGCGATCACTGGTTACTTTGGAGCAAGAAGCCTTAGTTGCGTTATTATGTTAGAGAGGGATGGAGGGAGAGGAAGTGGAAGCATACTGTTCTAGATTGACTGAGAAAAAAGAGATATGGGATGATAGCTAGTAAAAATGGTAGGGCCAGGAAAGGTTTTTTAAGGATGGAGGAGAATTGGTAATTTCTGAAGGCGGTAGGAAAGGAACCAGCGGATAAAGTTTGAAGATTAGAGGGCATGATTTGGGGAGCAATCTGCTGGAGAAGACAAGGGAGATGTGATTAAGGGTACGTGGAAAAGGGTTGACCTTGCTAAGGAGAAGAGCTGTCTCTTCATCTGAGACAATAATTTAAAAATTTGTATCATAATTATAATAATTATTATTTTCATTCTGTATCCTTCCTACAAAGTTCCTTAAGGGTAGAGTTGGTGACCTTTTTCAGCTGTGTTTTCTGGCTTAGATCAATACATTGTAAAGTCAGCTCTTAATGTTTGTTGAATTGAGTTGAATTAAAGATGAAAGTAGAACTCTTCCTCCTAATCCATGTAGCAGGAGAAATTGGTCAATTATGACAGAAACATAATCTTGTTATATGCAGGCTTAGAGAAGTCAATTTTTTTGGTTCCCTTTTGGAAGGAAAAAAAGCCCACGTTTGTTTGGTGGAGGTTTATTGACTTTTTTGTCTTCAAATCTACATTTGAACTCTTCAGACTAGGTTACTCTTTGATCTTAGCAAAACAGAGAAAGAAAATAATGTATGCATGAGCTGACAGACTTTATTTTCCAGGGACAAAAATAGCAACAGAAATCAGTCTCTTCCTTTAGGCAAGGCACGGATGAGTACCTTGAACAGCACCATCTTCATGCGCTTGCCCTTGTAAAACAGCTCTATCTTATTCTTTTTGGCATAATGAGAAAAATCGAAAGAGCATTTTCCTTTTGTTTTTTTAAACAGCCATTTAAATAATTCACTACAATGTAAACAATCAGGAGGAATCAGTAAGATACGTGACCCCTGGTGCTTACCTTTGCTAACCAGTTATTTGTAGTTCTTGATTTTACACAAATGAGGTATTATTTATAAAACAGTGTCATTTAGAAGAAAAAAAAAGCTTCTCTTCTAAACATATCTCGTGTCGTTGCCAGATTCCCACAGACAGCTCACTGGAGCAGTTTGTATGTTCAGCCTTGTCCAGTACATCAGAAGTTGAAGTTGAAAACCACTATAATCATGGAAACTGTAACATCCAGTGGTCAGAAGTCAAAGACTATCTTGTCCATTCAGTCAGCTGGCTCCACATCTACAAACAGGTATCATTCTATAGGGCACGGTCATTCTTTCCGGATCATATTTTTTCCCATTAGGTATGTTTCAAACAAAACCTGATTCACTCACAATCTATTAATTTTCACAATTGTTGTTTCTCAGCTGTCAGTTTCAGAGATGAGTGGTGGTACATTGGATAGAGCACAGACTTGGAGTCAGGAAGACCTGAATTCAAACCTGTCATCAGATGCTTACTATATATGTGACTCTGTGGAAGTTACTGAAACCTCTATTAACCTCAGTTTCCTCAACAGTAAACTGGGATTAGTAATAGAATGTACCTTGCAGAGTTGCTGTGAGGATCAAATGAAATATTTGTAAAAAGCGCTTCACAAAGTGCTAAGCACGTAGTAGGTGCTATATATAAATGCTTATTCCCTTCTCTTCCCCTTCCCTTTGTTGGGGGATGTGGGAGGCTAAATATGTTTACCTGAGGAAGCATTGAAAATTTATAGATTTTGCTAAAGCTTGAGATATTTTTTTTTGTAAAACTAATTCATTTGCTTTTGGTGAAAAGCTGATATTATTTACCACACTGTTAATTAATTCACAATTCTATGAATTTGGTAGACAAAAGATAGGACAAAGATTTTCAATTTAGACCCTAGATAGATTTGGTTTGCAAAGAGTGAACAATTGGGGTTTTGTACCTTTTAAGCTATCTTTACTCAGTAAAACAAGCCACAGGAACTCCATGTTGCATTGCCCAGTTAATCCCAACTCATATTTAATTCTGCAAAATGATCAGCAATTTTGTTGGTGTGCGGGTTCCATCTACCAATGAAAGCTGATATCTTAGTTGATGGCATTACAAATTGTTGTGGCCCCAAATATCCATGATCTAGTAGCAGTCCTTCTTATGATTAACCTCTATGAACTAAGCTGGTCTTGTCTTTGAACAAGAGACACCCTCAGAGCTGACCCGGCTTTGTGGGTCATACTTGAGTTCCACAGCCTTAACCTTTCAGAATGCAGCATCCCTATCATGCCATGGGGAGGCATAGGGGCAGGTCTTGGGCTGAAGGGATTTATGCTTAAATGGACAATATTTAAAATAATTCAATGCACATTTTATTTTATTTTTTCTTTTTGGAGGGGGGAAGGCAGGGCAATAGGGGTTAAGTGACTTGCCCAATGTCACATGGTTAGTAAGTATTAAGTGTCTGAGGCTGCATTTGAACTCAGGTCCTCCTGACTCCAGGGCTGGTGCTCTATTCACTGTGTCATCTTGCCACCCCCATTGCACATTTTAGAGGCAGCATGGTGCAGTGGATGGAAACTTGGCTTTAAGTTCAGTCTAAACACATACCGACTCTGTGAGTATGGACAAATCACATAAGTTTTAAGTGCCTTGGGCAACTCTAAGACTAAGTTGCAGAGCAGGTATTAAGCTGTATTGGCAGATTGGTTCCTCACGGAAACTTCCTGATACCAAAGAAGTCACCAGTCTGGTAAAAAAAAATGCCCATCATTCATTTCCCCTCCAGATGCCCAAGATGAAGCACATAGTATATACCCAATAAACAATTATTGATGCTATTTCACATATGCTGAAATCTAAGTATGTAGAGAAATATACCTATATATGATCAAAGATAAGTCTAGCTTTGTCCTTTTATCTAACAGGTACTACAGATGAGATTTTATAAAACTCTTTGCATGTTGTCTCCTCCATTAGAACATGAGCTCTGCGAAGGAAGGGACTATTTTTGCCTTTCTTTGTAGGCCCCAGTCTTTTGAATTGTGCCCATGACAGAGTAAGCATTTAAGAAACAATTGTTGACTAGCTGAATAAAATGAAATGACAATAACTAATATTCACATGGTACTTTAAAGTTTTCTTTATGAACAGTATCACATTTGATCCTCACAATATCCTGTGAGGTGAGTACTACAGATATCTTTATCCTCATTTTATGGGTGACAAAACTGACACTAAGATGAAATAAAATGACTTGCCCAGGGTTACCTGCCCAATAAATGTCAGAAACTGGTTTTGAAACCAGGTATTTTTGCCTCTAAGTCTGGCATGTCATTCACTATACCTTGTTTCCTCTCAAAGTTAATTTTTCTATGAACTTATTGAGTTCTCTAAAAGACCCAAGAAGTTAAAAAAACCCAGATATATCTCATTTTAAACAACTGTTATCTTTTTTTTTTCTAAATTTTCAGGTGCTTCGGCAGTGGTTAAATGGTAGTGTGGTTCAGAAGATTCTTACTGGAATGGAACAAAGTCTAGTGGCTTTCAGAGATCAATACCCTGAAGACAGTGAGTCATGGAAAGTGACATCAGTCCTGCACACCATGATTCACCTCCTGGATGACAGTTTGGGACGAGAATCCCACCCAAACTACCTGCAATCTCCAAAGATGTAAAGCAAATTTGTCCTGTTTCATAGTTGAATCTAAACTATATGCCATTTGATTTGACAGCATGATAATCCCATTAGAAATGAGCACTGTGCAATACAGCCACTCATTTAGCTCTGTTTACACTGTCCATCAGACCCCCAGGTGCCAGGCTTATATCAAGAGCCATCGTTGGTATTACTTGTAATAGAGTATTTGTTATTTTGATTCTAAAACTAATTCAGTAGAGATTATACCTGTGTGGGAGCTAACAGCAACAGCTCAAGGTATCAGGATCAGAATATTTTAAATATTCAGTTCAGTTGTCATTATTTTTTGTCCCTATTTCAGTATGCCTAGGAACTGTGATTTTATCAGCATGGGTACTCCTTCCTTTGATTGTTATCCTGGGCAATAGATCACTGTTGTGAGTTGCTATGGCAAAAAAAAATGTCACTTTGCAGCCAATCTGTTGATTTTTCTCATGGTTGTTATTTAGTTTAACCCACACCTGGCCCAAAGTCCCTTTTACATCATCCTCAGCAGGTAGCTACCTGGACTTCATTTCAAGGACTCAAATGAATTGTCATTGATCACCAACAGATGCAGCCTATTTCATTTTTGGATAGCTGTAGTAATTAGGAGGCCCTTCATTACACAAGTACTACATTTGTCTCTTCAAACTTGCATTCATTGCTCTTAGTTCTGCCCTCTGGAGCCAGAGAGAATAAATCTAGTTCTTCCTCCATGAAAGCCCTTTAAAGAGTTGAATGCAGTTATTATATACCCCAGTGTCTTCTCCTTGCCAAACTAGATCAAGTTCCTTCAATGGCTCTTCACGTGGCATGGTGAACCATTCTCAGCCAGCCAACATTGATTAAATGCTTATTGTGTTCCAGGCACTGGGGTTATAAGGAAAAGCAAAAGCAGGGTCTCTGCTGTTAAGGATCTCACATTCTAATGGGGGAGATAACATACAAACAACTATGTAATAAAAGATACACACTGTGTTAATGGGAGGTAGTCTCAGAAGGAATGCTCCAGCAATGATGGAGATCAGGAAACTCCTCTGCAGGAGGTGGGATTTCAGCTGAGTCTTGAAGGACACTAAGGAAGAAGGAGGCAGAGATGAGGAGGAAGAAAATTCCAGGAATGGGGAAACCAAATGAAAAAGCATTATATTGGGAGGTGAAGTGTCATGTGTGAAGAAAAACAAGAGGGGCTAGTATTGCTATATTCCAGAGTATATGGAGAGCAATAAAGTGTAACAGGACTGGAAAGGTAAAACAGGGTCTTTTGGCCAAGATGGTTGAACATTATAGATGGCTTTCTCAAAGAGTTCAGTCATGAAAGGGAGGAAAGATATAGGGCAATTACTGGAAGGGATAGTTGGAACAAGTGAAGAATTTTTTTAAAGGTGGGGGAAATGTGGGTGTGTTTGTAGGAAGCAGAGAAGTAGTCAGTAGACAAGGAGAGATGAGTGATTAATAAGAACAGAGATAATAGAGGGAACAATCTACCATTGTAGCTAGAATGGAATGAGATAGAAAGGAGTAGGGACATCTTTTGTGAGAAAAGAGTAAAGGAGTAGATAGTGGAAGATGTTTGAGTCATGTGAAATGATGAGGAGGAGGGGAGGTAAATGGCCTCAAGTTTTTCCAGTGAATACTTGGACCTCAACTGAGAGGATAGTGGAAGGAGTTGTCATGGCAGGTTTCAGGAGGGATGAAAAAAACTTGGTACAGCTGTTACGGTGAGTAGGAGAGTGAATCAATTAGGCAAAATTTGAAAGTTTTGCCGTGCTTCAGAGAGGATCTAGTTGGGATTATGGAATATGAATTTATAATGAATTCAGTCAGCACAGTTTTAAAATTTCTTCTAGCTCCTTTCATTAGCAGAAGCATACAGATGGTAAAGTATCAAATGGTGGGAATAATCCACGATTGGGGCTTGGCAAGACGTTATTGGTAATAGGATAAGGGAGTAAGGAATTGAGTGCAGAAAGCAGTATAAGATGGAATGATTTATCAAGGGATCAAGATATGAAAGGAAAGGTAACATATCATGTCAAAGGAATGACCTGGGAATGAATTGAGTAAAGGATAGATTACTAGTCACTGGGAAGATAAGAAACAGAGTTGAGGTCCTGATACAGAGGGAAAGATGGAATGATAAAGAAATGATGATTAAATAAGGGTATTTCAAAGCTTACGAATATGGAAGTGGAACACTTGTAAGTAATGTCATGATCAAAGATGTGACTGTCTCTGTCTAAGTGAAGTAGAGTGGAAGTGTAGGTCACAAGAACTGAGTAGACTGGAGAACTGGGAAATTGGGGTATTTGAGGGAGTATTAATGTGTATGTGTAAGTCCCTTAGATTAGGATTTTGAGTAGAAAGACACTGTCAGGCATTAAAATTATTGAGAGAGGAAGAATAGTATCCTGGATACAGCTGCCAAAGGAAGTGTGACTGAATGCTTATCATAGGAGTGTGGAAGTTACAAAGGGGATCAGTGAATATTCCAACCCCACCCTCCACACCATGGGCCCAGGTGGGGACAGTATGAGTTCAACTGTTACTAAAAAGCTTGACTATATATGCTATGTAATTAAGTATCATCCAAGTCTCAGTAAGAGGAGTGGTAAAGGAAAAGGTTTAATATGAAAGTAAGTTTGTTAACTATGGAATAGGCATTCCAGAGAGTACTGCAAAAAGGTTAGTTAGATCTATAGTAGAACATTTTGGGGCTAGGGTTGTAGGGAATGGGAGCAAGGGAGTGGACTGTGGGGTATGTGCAATAATCTGTATAATGACAGTAGGCTTCAGAATCACTGGGATCAGGAGTGTATGATGGAGTGGGTTTTTGTTAGTCACTGAGAAATTAGTCCAGGCAGAGAATCACTGGAGATACATCTTTTGAGGGAGTCAAAGTATTTGACTGTTCAAAGCCTTCTCTGGGCCTTATAGCAGGTGATGGTATTAAGTCTTGTGAGGCTTAGGAAGCCAGATTTGCAGGAGGCAGAAACAGGTGAAAGTATGGTCTAGTATTAGGGTACCATGTAGGAACTGGCAATTCATGGTAGCTCAGACCTGAGAAAGTTCTCTAGAACATTAGAGAGGGCCCTTAAGTGAAGAAAGAGATCACAGGTTGGGAGACCTGGATCTGGGCTGATACAAGGCTCCCTGGGATGTCTCTGGAGCAAAGGGGTCATAGGCCAAGGATACCTTTACACACTTTTGAGATAGTGAACTTCTTTGTTAAAATGTGGTGCCAAGAATTTAACAAAGTGCTTAAAAATTTTGTCTCTGACTAGGGAAGAGCATAGCAGGACTATAATCTTTCAAGTTCTGGAAATTATCCTCTCAATGTACCCTGAGATTACATTAATTCTTTTTGGTTACTATATCTGCTTCAGACAATTTCACAACAACTTTTGTCTACTCACTTCTTTCCTCTTGTGTACTTGTGAAGCTGATAAACTCAGATGTAGATTTTTATACATTATTAAATACTTAACACACCAAGGTACACCTAGCCCATGCTGTGTGCATGCTGAGTCTTTATTTTTAACTTACTGATGATATTTTGGTTCCTTAATTTATTGTCTAAGAGTTATCTGTTCCCATTTTTGTGTCATGTAAAAACTTAGTAAGCATGCCATCCATGTCTTCATCCAAGTCATTGATAAAAACATTTAAAAAACAAGAAGCAGGGGGCAGAGCCAAGATGGTGGAGTAGAAGCACAAACTTATTGTGGGCTCTGGCTCCAAACAATTCCAATACCTGTAAAAAAAATGACTCTAAAATTTTAAAGCTACAGAATCCACAGCGTGACAGAAAGAAACAAATCTCCCACTGAAGATAGCTGGCAGGCCAATAGGAAAGGGCTATCACAGCACTGGGAGCTGAGTGCAGTCCTGCAGGAGCTGTGTGGTTCCAGCCCCACAGTGGCCCTAACCAGTGGTGGCCAGAGGAGAATTCGGGAGAGCGAATAACCAGCAGCTATGGCAGCTTTCAGACTTCTCAACCCATAAGTGCCAAAGACAAAGTAAAAGGTCAGTGTGGAACTTTGTTGGAACAGGGTGGAAAAAAGAGTGTGGTCTGGCTCCTGCCCCCAGGGCAAGAAGTGGCAGAGGCACAGGGCTGCGCCACATGGCTGCATCAGGAGCTCCTGGCCTGCAAATTGTAGGGGGACCTAGTGACCATTCAGAAGGTAATCGCTCTTGCTTTAACCTGCTTGGATCTGGATTGTGGTCTTGGGTGGTGGTCCTGGGGTATGTGACCAGTGAGCCAGAGCTTGTGGGGGCTGTAGAGACGGCGCCCTCCTAATAGCTTCAGCAGCTGCAAAAACCTCAGCCACTTGGGACAAAGTTCTCTCCATCCTGGAAGCAGAGTTCTACCATGGCGAAGAGCTCAGGGGTCAAGTAATTGGCTGGCAATATGAGTAAGCACAGAAAACACAAACAGACCATAGAATCCTTTTTGTCCCCAAAAAGGATTTTGGGGACAAAAAGGATCAAGGCATGGAATGGGAGGAAGATAATGAAGTCAGAACTCCTGCATCAAAAGCTTCCAAGAAAAATATGAATTGGTTACAGGCCATGGAGGAGCTCAAGAAGGCTTTTGAAAATCAAGTAAGAGAAGTGGAGGAAAAATTGGGAAGAGAAATGAGAATAATGCAGGAAAATCATGAAAAGTGAGGCAACAGCCTGATAAAGGAGACCCAAAAATACACTGAAGAAAATAACACCTTAAAAAATAGACTAACTCAAATGGCAAAAGAGGCCCAAAAAGCCAGTGAGGAGAAGAATGCCTTAAAAAGTTGAATTTACCAGATGGAAAAGAAATTTCAAAAATTCACTGAAGAGAATAACTCCTTCAAAATTAGACTGGAGCAATTGGAAGCTAATGACTTTATGAGAAATCAAGATACTATAAAACAGATCCAAACAAATGAAAAAATAGAAGGCAATGTGAAATATCTCATTGGAAAAACCACTGACCTGGAAAATAGATCCAGGAGAGATAATTTAAAAATTATTGGACTACCTAAAAGCCATGATAAAAAAAAAAAGAACCTAGATACCATCTTCCAAGAAATTATCAAGCAAAGTTGCCCTGATATTCTAGAACCAGAGGGCAAAATAGAAATGGAAAGAATTCACCAACTGCCTCTTGAAAAAGATCCCAAAAAGAGAACTCCTAGGAATATTATAGCCAAATTCCAGAGTTCCCAAATCAAGGAGAAAATGCTGCAAGCAGTCAGGAAGAAACAATTGGATTATTGTGGAAACACAATCAGGATAACACAGGACCTAGCAGCTTCTATATTAAGGGATCAAAGGGCTTGGGATATGATGCTCCAGAGGTCAAAGGAGCTAGTTCTAAAACCAAGAATCACCTACCCAGGAAAACTGAGTATAGTGTTTCAGGGGAAAATATGGTCATTCAATGAAATAGAGGATTTTCAAGCATTCTTGATGAAAAAAACCAGAGCTGAACAGAAAATTTGACTTTCACATACAAGAAGCAAGAGAAGCACAAGAAGGTAAACAGGAAAAAGAGATCATAGGGAACTTATTAAAGTTGAACTATTCACATTCCTACATGGAAAAATGATAATTATAACTCAAGACTTTTCTCAGTATGAGGATAGTTGAAGGGAGTATATATACATATATATATATATACATATATATATGTATACATACATATGTATGTTCATGTATACACAGGCAAAGGGCACAGGATGAATTGAATATGAAGGGATGATATATGAAAAATAAAATTAAGGGGTGAAAGAAGAATTTATTGGGAGAAGGAGAAAGGGAGAGATAGATTAGGGTAAATTATCTCATATAAAAGAGGCAAGAGAAAACTGTTACAATGGAGGGGAAGAGCAGGAAGGTGAAAGGGAATGGGACAACCTTACTCTTATCAAATTTGGCTTAAGGAGGGCATAACATACACACTCAATTGGGTGTCTTACCCTACAGGAAAATGGGGGGGTAGGGAATAAAAGGGGGGAGGATAGAAGGGAGGGCAGATTAGGGGAGA
>CM053583.1:361430486-361464052 GCA_028627135.1 Pseudochirops cupreus
GGCTCCTCACGGCCAGCCCAGCCGCCCTGGGGCACAGCCTTGGCTTCAGGCCAGGCTGGCTTTGGTTCCCAGTGTTGATATGGTTCCTCTTAGCCGAGCTGACTTTAGTGGAAAGTATATTTGTGTGTGTTTTGGAGTTCTAGGATTAGTTTAGAGTCCTATTTTATGGGTATTTTGGGGTGGCTATGTGAGAACTGTGATATGTTGCTGCTGCTACGCCACCATCTTGGCTCCACCCCGGCAATTCAGAAAATTCTTGACAAATGAGAATACTGGGTCAAATCTAATGTCAAATATTAATCTGTGGTTCTGTATGTGGGTTATAAAAACACACAAATATGGTAAGCCAAAGTTGTACAGCAGTTACTATGAAAATAAAGATCTCATGAAAAACAAGAGACATTATGAAGTTCTAGATGTTTTAGTTCATGGTAAATCAATAATATAGTATAGTAGTCAAACAAAGATGAGAGCTTAGGTTTCATTAATAGAAATATATCATCCTGAACAAAAGAAGTGCTCTGTTTTTCTGGTCATATCTGAATGACACACTCAATTCCCCATTTTATTTATTTTTCATGCAAAACATTTTTATATTAGTGACATTGCAAAAGATAACAAACAAAAACCCAAGAAAAGTTAAAAATATACATCAATCTACACTCAGGGTTCATCGGTTCTTTTTCTGGAGGTGGATAGCATTTTTTTTCATTGTGATTCCTTTGGAATTGTCTTGGGTCATTATCTTGCATTTTTGCAATATTGCTGCTACTGTGTATAATGTTCTCTTAGTTTTTCTCATTTTACTTTGCATGAGCTCATATAAGTCTTCCCGAGGTTTTCTGAAACCATCCTAGTCATTTCTTATAGCAAAATAGTATTTCATTGCAATCATAAATACAACTTGTTCAGTTATTTCCTCAATTGATGAGCATTCTCTTGATTTCCAGTTCTTTGCCACCAAAAAAGAGCAGCTATAAATATATTTGTATAAATAGGTCCTTTTCCCTTTTCTGTGATCTCTTTGGGAGGCAGATCTAGTAGTGATATTACTGGGTCAAAGTGTTTTATAGTTTTTACATTTTATAGCCCTCTTGGTATAGTTCCAAACTGCTTTCCAGAATTGTTGGATTAGTTCACAACTCCATCAACTATGCCTTAGTTTCTATTTCCCCCACATTCCCTCCAACATTTACCATTTTCTTTTTCTGTCATGTCCAATAGGTGAGGTAGTATCTCAGACTTTTAAAAAATTTACATTTCTTTTAGCAGTAATGGTTTTGAGTATTTTATGTGACTATTGATAGCTTTGATTTCTTCTGAAAACTGCTTGCTCATATCCTTGAATGGCTTATTCTTAGAAATTTGCTCAGGTTCCTATAAATTCGAAAAAAGAGGCTTTTTGGGGTGGCTAGGTGGCACAGTGAATAGAGCACCAGCTCTGGAGTCAGGAGGACCTGAGTTCAAATCCAACCTCAGACACTTAACACTTACTAGCCATGTGATCTTGGGCAAGTCACTTAACCCCAATTGCCCTGTATTCCCCCCTCCAAAAAAAGAGAGGCTTTTATAAGAGAAACATAAACTCCCCCCGTTCCTGTTTTTCTTCTAATTTTGACTGCATTAGTCCTATTTGTATAAAAGCCTTTTGATTTTATGTAATCAAAATTGTCTATTTTACTTCTTGTGATCCTCTCTTTTTCTTGTTTGGTCACATAGTCTTTCTTCCCTTATTCATAGATCCGACAGGTATATTTTCCAGGCTCCCATAATTTACTTATGACATCATTTTTTAAATGTCTAAATCATTTATCCATTTTGACCTTATCTTGGTATGTGGTGTGAGGTATTGGTCTGCACCTAATTACTTCCAAACTGCTTTCAAGTTTTCCCAGCAATTTTTGTCAAATGTTGACTTCTTACCTTCAAAGCTTAGATCGTTGCGTTTATCAAACACAAATTACCATGGCCATTTACTACTGTGTATTGTGTGCCTAATCTAGTCTAGTGATCCAGTAATCTCTTTTTTAGTCAGTACTGTATTGTTTTGATGATTACTGGTTTGCAATGGTTTGAAATCTGAAACTGCTAGGCTGATTTCTTTTACCTCTTTCCCCCCCATTGATTCCCTTCATATTATTGGCCTTTTGGTCTTCTAAATCAGTGGTTCTCAACCTTCCTAATGCTGTGACACTTTAATACTTGTATGTGGGTGTATCTGAATGTGGGTGGACCTGCCTGGAGACAGAGAGAGGAGCAGTGTCTCAGTTCTTAAGACCATCAGAAATATGTGTTTTCCTGTGAAAGGATCATTCGACCCCCAAAGAAGTTGCAATCCACAGGTTGAGAACCACTGTAAATCTAAATGAATTTTATTGTTATTTTATTTTAGCTCTATAAAACAAGTCTTTGATAGTTTGGTATGGCACTGAATAAGTAAATTAACTTAGGTGGAATTGTCATATTTTTTATTATATTAGTTACCATACTAATATACCCAATAAGCAATTAATATTTCTCCAGTTGTTTAGATCTGTCTTTGTGTAAAAAATATTTGGTTGTTGTGTTCATATAGTTCCTATGTTTGTCATGACAGGTAGACTCCCAAGTATTTTCTATTGTCTGCAGTTATCTTAAGTGGAATTTCTCTTTCTATCTCTACCTGCTGGATTTTGTTGGCGGTGGGTATGTGATTTTAGAAAGATCCCTGAGAAGGAACAGCATGTCCATAGAAAAGTGACCAGAGGAGTGAAGAGACCTGAAACCAGGACAGAAAAAAGACCTCTCGGAGTAACTAAGAATTTCCATGAAAGCAAAGAGAAGACTTAGGGGTGACATGATGTCTGTATACGTGGAACAGTAATAAGGCTTTGCCTGCCACTAGAGGGCAGAACTAGGAGCAAGGGGTGGGGAACATAGGAATTTCATCTTGATACAGGGAAAAATTTTCCTAATAATTAGCACTATCTCCAAGTAGAACGGCTGCCTTAAGAAATTTAAAAACCTCTTTATGTGGAACTTTTCAGAGAGAAGCAGGATGAGCTAATGTTAGGGGGATAATGTAAAGAGAACTTTTGCTACTAGAATTTGTGGCATGGTTTGGCTCCATGATCTTTGTGTCACTTTTCACTTGAGTGATTCAATATTTGACCTAAGGAAGGAAATGATAGGTTCCTGGGAACTTGCTGATTTCATATTTCATTCTTAACCTCTCCTAATCTGGTAGTGGTAATAAATAAACTGATCTGTACCAGGGAGCTCAGCTTTCTTGAGCAAATTCAATATGGCAATTTTTGGTTTTTGTCACTCACTGGAGGTTTCTGGTTGTATTTTAAAAAGAAGTGATTTCATTTCTTGATTTTGATTAAAGGAATATGGGATGCACAAAGGACAGCTAAAGTGATACCAAATTTATCCCATTACATAGCCAACAAACTTTTATAAAGGACTTAACTACATTCCAGACTTATCTTTGCTTTCAAAGAGCTCCTCCTGTACTAGAGGAAAAAACATGCAAACAGCTATGTGTAAGCAACATATTTATGGTGTAAATTGTTGGAAGTTTCATGAAAGTGAGCAAAGCTTATTATAAAAGGTTGGATTTTAGCAGAGCCTTGAAGAAAGGCAGGGAAATCAGGAGGAGGAGGTAAGGAAGGAAAACATTCTAAGTAGGAGTGACAGCCAAGGAAAAGGCCCAGAATCAGGAGATAGAGTATCTTGCTTGAGTAACAGCAGAGAAATGTCTGTGTGGGCACAATGTGGATTGTACCTTTGATGCTGCAGGGCTACTGGTGTCCCTTTACTGCTCCCAATACTCTTGGTCTCAGAATCTCTGCTGAATGCTTCTCCATTGTATGCCACCAGATTCTGCTCTCAGACCAAAGGAATTTGTCAGACACACTTTCCTGAACTCAAGATAGAAAATGAGCAATGATTTTAGCTTTTAATATGTGAATAAACGCCAAAAATGGAGAATGAATATGTTCCTTGAAGTTGTTTTTCACTTACATAAGTGACATGTTGAACTGATTTCCATTGTGTTTTATAATGTTTTTGCCTCCAGATTAGTGTATCTGGCAAAATTTCAGACCATTCTTCAAAATCTGCCTCATTGGCCAACTGTGAAAAGATTGCTTCTGGTAAATGGAGCTCTCAGAAATGTGATCATCAAGAATTTACATTTCATCCGAGGTAAAACTTATCTGTTACTTGCCATACACTCTAATAGCTGACATGAAATCAATGAATAAACAAATAGTGGACTGATTAATAAGGGAGAATGGAATTGACTGATAACATTGTCAATCTGGGAAATAATTCAACTTTCTGATATGTTCATATTTATTCAATTGTGTGATACTTTCTCAATCATCCAGAATTTATAAAACCAGGGCCCAATACCTAATATCACAATTCATGCTGTCCACTTTTATTGCAAAAGAATATACAAAATGACAATGACGAGACTGGTTTTGTGACTGTCATATTGGTGGTAGCAGTGGATTTTAATTTGAAAGTCTCTATTGTGCAGTGGCAAGCCTAGACTCGGCAGTAGGGGCAGAAATTGTTATTTTACAGATAGCCTATGTGATATCCTATATGGTATTATTTTTTTTGAAGGGGAAGTGTTCCTCAAGAGAAGGATTTGTGAACTAGATTTAGCAAAGATAGTTTGGTGCCATTGGTGTTTGTATCACAGAAGAGCTGTGGTTCCTGGGCAACAATATCCACAGAAATAGTTTACTTCCATGGAAGTTTGAGTCACAGTTAACATCTAAGAAAAGAAAGTGGGAGAGAACAGTAGAGAATAAAGAATTATAAGACTACAAATAAAGAAGAGACTTCAGAGATGACCAAATACAACCCATGTCTGAACAGAAATATCCTCTTCTACATCAACCCTACAAAATGGTTTTCTAGTTCTCACTAACAACTTCCCATAATACTTTCTTCCTCCCTCTCCAGAAAGCATCCCTTCCATTTTGGATACTAATTATTACCTTTCAATTGTTTTGAATTTAACTCTAGTTCCCTACTTCCTAGTTCTATCTTCTAGTCTGATATCTTTTCCACATAGCAATTCTTCAAATATTTCAAGACTGTCATTGTATTCTCTTAGTCTTCTCTTTTTCTAGGCTATACCATCTCATTTCCTTCAACCAGTTTCTGCTGCCAAGCTTTTGAATTTCTTTACTCTCTTGTTGCTTTCTTCTGGACATATTTCAGTATGTTCCAACACTACAGATATCATTGGAGCAGTGGGTTGTATATTGAATTTATCATCTTCCTTGCTCTGGGCAGTATTATTAATGTCATCTCACATTGCATTCACACTTTTTACTTCATTTTTTGATTTTGCCTCATGTTGACATGATCATCCTCTAGAATCCCCAGGTTTTTGTAATTAGTGACTTTCTTAGCCATGTCTGTGTGTATTTGGTTTTTTGTATTTATCCATATTAAATTTCACCTGGCTAGTACCAGCATCCTGTTTCAATGCTGGATCTAGAATATGTAATCCAATGTATTCATGGTATTAGAGAAGTGAGATTTAGAATTATTTCATTTTAGGTACCTGTCAATGATCTTTGAAAGGGAAAATGAAACTGCTCAGGCAGGTTGAGAATGCTACAGTCCTACATTCCTTTATTCTTCTACTTGGCTGCAGTTTAGGGCTATCAGCTCAAATTAAGAAAAAAATATTGTCCATTGAACTTGTACTGATGCAAGTAATCAGGCTGCAATGACCACTGCCTTTACCCTACTTTGCCCCATAGAACTTTGGTTAGTTCACTTTTAGGAACAGAAAGACCATTAAGGAATAAGTCTTTTCAGATACAGATCATTAGCACTAACACCCAGAATTAGGGAGTTCCGTCATTTTACACTTTCTTGCTGCTTGTGACATCTTTCCCAGGCTCCAGATAGTCTAAAAGAGATTTATTGTGTTAATAATAATTGTATTCATTGGCTTTTTCTTACTGAGTAATAAAGAGTTATAAAGTATATAGATAAACTTAAAAAAACATGTTCAGTTTAAGAATTCAGCATATTGATACATTTGAAAGATATGTGGACTTTAATAAACTCTCTTCTCTTGTATACACCTGTACAATCTTATAGAAGTTCTAAATAAACTGGAAAAATTGGCTCCATTTTCTGAAATGGATGACTTGAGCTCATTGCAACTGGAAATGGACACATTCTTCAGGGATTTAAAACAGGTAAGCCATAGTGAAAGATTTTAAATTAAACATTTACATAAAACCTACAAGGGACTCATGAAATATTCAGGCATGTTCTTATTATAAGTTGTGTTTATTAAAGGCATAGAATAGTGGACAGCTTTTTGAAGTCCTTTTGGTTTTCACTTTAAACTTTTATTTTGAAAATTTATATTTTTATGACCACTATTGGGATGACCATTATGAAAAGGGTTTCTGAGTTCTCTGATTTTCTCTACACTCTTATTAATGTTTTAGATGCTGACAAAGAATTACCCTTACACAAGCCAAGATGTGCCTTTTGTTTCTGAAGAGAACTTTACTCTTTTGGAGAACTTCAAAGTCATGAAAATGCTAACCCAGTTAAGGGGACACTCTCATTCTTCCAATGAAACAACCTTTTTATACAACTTACTCCATTCAGTCAAAGAAGCTGTAAGTATCGTCCCCACCATTGAGATCTTGGAAGATGTACTGACTCATTGTCTCATTTGGGGGATTAAACTAGTTGTTTATAC
The DNA here is from genome assembly GCA_028627135.1 of Pseudochirops cupreus. Taxonomy (NCBI): domain Eukaryota; kingdom Metazoa; phylum Chordata; class Mammalia; order Diprotodontia; family Pseudocheiridae; genus Pseudochirops; species Pseudochirops cupreus. Next base: position 361,437,229 of record CM053583.1, read on the forward strand.
ATATCTGCATATATGTGGATACATATATATGTTTATATGCATATGGTCAGAGAATGAAAACTGGAAGGGACTTTTGGAGTTATCTAGTCCACCCTTTGATTTTACAGAAGCAGCATCTGAGGTCAGTGCTCTTTCCACTGTACCACCAAGATGAAGAAGATATATTCTTTTTTAAAAAAAAATTAATTAATTTTTAGTTTTCAACATTCACTTCCATAAGTTTTAAATTTTCACCACCTCTTTCCCCTCCCCTCTCCCCATGATGCCATACAATCCAATAAAAGTTCTACATATACATTCCTATTAAACATATTTTCACATTAGTCATGTTGTATAGAAGAAGCAAAATGAATGGGAGGAACCATGAGAAAGAAAAAAACGAAACAAAAAAAAGGGAGCAAATAGTATGCTTCAATCTACATTCAGACTCCATAGTTCTTTCTTTGGATGTGGATGGCATTTTCCATCTGGATTAAAAAAGCACATTCTTAAGGTGCAAAGAAAATTTCTGAGTGTGTGCATAGAAAGTTAAAAAGTAACTGTAATAAATTTTATTTATTTAATGCTTAATAATCATTTATTAATAATGACCTACTTTATGTAATACATAGGAAATATAGATAAACGAAACTCATATAGGCAGAGAAGGGAGATTCAAAGTGCTGTGTGGGAACTGAGGAAGGTGATAGCTAATTGAATGGATCAAGGAAGCCTTCATGGAGGAGGTGGTATTTGAGTTGGATCCTGAAGGATGTGTATGAATGAATGGATTAATGAAAAAAAGTTAATTGGTTACTTTGTGCCAAGCACTGTGCTAATACTGGAGATTGAATACAAAAGTGAAGTCATTTTAGGCCCTCAAAGAGATTATAGTTTAATGAGGGGAGAAGGATTAACACATACAGGAAAATGATGGTTAAGGATGAGTATTATCATTTGGAAAGGTACTGAATGAAGCCATAGGAGAATAGGCTGACACAACCTTTCCAGTGACAATAGCAGTGTTAATTTGATTAATGTTTACATAACTGGAAATTTGGGGTGGAAAGAGTAGACAAAAGGTTCCGATGTGTCTGGTAGAAAATGATCAGAGAGTATAGTGAAGTGAGCCTGCCTAGAATTGGTGGGCCTCAAGAAAAACAATTCACCAATCAAGATAATGGGGCTCCAGGGTAGGAATTCTAGTGATGAAAAAGTTGATTTCTAGGCCATAGTCTCTCATCTCAGCAGCAATTCAACTGGTAAGAAAAAATGGAATAAAATTTAAAGAGGTGATTATGGGAGAGGATGTTATGGGCATAGGGAATGACATGTCCAGGATATGGGGATTTGGAGTTGGGAAGAAATTCATGAATCACTTATTTCTTTCCCCTATCCCCTCTTAACACATGAGGAAAAGGAAGTTGAATTAAAATTGGAAAAAAGTGAAACCTGGATGGGAACTAATGGATTAAGAGAATGGGGAAGCGCAGGAACTAATCATAATGAAGACAGCAAGTAGATTCAATATAAGTAATGGTATGGGATTGATAGAGGAGACTGGTCAGAGAGAGGAATTTCACAGTTTAAAGGAAAAATCACAGAACTTTAGAACTGGGAGAGACCTTAACTATCATTTATTTTATCTCTGATACAATTTCTGATACAACAATTGGGGAAATTAAGGCCAATTTTGTCTTTTGATTATTACTCTGTAAGCCTTTCCTAGAAATAGAATGGTCCCAAGAAATTGTGATGTCTAAGGAATAAACTCCCAAATCCCCAGTGAGTAGATGAAAATGAGAGGGAATGGGGTCTACAGGCATGGAGGTAATTGAGATACTAAGACCTGAATGCCAGAAGGTACTCTGGTATTAATATTGAAGGGATTGAGAAGAAAAATTTGTCATGGAGAAAAAAATTGTGAGTCAAGTGCAGAAGTCATTAAAGAAAAAGGGAGAACAAGGAGAGGATTCTGGGAAGATGGCAGAGTAGGTCAGAAAATTCCAAGCTCTCAAGATGTTTCCCCACAAAAGAGATAAAATAGCAGTGTAGGGGAAACAAAATGCAGTAAAAAAAAAAATTAAGAATAGAGGCACAATTGGGGTCTTACTTGGACAATTTGAGAAGATCAGAAGAAAAATCCCAGGACTAGGTTTGGTCCCTGTGAAGAGTAAACTCCTTCAGGCTATGGTTCCCTTTAACAACAGGAGGTAAGCCTCTTAAACAACAAGTGGCAAGCCATGGGGTTAATTGGTTTAGAGGCTGCCTCAGCTCCAGCCACAGAAACTTTTTCCTTAGGATAGTGAGGGGAGTTGGGTATCTGAAAGCTGGAAGATAGAGGAAACCTCTGCTGAGGTGGACCCAGGTGGACTGTGAAGAGTGGGTGAGGCAAGAAAGAACCATTACATGCCCTATGAGTGCAGAAGCAGTGGGGAAGAAGGCACTTACAGGAGGTTGGAGGTTTGCCTTTGATTCCAGGCTAGAGGGGAGAATTGAAGATCTGGGCCAAGAGGCACCAGGGCTAGAGGTGATTACAAAAATTAAGCTGTTACCAGTAAAAATGCACAGGCAAAGGAGAAAGAATCCAACCACAGAAAGCTATTATAGGAATAGGGAAGACCAAGGTTCATCTTCACAGGAGGATATTGAAGTCTAGGAAACCCCAAAGAATAATGTCTAATGGTCACCTGCCCAAGGAAAATTCACAGAAGATCTTTAAAAAGACTTTTAAAATGAAATGGCAGAGATGGAGGAGAAACTTAAAAAAAAGAATAATCCAAGAAAAACAAGAAGATTATGAAAGGAAAGTCAACCAATTGAAAAAGAAAGTCCAGAATCTTAAAGAAGAAAATGACACCTTGGAAATTAGAATTGGACAAAGTGAAACCAGGGTCATAGAAGATCAAGAAATAATTAAACCAAATATGAATAATAAAAAATAGAAGAGAAAGTAAAACATCTTATAAGAAAAACAACAGATTTGGAGAATAGATCAAGAAGAGAAAACATAAAAAAATATAGGACTACTTGAAAACTACGATAAAAAAGAGTTTTGATACAATAATACAAAAAATAATCAAAGAAAATTGTCCTGAAGCGTTAGAACAAGGGGGAAAGTAGAAATAGAAAAAATCCATCTGTCAACACTTAAAAGAGATCCTATGAGGAAAACTTATAGGAATACTATAGTCAAATTTCAAAACTCCTAGCTCAAGGATAAAATATTAAAAGCTACAAGAATAAACCAATTTAAATATGGTGGTGCCACGATTAGTATTACACAAGACCTAGCAGTGGAGACATTAAGGGACCACAGATCTTGGGATATTATATATCAAAGAGCAAAAGAACTGGGGCTCTGGCCAAAAACATCATACTCAGTAAAGTTAAGCACAATCCTGAGTGGAAAAAAAAACATTTGATCAATTGTCAGACTTTCAAGACTTTGTTAAAACAAACAAACCAACCTGAACTTAATAGATTTGACATAAAAGAGCCAAGAGAAACACAAGGTACATACCAATGACTGATTATAAGGGATTCAATAAGGACAAACTATTTACTCTTCATGTATGTAAAATGCAAAATGGATGTCTAAGAATCTTATTAATAATTGAGTAACTCATAAGAAATACTGGGATAAACCTGAGTATGATATGAATTTAAAAATTAAAACCATTTAGGAATAACTAAAAAGAGTAATTATTTTATACAAATGAGGTACAAGAGAAAGAATTGATACAGAGAAATTAGATGAGGGAGGAGGACTGGTAGTTCTGGTAGGGGGATAGGGAGGGGAGAGAGGACAAGGGAGGGGTCTTTAGAGGGTAGAGTGAGGGAATAGGAATAAGGAGGGGTATAGAATGGTGTTTAGTTCAATGGGAATGGGAGGATAGAGGGGGGGGTTCTTGGAGGGGGGTAGGCAAGTAATAGGAGGGCAAGGTAGTGGATAGAAGTAAAGTAGAGGAGACAGGAGGGATAGGAAGATATGCACAAACAAAAAAACAAAGATCACGAGTAGAATTTGGAAAGTATATGTCTATACATATATGTATATATCCATAGCTACAAAGAAATATGTCCTCACTTAATTGTAGCCTTCTGGGAGGTTGAGTAAGGGAGGAAAAAAAGAACAAAGGAAAAAAGTGCACAGCAGAGAACAAAAGAAAACTTACAAGGAGGCAAAGAAAAGACAGATGTTTTTCAACATAATGTTGAAATGAAACAGGCTTTCTTGAAATGAAAATTCGTTGTTACAGATTTTGAATCCCCTCTTATGTTCTGCTATGCATATAATATACTTTCCCCCCTTTCTTACTTTGTATTTAAGTTCCAGTATTTAAATTTATGACATGTTTTTGTTTCTTTTCTCTATTCTGTATTTATGTTCTGGTGTTTAAGTCTAAAATAAACTAAAAAAAAAAAGAAAATGGGACAGCATTTTAGAGAGAATACCAGGGGAAAAATGGAATTAGAGTCAGAAGACCTGGGTTCAAATCCCATTCTGACACTACTTCTTTATCCTTGGAACCTAAGTGTCCTCATTTGTAAAATGAGGAATTGGGCTATATAATCTCTAAGGTCTCTTCCCTTTCTTCTGTGCTATTGGTGAATGACAGTGAGAAGGATGGAGAGAAGGTGATATAAATGGATTGAAGGAATTTCAAAGTAAGCAAATGTTGGCATGGTGGCAGTACAGAGGTCTAGAAATGGCAAACCATTCCAGACAATCTAACTTCCATTGCTCCACTGGCACTCATTTCTACAAGTTATCAATAACTCTGAAACTCCAGATCTGGTGGCCTTTTAAAATCATCATTCTTTTTGATTTTTCTGTGATGTTTAACACCAAGGACAGTTCTTTGATGAAATTCTTTCCTCCCTAAAGTTACCTTATATTATACTGTACTTGTTTTCCTTCTACTTCTTAAGTTGCTTCTTTTTTTGTCTTTCTTTCTCAGTCCCTGAATGAAATAATCTGCTAAGACCCAAGCTTTGGTAGTTTGTTCTTTTTTTTTAATCTTGGGAATCTCATCTATAACTCAAGGCTTCAACTAGAACCTCTGTGCAGATGTCTCCCCTCTTCTCTCTTCCCCATCCCCAATCTATATCCTTAACCTCTTCTCTGAGCTTCAGTTTTACATCTCCAGTTGTCTATTAGACAACTCTATTTGGATGTCTCGCTTAGTGAAGCAGTCTTAAACAAAAGTTACATTATTTTAAAAAATATATAGCAATTATCTAAAGCCTCACCAATTTGCTCATTACTTCCACTTGACTTCCCAGAATATATTTTTAATCAGGAATCCCCATTGCTATTAATATTATCATCAGTCACCTAAGCCTGAAGCTATGGGATTATGTCTTACTCTTTCCCTATTTTCTCATATCCAGTCAGGTACTGGGAAGGTCTATCAAATCTGTCCATTCTCACTGCCATTATTATAAATTAGACCTAAGGTGTTCATCATTTCCTGCCTGAAATATAGCTAGAAATCCCTCTTTCCCTCCCCAATCACTTTGTATTTATTTTGTATATGATATATATGCATATATGTATGTGTGTATATATATAATACATATATGTATATGTAGACATACGTGTGGGGCAACTAGGTAGTGCAATAGATAGAATGCTGTACCTGAAGTCAGGAAAACTCAACTTCTTGAATTCAAATCTGGCCTCAGACACTTACTAACTGTGTAACCCTGGGAAAGTCACTTCACCCTGTTTGCCTTGGTTTCCTCATCTATAAAATGAGCTGGAGAAGGAAACGGCATACCACTTCATTGTCTTTGCCAAGAAAACCCCAAATGGGGTTGCAAAGAGCAGGCAGTGACTAAAATGACAGAACAACACATACACGCGTGTGTGTATAAACACACCTACATATATACATATATGTGTGTGAGTGTATATATGCATGTATATGTATATAAATGTGTGTCTGTCTGTGTATGTGTATATATACATCTATACATCTATCTATCTGTCTATCTATCTATCTATCTATCTGTCTATCATCTATCTCCTCTTATAGAATATAAGTTCATTGAGAGCAGGGATGGATTCATTTGTCTTTGTACCCTATCATCTAATATAATACCTGGCATGTGGTAAAAACTTAGTAAGTGCTTGTTAAATGATTTATTGGTTGTCATTTTTCTATTGGATCTTAAATGGCCTCTCCTTTTTTCATTTTATCATACTTACCAGTATCATATTAATCTTCTTAGTGAATAATTTTATCCACAGTCCCTTTTCCTCAAACACTTTAATAGCTTCCTGTTGCTTAGAGAAGGGATCTTAAACCCACACTATAGTCTTACTTTATAATGATAGCCATTATCTATGTATATTCCACCATCAAAACATTTGTTTTCCTTTTTCTTTTTTTCAAAGATTTATATACATACACATATATGTATATGTGTGTTTTGCACCCCGCCCCCCACCCCCATACATTCTGTCTTCCCCAACAGAATGTAAACTTCATGAGGGCATAAAATATTTCACTTTTATTTTTATGTCCTCAGTACCTGTTTGGTAAATGCTTGGTTGATTGTTCAAGGGAAGAGTTGTATATTCTGCTTTGAGGGAAAATGAAAGCATTGGGAGGATGTCCAGGTTTAAGTCCTTGGCATGTAGGATGAAGTCTTTGCCTAACATTAAAGGTCTTTCACCTCCACAATTTTGTCCCAAACTATGCACCTTTTCTGGGTCTCAGTTTCCTTATCTATAAGATGGCCCTTTTCTGTCAGAGTGGAGTTGGACTGGACATTCTCCAGATTTGAGCTAAAAAATTCTCTAATTCTATATTTTCAAACTTGTCTCTATTGTAGTCCTACCCTGGAAGAATTGGCTTATGCTCCTTGATACGTTGTGTACTTTCCCACCCCAATGCCTTGAGAGTGTTCCTCTTTTGACTTTGTTTTTCTGAGGTCTGCTCTTTCCTTGATGCCCAGTTTAAGTGTCTTCTCCTCAGATAAAACTTTCCTTAATTATCCCAATCCCCAGTGATTACTCCCTGCTCTGAATTAATAGCATTTATTGTCTATGCTGCTCGTTTCCAGACATCATACATAATTCTTTTTTTTTTAAAGCAAAACCATGATAGAAGGTTTTACGTAGTAAAAGACTTAGAACGTGAGGGCCTGGGTCCAATTCCTGACTTTTTTATATACATATTTTTTGAGGCGGTATGGTATGGTATATAGAGCAATGGATTTGGGATTAGGAAATTCTCCATAATACTTATTAATTTATTATTAAAACTCAAATTCTACATAATACTTATTAACCAGTTTGATTTTGGGAAAGTCACTTCTCCAAGTGTCACTTCCTCACCTGTGGAAGTTAGGAGGTTGTATTAAATTACCTTCAAGGATCCTTCTAGCTCTAAGGATAAATTATGACCCGTAGACTAGTCATTTTGATAGCTGGAGCAATTCACTTGTTGGGGAAGGACATCAGAGTGGGAGAGCTACAGAGAAGCTCATCTGGGGGTATATTGGTAGTAAGGAAATGTATCATCATGTGGTACTTGCCTATTTGAGATAATTATTTTTGCCAATAGTGAACTGAGTATGGTTTTGTGAATAAAAATCTGGCCTCCAATACAGGAAAATCTGGGTACATGTCCTGTTTCTGATATATATTAATTATGTATTCTTGGGCAAGTGACTTAAACTCTAAGGGCTCCAGGCACCTCTTAACTCTATTTAAGTTACAGAGGAAGTACTGATTTGCCAAGGAATTTCCTAAACTTGTGAAATTACAGGCCAGTCAAAAATAGTTTCTTAATCTCAGTTGTTGAAAAGATGTAGAGGGATTGCAATCATTTTCAACATCCTTTAAATTTTGTTGCATTGGGCAGAGTTATGGTTACCTTTCCCTAGTTATGGGTCTCCATGTCAGAGAGGACAAGCACATCTGGTGTGAGGGCTTGTTGATCCCTTTTCAGGGCTGCTCATCCACCTTTGGTGACTACCTGGCACTCAGTTCTCACCTATGGCTCCAAAAAGTGGTAGCATGTGCAGCAGCCACACCCTGGTAAAACTGTCTTGGCAAATGGACTAAACCTGGTTGATGATAACTGATAGGCCTCAAACCCATCTGTGAGTTAAGGGAATGTTTATCTCAAGCATGTGAAGACTTCCTCTGGTGGAATAAGTGGATGAGAACAATTTGTTCCAAAAGTCATGAAGTTGGCTGAAGTAGGTGCTGTGGAGCACTTAGAGCTTGATCAGATACTGAAGACACCAAGGTCATCTACTGCATCCTGGGCCATTGCCAGTTTTCCTGACTTTTGTCCTGCCACTGGACTTTGATGCCTCTGGAAGGGAGAATGAAGCTGATGACTTTGTGCAACTCTGCCTCACTTAAATCCAATTCATGTTCAAGTCAAGACATCACCCATAATGTCATTAGTCCTCTTTGAAAACAAAGGATGAACAACGAACAACAGTGGTATGACTGTATACCTTCTCCCTATATCTCATACCTGTCTTGTATTCCCAGAGTCAAACAAAGTCCTATTTTGTAGGTGCTCAAATAAATATCTATTAACGAAAATGAATTTAATGAGTATAAGAAATTAGGAAAGATCTATTTTAGAAGATTTGACTTTTCAAACAATTTTTGACTTCTTTCTTACTGATTTTTTCCATTGATACATTGTAATATTTATTTCTGAATCCAGTAATTTAAAGGGGGGTAGAATAAAAGAAACATTATGGATTTAAAACATTTGTCATCAGGATTACGGGACATCTTTATGTTCTTTGGACTTTGTAGTTTTGATGAGTCACCTTGCTCTGCTGAGCTGTAATGTTAAGTAACAATAGTACGGTACTGAATTTCAAAGTTATTGAGTATTAATTTACTTATCACAAGCTGAATTTCTGTCTTTCCTATTAAGGATGGAATTTTTCAGGAGGTGCTCTTTGGACGAATAAATCAGTCCATTGCAATAACAGAAGATTTTCTGGGCTGGCAAGAAATTGAACAGCAACTTGCAGAGAGTACAAAATTTTGTTCTTGGTTGTATCAGTCATTGAGTACCCAGCTGTCACCAGGGGAAGATATCTCCTTCGTTTATTGCCAGGAAAAGATAATTTACACATTGTAAGTATACCATGTTATGAAAAAAAATCAGAATTGGATGCCTAAATAATTTCAACTTTATTTTTAAGAAATGCATTAATCAGAATAATATAAATTTATGCTTGAAGGTGATCACGATATGCCTCTTGTTTTAGAGGCATCCATGTGTAACAATAATGTAATATTCACAACACCCATGGTGGTTATGAATATGCTGGTATAGTTGTGAATCACAAAATGTAACAGACTCTTCACATGGAGGGCAGAACCAAAGCCTTTATTCAAATACCAGAAAACCGAGTCCCAGAACCAGAAAGCCAAAGTCACTACAGTAGCCACAAAGTTGGTACACATGGTTAATGCACTGAACACCCACATTCCCAAGCCTTCACAACAGAACAGGCTCCCTCAAGCAGGGATCCTCCTCTCTCATTCACAGTAGGTCCTCAGCCTAGTTCTTGGAAGTTATCAGCAGAAATTCCCAGAGGAAAAGTCTCAGCAGAAATTCCTAGAAGAAAGGTCTCAGCAGAAGCTCCAGTCTCCAGATGCTCACTGAGAGAAATTCTGACTGTCCAGTTTGTGTTCTTCCTTATATCTGGTATGCTCCTCCCTGTTCTGCCCCTTCCTGTTACATTAGCAACTTCTTCCCAAGGTGTTAACTACTTTTGTGTTAATTAAATAGCTTAAACAAGATGTTAACTTGAAACAAGGTGCTAAGTAGCTGCCTACTTGTCAATACAGAGGGCATAGAAGATCTTCAGATTCCATTAACATTACACCATGGTACAAAGGGCCCAGGTTTTCTTTACAGTAGGTCTGTTAACTTGAGCTACATACTGCCAACCTGGGAGAATCTATGTGCTGGACAACCTGGTAGGCAGACACCAAATTCTTCATTTTCAAAAGAAGTCCTAAATGAAGGAATGAAAATCATTTCTTAAGAGCTTATTATGAGGTAAGCATGGCTAAGTATTAGGATAAAAATGCAAAATTGGTAATTCCTGCCCTCAGGGAGATTATACTCTTTTAAAAAAATTTACTTTAAAAATGTTTATTACTTTTGAACTTCAGTACTTAAAAGACAAAAACAGAGGGTTTCCACATACAAAGCTCAACATAGAAAGAGAATTTAATATGAAACGATGAATTTCCATTTCACACTGTTTACTTAATGCTCTTTTCCCCTAATTTTTCCTTAATCTCTCTTACTTGATTTTTAAAGTCCCTTCAAAACTCTTCAAAAAACTCTTTTGGAGCTTGTGGTTATTTGCCATCTTTCTTGGAAGTAGAAGTGATTTTTTTTTTAACTTCACTATATTCTTAGTATGAACCCAGTTCTTCCCAATCCCCATAGCAATTATCTATGATCAGGTTCTTTCTCCTTTGCTTACTCATTATTTTATTTTTTTTTAAAGCATCTTATTATTATAGAATAGTTCTATTCCTGAGGTGTAGGGGATGATGCCTCAGGTTTCAGGTTTTTCAGATGGTTATTTTCTGAGCTCTGTCTGGGGGCTCAGTGTCAGCACTCCTCTCTACCTCTGAGTTATAGCTAGGGTCCCCAGCCATGCTGTCATTGCAAACACTCTTGCTCCCTGCTGTCTGTCCAGCAGCTACAAACTTCAGTACAGTACTCTGCTCTGGAACTGAAACCAGGGACTCTGTTCTCTTGCCAGCGCTCTCAGCCTGCAGAGTCTCTCTGCTACCATACTCAATGGGCCTGTGCTCTCTCTTCCTTGCCCAAAGCCACACTGTGTCTGCTGGGCCTGAAATCCAGTGACAATGGAGGGTCCTTCAATCTTCCCATACTCAGTTGTCTGATCCCCATACTGTCCATGACTTGAAAGTTCTTACAGCTGAGGCTACCTCGCAGTTGCCCCAGGGCTTGTTGTTTGTTGACTCAGCCTGGAGGCATTTGTACTCCAATTGAGTTAAACCTCCACCTTGAGAGGGCTGGTCTTTCCTAAGGTCTTCTCAAGTTGTCTTGGGAGGATAATTCTGTACCCCCCCCCCCCCCGCCCCCGACTTTTAATTATTTTTGCCACTCAAAGTTCACTTTAAAATGATCTTTAATCTTGTTTTTGCGAAAATTTTGGAAAGCCCAGTATTTCCTGTCTTATTCTACCATCTTCTCACAGGGAGATTATATTTTAATGAGGGAGACAGCATATACTGAGGAGTGGTGGCCAGGGAAAGACATTGTGGTCTGGGAAGTTACAAAGATGGTGAATGGAAAGCATGAGGCAATCTATTTCCAGAGGTAATGGTAGCATTGATTTGGTAACATTTCTGTACTGGTCCTTTGTCTACCATGTTGATATTAGAAGTCATTATTATTGTCACTTTATAAATGGGGAAATTATGTCTCAATGAGACTGGTCCAAGGTCAAAATATAGAAACTTGAACCCAGGTCTTTTGACACCAAGGCCTGTATCACAATGTCTCTCTATTGTTGCCATTTCCATCTTCTGTTTCCTGTTTGGTCCATTTTTAGTGATACAGTCTTCGCTGTGTTATAAAAGGGCTTTAGAAATGTATTGTGTTTATCTAGTGATTAGCAATTTTAGCTAAACTCAGCCATGTCTTATACCAGACTCTTCCAGCAGAAGACTCTTCCCTTGAATCTCTCTTACCTGATTTCTACTGCCTTACCAATTGTTGGTCATACTTGGGCCCTATGAACAGGTTATTTTTATCTTAGATGGAATATACCCTTCTTTCCTTAAGGGCTTTCTTCTGTCCTGGGCTGCAGAGGTGATGCTTCATTGTTTGTTATCAACCACTCCAACTTAACTTTAACTTCAAGTTACTATGTACAGAACAAAGGCCTCAGGTAGAGTCTTCTTTCATTTCCCCTACAATATGGTTGAATATTGCTTCCCCAAGGGACTATACTTAGTTGTGTAGGACCTTAAATGGCAGCTCAGTTCTTCCCTAATTAAAATGTATCAGGAAGTACATACAAATCACATAGAATTATTCCTGTAACCAGAAAAATATTCTCTATATCCATCCTAGATGAAGCCATAGTCTAAGCACAAGCCTAAGGAAGAAAACCTTAGGAAGCTCGCTCTACATAAACTAAATATTTGTTCAGTACCTACTATGGGAACTAAAGAAGGAAAAAAGAAGGAAAAATAAAGAAGAAAAACTAAAAGAAGGAACTAAAGAAGGAAATTATAACATTTTGTTTAATTTAGGCATATAAATGTCCAGTTACTACCCGGCTAACTCAAGTTTCATAGTTTTAAGAGAGAAATCCTTCATAATATTTTTCACAGTCTTGAAGGGATAGCAAAATAATTTTTGGCAAATTTCTCCTATCCCCACTGCTCAGGATTTCCCATTGAACATGGAGTTTTAGAAGATAAAATATGGATACAAAGCTCTATATTTTGGGGACAAGTGTATAAGAAGCAATTTTATTAATTTATGAATGTCTTAAATCCAAACATTTCTAACTTAGAAAGAGATATCCAAATCAGCAGAGTCCCCCCCCCCCATGTCCTCAGACATGACTCTAACATAAGACATTTTGAGGTAACATTTTTAGGAATATTGAAAAAGGGAAATGTTACAATATGAAAAAAAGTCAGTTTTAGATTTATATTTGATTTCTTTAAATAGATCAAATGTCCCATGATTTTTCAGGAACATTCCTGGGGAATCAGTCTCTTAAAACCACTCATCTCTTTTTTACAACTCCCATCAAGGTCTCCACTCTTGACCTGAAAATAATGATCTGAAGGTCACTTGAACTAGACAAAGGAATCCTCTCCTGATTAATACTCCAAAACCTGGGGTACAGAGATACATTTCAGGGGGTTCATAAACATGAATAGGGAAAAATATATATATTTCTCTAACATTTAACTGAAACTTAGCATTTCCTCCAATTATTTAAAAACATTTCTCTGGGAAGAGATTCATATTGCCAAATGGTTTCATGATACAAAAAATGTTAAGAACACCTACATTAAACTCTTCAGGAAATGGAAGGGGAGGGGGAGAAGGGTCCTACCATTAGATAGACCATAACTCTAATTCCTACAAGGAATGGAGGAAAGCAAAGGTCTTAACTAGGCACAAGGTATTTCTTTGTTTGGTTATCACCAGGCCCTTAGCTTTTCTTTACCTTTTATATACTTTCCTAAAAGAAAGGGGTCAGATCTGAGAAAAGGGAGAAAATATGGAAGCCATTTTTCACTAGTTGTTCCCCATGTCTGAAATTCTCTTCCTCCTCATCTTTGTCTGGATTCCTTTAAGTCTCAATTCAAGTTCTAGTTTCTTTAATAAAACTTTCCCAGTTCTCCTTAATCTTTCTGCCTTCCTTCTCTGATTACTGATCATTTACTCTGCATACATCTTGTTTGCATATTGTTATTTGCATATTATCTCCCTTATTAGGAGGTGAGTTCCTTAGAGGACAGGTACCATACTTTGGTCTTTGCATCCCTTGCACTTAGTATTAGTGCCTGGTATATAGTAGGTTCTTAATAAATGCTTGTTCATGGTGGGCACAACAATGAAGATGAGGAAGATGATGATGAAAACTTCAGACTGGAGAAATATTTATTTCTTAAAATGTTTAATTGAATTAAATAGGAATTTTTAAATATATGTTTCCATAGGTTTCAGCTCAGCATAGTATTCAAAACTTTCCATAATATGACCACAGCTTGCTATTCCAGCCATATCTCCAGCTATGCACTTGTCTATTGTCTATTCACTTGTCTATATCCTTTTTTCAAACTGATTATACGATGTTTCCTAAATAGCCTTTGTCCTTTTAACCTGGAACATCCTTCCTTTGGATTTCCGACTACAGAATTCTCACCAATTCTCCTATGTTTTCTCCAAATGCCACATTTTTTTCATGAAGCTTTTCTTTATTCATTAATTCATCAAACATTTATTGAATGACTGCTGGGAGTATGAAGACAAATGATGTAGAGCCATTCTCACAAAAATATATAGGCATCTAAATCACCATGAACAAAGTGCCTTGTTTTTATTATACTGGCCATAGCCAAATTAACGTTTGTTCAGACAATGAGGATAAGGGAAGGTAACAATCCAACTCAAATGGTAGTGATTATAACACAACACCTTTCTTTATAAAACTATCATTAATTTGTTTGCCTTATAAGAGTTCCATTTAATTTTTAGGGTTTTCCATACATTGGAAGAAGTCCAATTTGCTCTAGAACAAAATAAGTCCTTGAAAAACTTAACAAAATTTCTCAGGAAAACATGTGAAGTTGCTCATTACGTGAATAAGCAAGGAAATTTCCAAAGAGGTACATCTGGTAAGCTGAAAAGCAGATCAAATTTTAACATGGAAATGTTTTGATATTTGGTGGGAAAGAATATGGTAGAAAAAAGGCTAAATTTGAAGCCTGTATTCCTGGGTTCAAAATTTAGTCCTGTTGCTTATTAATTATATGACCTTGGACAAATCATTTATCCTCATTCAACTTCACTTTCCTCACCTGGAAAATGAAGGGGTTGGATCAGTTGATCTCTGAAGTTCCATTCAGTTCTAAATCTATGCTAGATTTAAGCCCTAGCTGTGTCAATTATAACTAATATGACTTTGTGCAAATAATTTAATCTATTTGAGTCATTGTACTCTTCCATAAAAATGGGACTATGAGTGGAGACATGGTGTATTCAGTAATGGCCTGTTCTTGGAATCAGGAAGACCTGTGTTTGTGTTTTGCCCATGACACAAAACACCATGACCATGAATAAATCATTTAGTCTCTCAATGTCCTATGAAAATCTTTAAGATTATAAACTACATTAAGATTTCTACATGCTGATTTCCATTGGAGGAAACAATTTTCCTAAGAGGTGTTCCCTACACTGATGAAATTACAAACCTGGACCATCCTCTCCAAGAAAGAGAATGAAGGATATCTCTCTGAATAATTTTTATGCATAGTTAGAAAGTTAAACTTAGTAAACTAACAATTACTAAGTACTTACCATATACCTCCTTGGGCAGTCTGATCAAGCCTGAAAATTTCTTCTCCGAACAATATTTTTAATTGCATAAAATAAAATACATAGAATTACAAAGAAAATCAGTTATATTGAACTAGTTACGTAAGTAAACACACATACAAGTACACAGACCTCAGGTTAAGAACTCCTTTCAGCATTGTCTAGAATTAAATATATATATACACACACACACACACACACACACACACACACACACACACACACACACATATACACATATATATATGAGTCACATGATGAAAGACTTATTGCTGTTATTCTGGAGTTAGAGGGTAATCAAGGAGGAAATTTTGCTTGGTGCTATATAGAAAATGCTACTAGAAGGGGCTACATTTGCAACACAAAACAGTTTAGATAAGGTCCTGAATTCAGTCCCATTAATAGACTATAGCAGTGAGGTATATGACGAGGCCCATCTTTGTAAGTGAGGTCAATAAATATCCCTCGTGTGAATAGCACAAATCAGATCATTCATACGGAGAGTTATGATGTTATAACCACATAGAATTATAATCCAGCCTGTAAAAAACTGTTCCAGACTCATAGAGATTTTTAACATTCCTGTTTTTAGTACATTAGACTTCTCTGGCAGAAGGAAATCTTACACCTTTTACTCTAGGAATTGGCTGTTGTTCTCCATATTAAAAGTCAAATTCTGAAATTACTTTTCCATCTAGATACTTCTGAAAAATCCCCTTGTAAGGGAGCAAAACTGGATTGGAAAGCCATCACTGATACTTCCTATTTATTTCTGAAAAATTTACTGAAATCTCCCAGGATGTCAGTGTCTAGGTAAGTTTTCATTATTCATCTTCAATGTCTTCCCATGATTCCTTTTGGAGATGAAGAGCTGTTGATTAGATAGAGTGGCCTGATTTTGTAAGATAAAAAGAACTTCTTTAGGGATATTCATGATCATCAAAGCCAGTAGTTTTAATATAGAAGGTTAAACTTAGAGGTACACACTGCCCTGTACCCATAGCTTTAAACTCAAATAAAAATGGGACCCTGCAAGGCAGGGACTTAGGCAACTGCAAAATTAACATAGTCTATGTTGTGCTGTAGTTTTACTTAATTTTGTTAAACATTTCCCAATTACATTTTAATCTGGTTTGTGGCTGCACTGGGAGTTTTGTGGACTCTGTATGTGTGCCCTGAGTTTGACACCTTGCTGTACAGTGACTACATAGTTATAGAAAAGATTAACTTATTCCCTGAATGTCAACAAACTTGGTGTGGCTGTCACAAAAGTGAGAGCTTTCTCCTGAGAATAGCTTACCAACGACAACAACAACAGATCCTAAGAATCATTGAAGAATTGATTATTATTGTTTCAATGGAATGAAAAACTTACCAGTATTTTAAAGTGGCACCTTCTTACTTTGGACATAAAAAATAAGCTCTGCTATTTTAAAATAACTTTCAAATAATTGTTTTCTTTAATGGCAAAAGGATTTAAACTAAAGATGTACAACAAAAATATTTGCAAAAATTCTTATCTGTTGAAAGGAAGATATGTGTATGGAAATTCATTTCTGTGTTGCTATAAATATATTTGAAATTGGATAACATTATTG
Source organism: Pseudochirops cupreus (assembly GCA_028627135.1). Lineage (NCBI taxonomy): Eukaryota > Metazoa > Chordata > Mammalia > Diprotodontia > Pseudocheiridae > Pseudochirops > Pseudochirops cupreus. The sequence continues at coordinate 361,453,925 of CM053583.1, forward strand.
GTTGGTGCTTTAAAAAAAACTTTTATTTTTAATATTTCAGGATTCTGATGTATAGCAAGGATCTTCTGGAGATGGAAAAGAAGTTACATACCTATGAAGATGAAGTGATAACCTTTTGGCTATCCTTTATAGACTTCGTGGAAAAAATAGTACTGCCTGAGTCTTTGGTTTCATCCAACCAGACTGTATTCCAGAACCTTGCAAGCCTCACTGAAGTTATTTGGAGTAAGATTCTTTCGGGGAGGAATACTTCTAGAAGTTCAGAGGCTGAACCATCTCCTAATACTCAGAAATTTTCTGAACTTAGTAAGGAGGTTACAGAGAAAATACAAGTTGTTTTAAGCCTCTGGAAAAGGAATGACTATGAAGGTTTTTTGAGACTCTTGGAATTAATACTTTATGAAATTAATCCTAAACTTTTAGAACTATGGATGTATGGCATCCCCAAAAGAGAAAAGGACAAATTGGAAACTTTATCAACTCTTTTAAATTTGTCCATTCCAGGAAATCAGAGAGTCCTTGGAAAAAACTTCAACTTTTCTCTGCCTTTCCATAATTTATCTGCATCAGAAAATTTAAACTTGGATTTTGTACATTTAAGTGAAATTGTCATACATAGTTTCCATGAGCTTGGATTAGTTAAGCAAGAAGAAGTCACTGCAGCCCTGAAGACAGTTTATGCCCTACACAACATATCTAGGCTTTCTTCATCATTTTCTGTTTCTCAAAAACAGTACTTGGAAAACATTTTGAGTCAAATCTATCAAAATATCTTTCAGGCCAAGGATTCTGTAGTACTTCTTCGATTGTATTCTTCAATTTACCAATATATTTATCAGTTCATCTCCAGTTTGCAGAGTAGAGAGTCTTTGTCAACTTTCTTTATTAAAATTTCAAAAAGCATTTCTGCTATTATCAAGGAGTTTAATTTTCAAGACATGAGCAAAGCTTTTGAATTTTTCTCTGAAGTTACAAGCTTTCTTGATCGAATCTCAGAAGAATCACTTTGTGAAAAACTCTTTTCAGTTTATAACTATCTGGAGCTGCAAGTCAAATCCCTAATCCCTAAGGAAGGCCAAGAAACAAAAATGATCCACGCAACTCTGCTGAGTCTGAAACAGTTGCTCATAAAAGATAAGAATTTTCAGGTATCATTACTTTATTATCTGAATCAACTTTTCAACAACTCAGTAGAAGGGCACTTGAATAACCAATGCTTTGGTTTGGAAGACAGGCTTCTCTCTTTGAATGGGTCAATGGATGTGCGAAATTCCCTTATCATTCCTTGGATCCAAATGCTTTCAAATCTAACAAAAAATATTTTCCTTAATGAAACTTTAGCTATGCAGTGTACCTTTTCATGGGTCCAAGTATGGTTTGAAATCTGGAGTGCATTGTCTCAAGTCTTAAAGTTTGATTCTAAGTTTTTTCCTTCTCTCCAGATCGGCCTCAGGGAACTTTCTTCAAAAGTTGGGAATAGTTTTGAACACATTGAAACATGCCAGAAAATGTTTCCTCAGCATATTCCTACAAGACTTACCAAAAGTTTATTAAAAAACATAGTTCAAGGTGATGATACCAGAAATTGGAATGCCCTTACTGCTCTTTCATCTATGCTAGACAGTTCAGTAGCCATCATGAAATCACTAAATACTGAAGAAATAGAAAAATCCCTTTTGAGAGTAGAAAATGAAGTGCTCAAATTAAAAGAATCTCCATTAAATATTAATATTAGCAAAATGTTTTTTTACTCTCTGTTTCAACTTTTCATGGAGCTAAGCAATACAACAGAAAATATAGACAGAGATTCTCTAACAGGCTCTGGAGAACAATATGAAACCGCCTTCACTATTTTACAAGAGACAATAAGATTCTTTAGAAATACATCCTATAACCAAGATTTATTGTCTTGTGCTGGAATTTTACAGAATGTTACCAATTTAGGTATGGAAGGTGATTTAGCTTCAAAAAATACATCACAAAAATTATTAAGTGTGTTGGCAATTTTAAAATCCTTTTTAACCTCTGAAGATATAATTAGTAGACTAGAAGGCTGTACTACTGCATGGATAGATATAATTAAAAATCTAAGTGTCAAATACAATACTACCTCATTTGCCTACTCACAGGACTTTTTAGAATTGTTTTTATCCTCAAGAAATGTCAACAACACAAAAATCAAAGTGAGAAAGATGTTAGATTTTGTTACCTTCATATTAAGTTCAACAAAACCTCACTGTTCTTGGAATAATTCAGATTTGCATTGTTTGGATGTTTACTTTAGGCATGTAACTAACTTTGCAAAAGTTGTAATTACTTCATTGTTTGAAAACGAAAAGATGCCAATGCTTGACTTTATATTAATGATTTTAAATAATTCAGAAGACCAAATCAGAGTAATTATCAATAATTTAACAAGAACCTTAGAATTTTCATCTGACATAAACTGGAAACATTTTACTGAATTAATCATAAGAGCCTTAGAAAAGTCAGATAACTCTCTTAACCAATTCCAAATTGTATGGCGACAATCAGTAATATTCTTCAGGGAAATTAAAAAACTTGTGAAAGAAATTACTATTAAAATCTTAGAAAACAATTCATCTGACGTTGGAAAAGTTTTAAAAGTTTTTACGAATTTACCAAAGGAAAAAAGTGTAAATCTGCTAGGTGATTCAATTCAAAATTTAGGCAGTTATTTTGCATTTAATTTGTCTCATGATTTGCAAAATTTGCCAATCCATGCGGTTATGAAAGCGATAGGTCTTGATATTCAACTGGCAAGGGATGCGATGAATTCATTATTGCCATCTATTCTTCCTAACATTCCACAAAATTCAGGTAACATGAAAGTTTTGAAGAAGATCAGCACTCTGATACACAACCTCAAGAATGTTGACATAGAGCTCTTGGTGGGTCAACTTGAACAAATTAGTGGGAGCCTTCGGGATTTTTTAAAGAATATCACTGCTTTAGAGGATGGAAATTTGGGGATTGACTTATTAGTTGGACTAATGAAAACTTTTGTACACAGCTCACATTCTTGGAATGTTAACCACCTTTGGCAACTCTCACGCTTGTTTCCTAAAGATGAAGTAGATGCAGTAGTAGATGCATATTATGTGCTTCCTGATGGAGTGAGACTTTTACAAAGAATAGCTCATAAGAACATTACAGAGGCCCTACAGGAGGTCTACAATTTTGCATTGGTTCATGGAGCTAGCATCTCCACTGTCACTAAAGATTTCGCAAGTGCCATAAAAGGCCTTTTGAACATAACAGAGTTGGTTATAGATAAGCCAAATATTGCTGCAGAAGCTTTAAGTTGCTTTCCTGTAACTTGGTGCTCAAACCATCCAACTCTACAGTTTCACAAGGATATAGTAATGGAGAAGTGTAATACACACAAATCTGTGCACCCTTTGTTGTATAGCAAGATGGCTGATCTTTTTCATCACCTCCAGCTGATGCCTTTGGAAGAAGATTTGCAATGTTCAAATGAGAGTGTAAGGATAGAGATGACTCACAAAGTATACTGTTTCTTTCATGAAGTAGCTGCATGGAATTCCATTCTTATGAATTTTTCTGAGGTTTTCCATGTCAATAATTCACTTCTGAAGGAGCTTCAAGGGTTTTGGTACAAGGTATCACGCTACATCCTATCTTCTGGAAAATCAAGCAGTGCTAATGACTCCATACATTGTACAGTAGTCCCAGGGAAATGGATTGCTTTGAGAGTCATAGAAAAGCTAAAAAAAATGAACTTCACAAAGGCTTTATCAGTTAAAGATATTTTGAAACATGTAACAGATCTGAACAAGATCCAACACTGGAATGTGGACAAAGAAACATCAGTTCTAAACAAAACTATCACAAACTGGAAGAGGTGGACAAAATTAGTCTCTAGTTTTGGTGTGGAAAACATGACTTTCTTTCCATCTCCTTCAATGAATTTATCCTCTAAAGCAAATCAAATTAGTAATCTCTTAAAAGTATTACTAAGTTTTGGTAAGACTAGTCCCATTATTGGCAACCTTGAAGTCCTTGAGACAGAGAGATCTATGCAAGACCTATGGAAGAATTTTAATATTAGGCATATATTCTCTTCAGTCAAACAAGGAATTCAAATAATAAAATCACTGGCTGATCAAAATGCAACATTGCCACTTTCTTATTTTTTGAAACAATTTAATTCCTCATTTCTATATGGGACTAGATTCCTTGAAGACTTAATATTAGTTACTACAGACCTGCTCCATGAATACACAAATGGAAATTTCTCTACCACGATAAATAGATTGATCCTTGCTTTGACCAATGAAAGTTCACTTCATGCTAGGGCATTGAACATTGGTGATCTTACAGATTTTCTAGAATACTTCAAGAATGTTTCTAGTGAAGGAAACATTAATATTACATTTGTTACTCATTTGTTGAACCTAGAAAAACAAACTAATTTCTCTGTTGCTCAATTTCTTTTTGAAAGCAGCCTGATTAATGCAATCAATAACTTCGCTTGGAGTTCTCTGGAAGCAGCCCTGCATTTAAATGACACTGACCTTCCAATGAAAGATTTCATTGATCTGGTATTTAACTATACACAGTTTGAAAATAATAAGGGAAATCTCTCTCTCCACTCACACAGCACAATGGAACTGTTCAAGCAATTTTTTCTCAAATTCTTTCCACCAAAGGGAAATTTTGAGAACAAAATATTTGTCCTGCTGAAAGACATATATACAGATATGATGGGTGAGATGAGGTGAGTAGGGGTATGATTTTCTCTGCTACATTGCATTTTATGGAATAGATTTTTTTTTATGAAGCCTATTTAAATTGCAGTACCTGAACTGTTACACTAAACTTGTATATTCACTAATGACTTTTACATGGGGGGATTTTGTTTTATCAAAAATGTAAGGTTGTGTAATTTTGTTGAGCCTCCAGCTGCTTAGCAGATCTGTCATCTTAACTTGAGAGTCTTTGTTATGGTTCATTCAGACCTTTCACTTGTATAAAAATTATTATTATCTAATGTAACTTGATATGGAACTCAAAAATGAGTTCTTCCCTTTAAAAAGGAGAAGTTTAATTTTACATTTATATTTAGCAATGGGACAGCATGGCAAAGTAGACGGGGAACATGGCCCTGAGTTAGGAAGACTTGTCAGGCAGACAAGTATTTTCTCAAGTCCTTCCTCTCACCCATACCAGCTTATAACTCCAGGCAAGTTACTTCGTAAGAATAAATAATAGAGGAGTTGCCTCTCTCAATCTGCTTTTTCTTCAATCAAAGATCTAGATTTCTAAAAGTATAAAATCTTTCTATAAATCCAACAGTTATCTTGACTTTCCATAAATGAAAGGGGGAAGCAAAATCAAAACTTCTTTCCAGTGAAGTCGTTGTAAGTCATTCATGGCTTGAAATGAGAAACAAAAATGATCTTATTGTTCTTTATGCACCCACAGTTTAATCTTTTTCTTTTGAAGATGTCTTTTGAAATTCTGGAAGGAAAAGCCAATTATTCTCAAACCTTCTTCCAAGTGATTTTTGATTTGACTAATTCTTTGAAACTGTATAATACTTATAAACACTTAAAATACTATGATTAGATGAGATCAGAGCTCTCTCTCTCTCCACATATATGTGTTTGTATGTATAACAATGAATGCTATCCATTTAGAAATATATAGTTCGCTTATAAATAGTAAAACTGTACCATCTTATTAATAACACTATTACCTTCCCTCATTGTGTCTCAGTTTTCTTATTTCTCAAATAAGGAAGTTGGACCAGATGACATCTATTAATCCTTCTAAGTACTCCATAATATCCAAAAAGAAGGAGTTGGTCCTTTTAGTTTGAAATTGATGGGCTCACTTAAAAATTTTCAATGATTATTATCCCATATTTAGATTCTTTAGTTATTTTGCTCCCTTTTAGGAAATAGTGATATAAACTTCAATTTATAGGGGAGGAATATGATTTCTCTGGTAAGCACTTCATGCTATTCTTTGGGGTGAAATCCTAGAGATGTTAAAGGGGAATAAGGCAAGCCTTCATTTTACCATTGACCCATTTCTAATAAAATTATTATTACTATTTTTTACAGCAAAACATTTTAGTTTAAATAAAAACCTTTTACAAATGATTGTTTTAGCAGTCAATACAAAGATTATCTTCTGTTTAAAAGGCTGGAAACCAGATACTTAAAATTTTGTTATTCATGTGATTCAGATCATTTGAACCATTTTAAAGATACTTAAATGGATAAGTGATCTCATTAGTAGGGCTGCTCCCTCCATGAATGAAGTTAGCAGTCCTTCAAATGTTCTGAAATTCTTGTCTTTATCTTTCCATAAATCCTCCACGGAGATGTCACTCAATGAGCTAGAAGCCTTTCTCTGGTTCTTTTAATAACTTGGATATATTAATGTAGCACTTAGGATGTCTAAATATTGTCTCTCATTTTTGGTACATGACTGGCTCACCTCCTTTCTGGAATACATACCTTTGTTGAAGTATTTTGAAGATTTTGAATATTTGAATTTGAAAAATATTTGAATATTTTTCTTATCATTTTTACAGTATTACTCCAAAGGACAAAATTTTAGAGCTTTTGAAACTGGATCCATTTACTAACCTGAAGAAAGAAGGCAGGTTACTCAGCAACTATTCTCATTTAAGAAAAAACATTTATGATCTAATCAAAGACTCCTTCATATTAGAAGATGGTGAATCTTATTTTGATACTCAACAGAGGCTCAAGTTCATCAGAAATTTAGTTCATATGATTTTAAGAGCTATTCCTATAAGAAATGACATTGGAAATGATGCTGAGCTGGTTATAAATAAGACTCATTTGCTGTCCAAGATGAATAATTCTGAGGACCTCTTAGAGCTCAATGAAGATCTTGACTCTGCAATTCAACTTGTGAGAAAAAATTCTGCAAAAATAGTCAGCCTCATGGATATTATCTTTAGTTATCATATTAAGGATCTGCATGCTTTTTCCTCTACACTCCAAGTTGTTCTTGCTAATTTAACAGAATTAGTGGCCTTTGTAGGTAATGTTTTCCCTTCAAAAGAGAGAAAGGCAGTAGAAATTACCAAGCAATTATTAGATGTAATTGCCTATGGGGAAAAGGATATTCCAGAAGGTTTCTTGGAAATGTCTCAGGCTTTGAGCACTTTGTCGCAGGACATCAAGAAATTAAGAAATCTTTCACAATCGGTAGATGCCATGATTAAATTCCTTCATCTAGCTAAGAAAGTTTCAGCCCAAGTGGCCACTATTTTAGAAACTCACTTCATTTCCATGACAGAGGGGAAGTTAAATTCCCTTGACATGCTCTACTCTTTTTTGCAAGAAGCTGTTCACAGTGTGGTAGATGATATAACTTCTATGAGGAATTTAGAGCTTTTAAGTTATCAGGAAGTAGAAAGCCTGCTGAAGCCATTGCTGGATGTCACCTCTTGGATTCTTAAGATTAAACCCATTATTTCCAAAGAATTCAAACCTCTGAATAAATCAACTAGTTCCTTTTCATATCTAAGCCAATCTAAAAACACTTCTGAGATTGTAGAAGAAATTGCTGTGTTTATAATAAATTCAAAACACCATTCTGTAGAGCTGGAGCATCTTGCATTTGCTCTAAAAAATACAACCCAAACTTTATCCATGGATGCTAAAACTCTAATGGGAGAAGTTCTTGATTGTTTGGTGCCAATAAACAACCTCACTAGCCAGGTGAACTTTTTAAATTCTAATCTGAATTCCTCCCATCGTTGGCTTTGGGATACAAAATGGGAAAGACTTTACAAAATGGTACTTTTTTGGAATGAAATACTGTCTCAGAACAGCCCAGAAAGTGGGGCTAAGTTGAAAATGATGATTGCTCTATCCTCAGAAGCTTTGGGGAATAATTTACAGGAGGGTGGCTGGGATATATTTAATCTACTGCTGACATTTGCACAGCATCCAAACAACCTTTCTCAAGCCATACAAAGCTCTGGGAAGATGCTGAGTGTTTCTGGAGGAGAATTCACTAAAGCTCTATTTTTTAACAACTCTACCATTCACAACATGACCCACCAGGAACTTGAAAAAGCAATTCAGGTTGCATTAAATAAAATAGCTCTCTGGATGGAATGGCTACTTTTACACCACTCACAGTGGAGACACTCTGCAAAAGCTTTATTCCCATTCACTTGGGAGACTTCTGTTAATGTAACTACTGGAAAAGGTGTGATGTCAAAACCACCAAACGACATTAAGGGAGAAAAGAATAATTTTTCACTTACCTTCAAGCCTTCATCATGTTTTGAAAAGTCCATTAAAAGAATAGTTTCCCTGGCAAAATACTGGCAAAAAGGACCACTGCAAAATCAAAGGTAATATTTCCTTTCACAATTCATAACAACCACTATTTTTAAAAGTACAAAAAAATAAAGCATAGCCATATAGGAATCAGGTAAATAGATTATCTCTTTTAAAATATCCAATATTATTTTGCATAAAAATAACATGTGTGCTAAAAATGTACAAAAAGTACTTGGTAACTCTAAACCAATGTGTAAAATGTAATATCTTATTGCTAATTTAATTAATTAAGATTGAAAAGAGTTTAAATATTTTTTTTCCCGTTTTGCTTTGTCAATAAGCATTTACTAAGTGCCTCTTATGTGACAGCATTGTTCTTGGCACACACATATATTGAATGAATATAACATAAATCCAAATCTTTCATTAAGAATTGATGCTGAGCCCAGGGAGCCCTATTCCCTTCTCTGAGGGTCACCTTTCAGCTCTGGACCTATGCATATGGATTGGGTAGGGTTCAGTCCTGGGGAAGCCTAGCTTCTAATTATAGGAGGCATAACACTCACTTTTCTCACACTCTTCTGTTTGTTAGGTCTTTCACCCTAGTACCCTGGAGAGAAATTGCTTAAAGTTTAGGTTGTGGCTAATGTCTAGGATTTCCCCAAAGCCTAAGATGGGGGAGGAGGAATAGAAAGCTATTACTGAATAGTGATACAATCTGATCCATGTATGAAAGGTATTTGCTTCTTACACACAAAAGAAATATTAAAAGACTCAAAACATTTAGTGACAAGACATAAAGAATCACGGCTACAGTTTTAATCATTTGAGAGGCTGATAACTTCATTCAAACATAATGTAGTACATGGGGTTACTGAAGAGGTATTCTATATTTCACTTTGTCTCTGCACTGCTCAAATATCTCCTAGTTAGTACATATTGTTAGGCAAAAGTAATCCTGGCTTGGGCTTTTTTATTTTAGTGGTTGACTTTTTCAAGAGTTTTAGAAGAGCTGCTGAGATTTCTTCTTTTACTGCTAGGCAGCTCTGACAAAAAGGACCCAGAACCCTCTGGACTTCTTATGCTCATGTCCATCTCAGAATAGATACACATCCACATTAGGTAAAGAAAAGAAACAACACATGAATTAGTCCCATACCTAGCTTTGCACAGGCACATCATGCCCTCTACCTGCCACATTGTGGCCAGCTGGAAACAATTCTAACATGATTCAATATCAGAAGAGAAGGAAACCCTACGGATGAGGACATTTCTATTGAATCTGGTCTACCTGCTCAGGGACCAAAAAAGAGAATGCCGTTTCATGTCAAAATGCTAAAGCCCTTTAGTACTAAGTCAAACATGATTGGAAGCAGCCAGGTTGGTGTTCTTCATTAATTCACTGATGCTGAGTCATGCATACATTTGGTGGCTACTACTTTTTGCCTGTTCTGTTTGATCTCTGTGTATCAGCAATGCAGTATTTACAATGCCTACAGTAACTATAAATATGCTGATGTAGTTATTAATCACAAAATGGAACAGGCTTTCTACATAAGAAATATAGATAGTGCATTCATTTAAATACCAGAAAACTGAGTCCCCAAACCAGAAAGTCAAAGCCAACCCAGTAGTGATGAAGTTGGCACATGTGGTCAAAGTAGTAAACACCCACATCCTCAAGCCTTCAAACAGGACAGGCTACCTCAGGCAAAGATCCTCCTCTCCTCACGCACACAACTGCTCAGCGTCCAGGCAGCTTGGTCCCAGCAGCTCCGGCCCCTGGCAGTTCCTGCCCCAGGCA
>CM053583.1:361464552-361512792 GCA_028627135.1 Pseudochirops cupreus
CTGACTTTTTCCCCTGAACTAGGTAAATGGTATTTGATTGATTAAAGTAAGATTGTTAACCCATTTTGAGTTGCTTTCCTTTAGAAAAGCAGATCTAAGAACCTGTTCTAGCAGCCACCCTGGTTGTGCTGGGGTGCTTGCCGATACAAGAGGCAGTGGACAAAAGTGATGCAAATGATAAATTGCTAAACCAAAATTTGAACCTAGGTCTTATGATTCCAAATTCATTACCACCCTGTCTCCCATACTTCCTAAAGTATCACTTGGATTGTGTCATTTTTATGCTCAAAGACCTTTAATGGTTCTAGGGACACAAAGACAAAATTAAACAATTCATACCTGAAAGTCAGCTTGGCTGGACTGTGGAGTACAGGAAGTAATGAGCATTTAAAGGTATATGTAATTAAAGAAATTAAATTGAATATTAAGTAATCATATTTGTAATACTATAATAATAGAGCCTAACACAGTGCCAAGCATATAGCTGGTGCTTAAAAATGCTAGGGTTAGATTTCCAGACCTCCCAGGCCAGAGCCCTGTTAAAGAATTCATCCTCTACCACTATTTAAAGTACAAGTACACCCATATTGTCCATTCCCTTTAGAGATACCAGTGGCAGGAGGTTAAACAGGGAAACATGACAAATCTCTTCCATCCTGGGTTGGTTACGCAACAGAAGGTAGATGCACAGGTTAACATGAGTGGCCTTGTAGGGAAGCTACCCTCCATATGAGATGAAAGTGAAGGGATACATGTATTCTCATCCCCCTTTGTAGTTAGTAACCTAGTGATATTGTATTCTAAACACTGAGGTAACACAAACCCATCCCTTTCTTAGCTTTAACCTGTCAAAAATTGGCCCCTTTACTTCAAAGATTTGTCTTTAAAAACTCAATCTTGATCTAAAGGCGGGGCCCAGACCCATGTAACACTTATGCTTTGTATATAGTAATGAACTCTTCTTGCTGCATCTTTCCTGAGCCTGCTTGATTTCTTTAGGGTGAAACCCTAATGAATAATTTTCCTTCAATAGCCTTTTCTACTAGGTCACACTTTCTAAGACAGGCACTGTTGTTCTTTCTTTTTAGTTGTGTACAACTCTTTATGACTCCATTTGGGTTTTTCTTGGTCAAGATACTGAATTGATTTACCATTTCCTTCTTCAGCTCCCTTAACAGATGAGGAAACTGAGGCAACCAGGGTTAAGTGACTTGCCCAGAGTCACATAGCTAGAAAGTATCTGAGGCAGGATTGGAACTCAGAAAGAGTAGTCTTCCTGACCCCAGGCCCAGCACTCTATCTACTATACCACCTACTTGCCCCAAGATAGGTATGGAAAAAGTATAATAATGACTATTCTGAGTGCTTACTGTGGTTCTTCATTTGTCACAACGTATGAACAATAGCCTACGGTCCCCATATCACGGTAAACACAACATCTGTAGAAAGCAAAAGGCTATGCTGGTCTGGCCTTCTAAAGGGAGCGAAGTAAAAGGAAGACAGCCAGACGGCTCAGTGGATAGAGCGCTGACCCTGGAGTCAGGAAGGCCCGCCTTCAAGACTGACCCCAGACATTTGTTGGCTAGGTGACCCTGGGCAAGTTACTTGATGTCTTTTTGCCTTAATCCATTAGAGAAGGAAATGACAAAACACTTCAGTAGCTTTTCCAAGAAAATGTCATTGAATGAATGACTGACCAACTAAACAGCCAGAAGGAGGAGGACAATGCTGATGCATATTCAGGTGTTAGAGGGAACAGAGATCCTGGAATAACATGACTCATGCCACACCCCGAACCAGTTAAGGAGTCAGCCAAGCTACTTAGGGCAGGAATGTGAAGAAGGGAGCAAAAACCCCCGCAGTTTCCCCATCATTCCATTTCTACTGGCCTTCCTCACACTTCCTTTGACTCAGTGTGCAATAAGAGAGTCAGAAAAGTGGATAAAATTAGCAGCTGTCCTGTGAAAAATATTTCCTGCTATCTATTACACAGCAGGATGAATTTGGGGTGCAGAATGAGACATAAAAGTATATATGCCTATATTCATATATACATACATATGTGCAAGCATACATACATGTGAACATACATTATGTGAGTGTGTGTCCATGCTATAGCCATTTGGGGAATCTGTTTGGCTCGACTGCATGATTCTCAGATTTTTTTTCTTTTCTTTTCAACGGAATAAGAGGGAGAAAAACAAATTTTCTTAATTTATAAAACAGAGAGATGGGGGGGGGGGTGCTATAGATATGAAATGTATGCATTTTCACCAGTCCTTTTTCCTTGTGTTTACTTAAAATTTACTTAAATTTTGCTACAAGAGAACTCTAATGAAGTAGAAGTAATCTACAAACATATGTGATATAAAAATGAAATACATCAACAAAAGTGAAATAACCAAAAAAAAAAAAAAGCAAAGCACTATTAGGTAATAATGGGAACTCTAGTAGAAATTTCCTCTAGAAGTATAAGGGGCGGAAGAAGAACAGCGCAAGCAGTCTATAACACAGTCCTGTACAAATAATCCTAGCAGGCTATCATTCCTGCTCAGGTATCACTCCTAGGAACAGGCTTTCTGGATTCACAAGACTGAGTCTGTGGTCTCAGAGGATAATGTTGGCATGGAGGAGATAAAATCATGCAAGTCCATCTATAGAATGTAATTACTTTCCAAGAGATGTTTAGCTGAGTTGTGATTTTTTTTTTAAATACACTTCGTCAGACCTTCTCCTGATATTAGAATTCTCACAGTCTGAGCTACTGGGGGTGCTTTTTCAGCTCACCGATTAGATGTCTGTGTTTGGAGCCCTGATAACTACGAATTATATTATCAGCTGCTGAGCTTGCTTGGTAAGGTTCCTATCTATTTTGAGGTCTTGGCTAGGACCCTCCAAACACAACTACTCTGAATGTTACAGTCATGCATGTTCTGAAATTGTGCTTCCGGCAACCACTGGTCATATCTATGGACACTGATTTCATGCTATTGGCTCCTTTGGCTTTAGAGGTTGTTTGTTCCTTCATAAATATCATATAGCTAAACATTTTGCTTTTTCATTCAAGTTACTTGATGAATATATATTGTTATGTATTAAAATTCATTCTAGTCCATGCTCAGATACAAACTTGTATTCAACTCTAACCATACAAAACCTGTTTTGCCACCTTCCCCAAGCAGCTATGAAATCTTTCCGTAAGATGCTCTTTTTATAGTGATAATTCTATAGGTACATGAGAGAGAATATGGTATAGTGGGAAAATTGATGGACTTGGAGTCGAGAAAAGCAGGCTTTGAATGTCATCTCTGATAATTACCTAGCTGTGAAAAGTAATTTAACCTCTAAAAGCTTCCCTTTCCTCACATTTCCTCATGGAAATGATAGTTCCTATAATACCTATCTCATAAAGTTGTTATAAGGAATAAATGAAATCATGTATATAAAGTGCTTTAGTAACCATAAAGGGCTAGGTACGGAGTTGTAACTAGGGCAAGGACATTAAGGTTTTGTGCCAAGGCAGTGACACACATAGAGGGATCCTTCTTCTGAAGGGGGAAACCACTTCCTCCTCACAACAATTCAGAGACCTCTATCCCTGTGTTCATCAAAGACCAGGGACATAGTGTTTTAAGGCCCTCTACTAGTCTGTACCATGGAGCACAACCCCACTCCTAAATATCCCCAATAATGAAGATCCCTACTGCTTAGCCTGATAAAACTCACTGAACTTTATCCCAAGACTCCCATTACAATGATATGCATCATCACTACCACCCTAAGTAAGGAGGCAGGACAGGCAAGTCTCTTAAACAGATAATCTTCCCCCTTTCCCTGGATAAGTTTTGCTATAGTTCAGTTATGTCCAACTCTTTATGACCTCATTTGAGGTTTTCTTAGCAAAGATACTAAACTGGTTGGCCATTCACTTCTCCAGATAATTTTACAGGAAGCTGAAGCAAACAAGGTTAAGTGACTTACCCAGGATCATATAGCTAGTAAGTGTCTGAGGCTGGATTTGAACCCAGTTCTTCCTGACTCTAAACCTGGCACTCTATTCACTGTGCCATTTAGCTATCCAATATAACTACACCAGCACTTAGACTGGCCTGTGTGCCACTGTGTGTGCCATCAATAGGTGTACTTTGTTATACATTATACATATTATAAATATATATATGTATATATTATACTTGTATCATAGGTGTATTGTGCCATCAATAGGTGTACTTTGTTATACATTATACATATTATAAATATATATATGTATATATTATACTTGTATCATAGGTGTATTGTGCCATCAATAGGTGTACTTTATTCCCTGCTATAAGTGAAAGACTGTTTGTTATTAGCTCTATCTCTAAGCAAACCATTTTTATAAAGACATCATTGACGTAAGAATGAAAATTATAGCAAAAGTGGTGACTGCTTTTTAACTAATTAGTAAAGCATCACTGACTACTAATAGTACACAAAGTCATGGGTTAACTTCTTGCTTTACTCATATAAAAAACAGAATAAATTCATGCAACCCTAAAGTTGGAAAGAATTGTAGCAATTACTTGGGTTTTAGTGAACTGCAAGGTCAAGGAGTCAACATAGTGATCGAGCAGTCAAAAAAAAGAGGCATCTAAATAATAGCTCCATTATATTCTGCCCTGATTACACCACATCAAGAGTACTGGGCACTGTATTTAGGATGGTTATAGTCATATGAAATATATCAAGAACAATGTGACCAGGAGAGAAATGGCTGTATATCATAATACAGAGATGACTAAATCAACTGGGCATGTTCACCCTAGGCAAGGGAAGATTTTAAAAGGACACAATAGCTCTGTTCAAGTATTTGAAGAGCTATAACATAGAAAAATGAATAGAATTATTCTGCTTTGTCCCCCAAGAAGGAATTTGGAACAGCGAAGAAGTTACTAAGGAGTTCAACATACAGGAAAACTTTCTAACAATTAGAAATATCTGAAAGTGGAATAAGTTGCCATGCTAGGGAGGGAGTCTCTACTCACTGGTGGTTTTTAAGCAAAGACAATATGACTCTTTTCTTTGGAATATTATGTTCATG
Source organism: Pseudochirops cupreus (assembly GCA_028627135.1). Lineage (NCBI taxonomy): Eukaryota > Metazoa > Chordata > Mammalia > Diprotodontia > Pseudocheiridae > Pseudochirops > Pseudochirops cupreus. Next base: position 361,469,636 of record CM053583.1, read on the forward strand.
AACAGCTTAAAGTAAATGACCTCTAGAGTCCAACTCCAAGCTATACAATTCTAAGATCTTTTACTTTTATCATTAATCCTTAATAACCATAATTCAAAAATGAGATAACTAGGTATTGATAAAATATTAAACAACTTTCCCAGGCAGTGATTAGCCAACTGATGAGGGCTGGGTATTTAAATAACAGGGATATATTTTTAAGAAGTACTTTCCTAATAGTCACAAAAGATAGTCATAATTCCATTGACTTAAAATCCAAGAGTCATTTAAAATTCTGAAATTTCACCACACTCATATTGGGCTCTTAATTACTCCTATACCAACTTGCACCATGCAGCATAACCCTATTCCTTCACTGGCCCCCAATCCCAATGGTCGCTGCTGCTTAGTATGACTTCACTCCCTCACCAACTCTCACCCCAAGACTCCCATCATCAGTATACCCAACACTATGATCCAACAGTAAAACTCTTCTTTAGTAAAGTAATGGTCTGAATACTTTATTGAGCATGGTCTAGGGCTAGGACATTATGGCTGACAATCTAAAAACCTTACAAAATTTGCTGAATATACTTGTTTACTCCTACAGAAACCTGGCAGGATAATTGGGCACAGTTTAGTCTCTTTCAATTAAAGCTCACATTCAGGGGCCACCAAACCAGGTTCTTATGACAATCACCTCTAAGAGTTGATTTATAGCTAATCACTTCTATTTCCTTATGAGTTTGGAAATCATTATTCTGCCAAGCACTAACCTCATTATAAATATAAAAATTCTAATCCCTGGCTAACCATTTTGGCTGACTAACAAATAATCCCAGATGGTAGAAGGTAATTAAAATTAATCAGAGTATATCATTCTAACTCTCAAACTTATTTACATTAGTAAAGTTCAGATAAACTTTTATCCAAGTAGATGGTTTGCTGCTATAACCAACGACCCCTATCCATCCTTGGAAACCTAAATCTGTGAAATGCCTAAGTTACATAACCTTCTTAATAACATTTTATTCTATAATATGTCTATGACCCTGCCACAGGGTCCTTAGGGCAGTTTTAATTAGTATCCACTCTAAAATAATACTAAAGGTAAAAAGAAAAAAAGAAACAAGAAAGAAAAAACATGAGATTTCATAAAGTAGAACTGTTTTTATTTCCATATGGCAAGATAATATGTGTAACTCATACATGTAGACAGAGGGTGCAGATATAAGGTGACTTTGATGGAATGATAACCCCCTCCAAAAACAATGAAAGGGTGAGAAAGAAGATTGCACTGAAAGAAATAGGGAGGGAGACAGAATGGGGTAAATTATCTCACATAAAAGAGGCATAAAAGAACTATTATAATGTAGGGGAAGATGAGGCGGGGGAAACAAAGCTTAAACCTGACACACATTAGAATTGACTCAAAGAGGGAATAATATACACTCTCAGTTGGATACAGAAATCTATCTTATCCTATATGGAAATAGGACTCAAAACTTTTTTTAAAAAGTTTGAAAATTATCCTGATATATAACTGGGGAAAACATAAAATATATATTAAAGTAGATGCTTTTCCCACTCTCCAACAGTGATATGTCTGAACTTATTAGAGGTTCTCTATTTGAGATTAATCTTAAGTTGCACTAAGAGGGATATTGGGTTCAAAAAAAGTGAGATAATAACCACACTGTATTTTACCCTGATCAAACCACTTATAAAAGATTGGGTTCAGTTATGGACACCACAAGGTAGGAAGGTTATTAATAAGCTGGAAGAGATCCAAAGGAGGACAAGACAGGAGGATGAGAAGAGTAGAGAACATGACACACAAGAATTGATTGAAGGAACAGGGGGTATTTACCCTAGAAATGTTAAAGATAACATGACAACTACCTTCAAGTTATTTGAAAAGCTGATGTATTGGAAGAGGTACTAGACTTGTTCTCACTGACCCCTGGGATCAAAACTAGGAACAAACAGAGAAAGATGCCAAGATACAGAGTTTAGCTTAATATAAGGGAAAACTTTGTAATGATTACATTTGTCCCAAAGTGAAATGAGTTGCCCTGGCAATCAGAAAGTGGCCCATCACTGGAGATCTTGAAGACATAGATAGATGACCACTCAGCAAGAATACTGTAGGAAGAATTAGTGTTCAGTATAGGAAGGATGGTTTCTGAGGGTCCCTTCTAACTCGGAGATTCAAGGATAGTATCGTTTCTATTAGCTCCTTCAATAATTGAGACAAAAGCTACTTTAGAGCTAAAACAATTGTTTTTATGAAATCAGTTTAAAACTATGATCTATGGTAATCTCAGAATCTCATGTAAACTTGTATCAATTTTGATTTTTATCATGTATTTTAAAGTTCACATCATGAAGATGACCTTTGGTCTAAAACAAAAAAAAAAAGTCTTATCTATAAGATCACAATGGTGAGCTACTTCATTAAGATATTAAGAATAACTTTAAAAATTTACTTTTACTGCACATGCATTAAGACTTCTTCAGAACCTTAGTTGCTCATTGATGACGTTAGGCATTAATTCTTTGAGGATGTCAAAGTATTCTTCTCAATAACATATTAACAGACTGAGTGACTTATGCAGACTACAACAGACCTTTAGAATTAGCAGGGACCTTAGAAATCATTTGATGGTTCTCATTTTCCAAATAAAGGAGCTAAGACACAGAGAGATGAAGTTGTTTGCCTAAGATTATACAGCTAGTCAATGGAAGAAGCAAGACTTGAATCCTGGACTACTGACTCCTGATTTAATATGTTTCAGCTACTACAAATACTTGAAGAACTTATCTCTTTTTCTGGACAAAAATGAAACCCATCAGTCAGTACACATTTATTAAGCACCTACTATGTGTCAGGCTCTGTGGACAAAATGAAGCAAGTGGCTTGTATTCTACTGAAGAACTATATATTCATAAAAGTAAAACAAAATATTTTCAAAGCAAATTCTATTGCTCTTAATATGATAGAATAATCTTGTGAATTTTGTAGATATGGTATATATATAGATTTCAACAAGAAATTGTCAGTCTCTCATGAAAGCCTTGTAGATAAAATATATAAATAGATATATTAAATTTTTTTTGCAGGGTGGAAGGCAGAGCAATTGGGGTTAAGTGACTTGCCCAAGGTCACACGGCTAGTAACTGTTAAGTTTTGAGGTCAGATTTGAACTCAGGTCCTCCTGACTCCAGGGTTGGTGCTCTATTCACTGCACCACCTAGCCACTCCTATAAATAGAAATAGATAGAAATATGCATTTAGAAATACTTGACTGATTAAATCCAAAAAAGGTTGATTTCTGTGTTGATATTAATCTGGAATATCTATATTGATATGCCACAGGATTCTATCCCTGTCAATGTTATGTTCGAAAATTAGTTTAGTGCTTTGGTGAACTAATCAAATTTTGGGGGATCTAGGAAGAGATAGGATAACAGATCAGCACTGAGATCTACAAATAGACTTTAGATGAACATCTGTTAAGGATGTTGTAGACAGGAATCCTAATTGCATCAGCATAAGACTAAATGAATTAGGTTCCTTTGATACAATTTAATAAAATGGGATAATAATACCCTATGTGCAAAATAATTCAAAAGGTCAAAGAGATTGTGTAGTGCAATTATGTAATATGGTAATATAAATTATGTCATCAGGGAAACGTATGACAGTACAATAAGGGCCTGAGAACAGTGGGTGTACCCTCTGTAGAGGATTCATGGAAACTTATGGATAAGAGTCACTAGGATGTGAAGTTGTCAATAAGTTGCAGTTTGCATCATTAGAGGGAGTACTTCCATCAATGAGATCAAAAATCCATATAGAAAAATATATGTGAAAGATCTTGGTACACCAAAAGGTTCTTCAGGAATCATACAGATTACTTTCCAAAATTGAATAAGATCAGTTTCTAGTAAAAAAAAAATTCTAGAATGAGTGATTATAAAACAAGATTTATAAACATCTAAATTCTCCACCACTGTCCTTTTCCAGTACCTCATTGTGACATGCAGGGTACCAGGGCATCTCAAAGGTTATGCCAGTAAGAACCATCTCTGATAGGTCCTAACAAGTTGTAAAGTCTTTACGTCTTGGCCAGACCATGTATCTGTTGTATTAAGAAGTCTAGGTTTCTAAGGTCAAATAGGTTCATCAATGAATCACAACTAAAATGAGCCTGCCAGATTGTTTAGTACAATTCGTATCTGAATAGGAGTTCACCACTTAGGTGATGATTTTCTTTAGCCACAGACACTCATGAAGAGCAAGAGAGGGAAGCAGAGACAGGTACACAAAACCAAATATAAAAGAACATTGAGGACTTTTGTCATGAAGTAGTATCAGGAGTACTCAGGAAGGAGTATCAGGAAATGTATAAAAGAAGGCAGGAAGATAGAGGAGTTCTAAGATGAATCAATTAAGACATGTTTCACATAAATAAAATTATTGGTCATTGTGTTGAACTATAAACCCTAAATATGTACAAAATTCTGCCATCTACTTCTAAAAAAAGTTCGTATCAAGTTCATTAAAATATCTATTATCCCTATCAAAGAAATATAGAAATTCCAAGTCATGCTTTAAAAATTATGACAAAAACCCCTCTATTAATAAAAAAATAAAAAGTAGTCATTATTCTTGAAGCACCAAAAAAGTATAACAGAGTTATTTAACTTGGGGTCCATATATTCTAGGGGATGTATGAACTTAACTGGGGGAAGAAAATCACATCCTTATTTTCATTAACCTGGCACTGAAATTTAGCATATTTGCAATTATTTAAAAACATTATTCCGAGCAGGGGTTTGTAGATTTCACCAGACTTCCAAAGGAGTTGGTGAAACACACAAAAAGTTAAAATCTCTCAGTACTGAATTAGGCAAATATGTCTTCCTTAAACAGTATGTTTTCATTATTCTGTCAAAATTTCTTTTGAACTACATAATATATAACCTTAAAAATATAGGTATGTTTAAGAATAAGGAAAATTTCAGAGAGCCTAAAAGTTAAAGAATGTTTTTAAAGTAAAAGATATTGGACCCAAATTATTCTTATGCAGAAGACATTCGAAGCAACAGATCCCAGCAGGACAAGCTTCCAAAACAATGATCCATCATCACAGCAATCTCCCAGCATCCACACATCCCAACAAAGTTGTTAACCCCCAGGATATATTTAATCAAATGTTATTCCATTGTGCAGAGTCCAATGTTTTGGCAAGTCCCCTTTTTTGCAGATAAAGATTGCAGCTATTTAAACACAATTCCAAGTATGCTAAGGAAAATGCACCACCTCACTGAACTGATGTCACAAGGTGTGAAAGCCTTCTGGTTCTAATTTCAGAGATGTGCTGCAGCAAGTTTAGGGAGAAAATCAAAAGAAGAAAAAAATGCTACTTTTAACAAACATGGCTTACCTCCTTTTGAACTAACCTTTGCAAAGCAGCTGGGGAAATTATGTGATTGCACATGCCTACGTGTGTGTGTGCATATATACAAATGTATGTTTGTAGAAATATATACACAAAATGTGTGTCTGTATATTTCTGCACAGACATACATATATATCATACATATATGATTTTTCAATAGCTGTTTCACTAAGTACCTGTTGTGTCAGGCAAGAAGGCAGGAAGCATGTATTTATTAAGCAATCACCTTGTGCCAGATAGTGTTAAGCACTGACCATATTAAAAAAAAAAAGTAAAAATGGCAGAAGCTTTTGCAGCTCGCACTGTACTGGGTATTTAGGGAAGTACAAAGTTTAGATAAGACAGAGTCCCTGCCCTCAAGGAGCTTACAGGCGGGTAAGGTGATAAGGCACACTGTTAACTATAATACAATACACAGAATTCTATGAAGAGTATTAGAAGAGCCACAAAATAAAGTGATGTGCTGACTTGGAGGACCAGGGAAGGCTTTATAGAGGAGATGGCACATGAGCTGAGCTTTAAAAAACTGGTAAGAATTCAACTGGCAGAGGGGGATACATTCTAGGCAAAGGAACAAAAGGAACTAGGAAAACAGAGGGTCTTGGAGAATAGTTCAGTTTGGCTAAAGCATAAAGTGCACAAAGGAGGATAATTTAAGAAGAGACTAGAAGGGAAGGCATCAGAATATAAAAGCCCTTGAATATGAAACAAAGGAATTTTCTTGGAACCACGGAAGATTTCACAGCAAAAGACTGACATGACTGGATTTAAATATAATAAATTATGATTCTGGGAGCAGCTAGGTGGCACAATGGATACAATGTCAGATCTGGAGTCAGGAAGACCTGAGTTTAAATGTGACCTCAGAGACCTACTAGCTGTGTGACTCTGGTAAAGTCTTTTAACCCTGTTTGCCTCAGTTTCCTCATCTGGAAAGTAAACTGGAGAAGGAAATGGTCAACCATTCCAGAATCTTTGCCAAGAAAAACCCCAAATGGGGTTGCAAAGGATTAGATATGACCAAAAAGCAACTAATCAACGACAATAAATATGATCTATAGTGATATGAAGAATGAATTAAAAGGAGAAGAAAGTAAAACACACACATATACATGCATATATATAACATATATATTGGTATAATGCTTGTATGTGTGTATAAATGCACATATAAGTACATACTATGTTGTTTTTATCACTATCCGAATTTTAATTCCATAGTTATGGATCCTTTTAATTTTTTTCCCCTAAATCAAGTCAGAAGCATGACTATTTCCTTTCCAATAAATAAGGTGATATTTGTCATTCATTCATTGTCTAGTGTAGCAGGCAGAAAAAGGGACATGACGAATATCAGAACCAGAAAACCAAGAACCCTCTGGGAAATATCACACCAGTGTTTATAATAAATAAAATATAAATATTTATGGTGACAAAATATCAAACAGTTATTTCAGTCAGCAGATAATAAGAGATCAAGCAATTGATACCAAACAGACCAAAGAACAATCTTTTCAATACAAGATACATTATGTTTCATCTTACTTTAACTGTGATAACCTTGTTTTCATGTGTCTCATTTTAGCCTACCCTCTAATGTTTCAAGCTATCAACACCTCAGGGCTTGAATATCAGGTTATTACCTACCTGTCAAGTGAAAATCATGTCTTGATTTCAACTTGTTTGATTTTATGTTGTTGTCAGGGCAGCTAGTCTTTGGTCTTTTTTTTTACTTTACCTTCTCAGAGTACTGACCCCTTTGGAACAATGCAAAATAACTCATTTTTTCCTGTTTTTTTTTTTAATGCTTATACACTAGAAACCTATAAGATCATTGCATCTACCAAGCTGTTTCCAATCACGACTGTTCATCCAGTCCAGTAAATCCTTATGAAATGCCTACTATATTCAATTCAGATCAACTCAATAAAGATTTATTAAGCACCTGGCACTGTCCTAGGCTCTGAGGATATAAAGACAAAATAAACACTGGTCCTTTCCCTCAAGAAGCCTGAGAGCAACAGCCTGCAAGGAAATAAGCATATATACATGATCATTTTTGAGGACCTCCCATCACTCCTCCTTCTAAGGTTATCTAAAAGTAAATTATTGTACTTCCTTACCTGTTAAAGGTCTAGAGGATTTTTGGGAAAAAAATATATATATATATTTCATATATATATATATATATTTATATATATATGTCCAATTATAGTTAAGCCATTTCATACCATAACTACAAACTAAATACAGTTTTCTTCACAAATATGGATGGATCATCATTAACAATATAATATCCACCATTGAATTTTGATGCATTATTTACTCACCTTTTCAATGACCTTATTAATCACTGGAATGTTGGGTGTGTACAATATTTTCCCATGCAATAAAGGCTTTAAGAAAGCCCACACCAAGGCTCCATTTGGAGACTGTAAAATCTCCTGATATAGCTTCAGGCAAAATGGCGCTGTTTTAATAAAAGAAGCCACTAGTTAAAAGATGATTCTTGCTGTAAATGAAGAAGCACTCAGTGTTAACAATAATGCGTTTCCAAAAGACTACAAAATCTTGATGGCTTACACTGTGTTTCATATCACAGTTTCCAACTTCACTACTGCTATATCAAGCAGTTGATCAAAAATAAGTTTGTTTGTTCAGGATTTATTACTCAAAGGGAACTTCAGGCTCATTGTAACCATTCAGGGAAGAAGAAAGTATGACCTTCAATGATACATGAAAAGATGCTATCATCAAAGGCTAGAAATGGACAATAAGACATAAAGTTTGTAAGAATAGAGATAAATTAATTGAATTTGTAAATTAGTGAGTTAGCATCATAACAGCCAACAGAGGCAGCATGGTAAAGTAGGAAGAACCCTGAACCTCAAGTCCAGAGAGATCTGAATTCAAACCCTACCTCAGACAGTGAATTGTTAGTATCCATCTCCCAGGGTTGTTGTGAGGATTAAATGAGATAATAATTGTAAAATGCTTTGGCACATATTAAGTGCTATATAAATGTTAAAATGTTAGCTATTATTATCATTGTACTGAAATATTTATAAAAAAAAATTTAAGTTCATGAACTCCAAGTCCCTAGTATATACAATATCATGTCTGAAGACCAGTAATGACTGAGCATTCTGAGTATGACCAGTTTACTTGCAAGGCTAGCAATTGCCAATAGATGATATCTCTATTGAGATACCTCTGAGAGGTCTCTCTATGAGACCTCTCAGAAACCAGAGACCCTGACTGAAGGCTAACATAGCATTTTTATAAAGAACAAGAAGGAACTATCTTGAGTGACATGGGCATTGTAATTTTAAATCGGCATAAGCATTATAAAATTTGCATCATATCCTGGAATGTTTTCTTGGTTTGGCCATTTCTGGTAAAGAGGTACATGGAAAGAGGAACACTTCCGGTAAAGCAGAACATTATGGTTAGAATATTCCTTTAGCAAGATGTGCAGGTACATCCTTGTGTATATATAAGCATCTATCACCCTCATTTCCCCACAATTACATGTATAAGCAAATTTGTCTTAATATGATTCATATGCAACTAAAGTTTAAAAATGAGGGATAATCACAAAATGGAGCCTTATCTGAGTGTTATAGTTCCACAACAATATAATCTTATACTACTGATTTCAATAATTAATAGATTTGCAGTTTCACGTACAGTCATCCTTTTTTATTATACTGTTTTAGAAATGATTGCTTTATTCCATAAATTAAAAATAAAATAAATAATTTATGTGGAAAAATAATTGAAGCCTCTAATTTCTTTTTTTTGGGGGGGTGAGGGGTCTGGATAGATACACTGTAATAGATATGGTTCCTTATTTTAGTCTCACCATGACCTACTTTGACTGAAAAAAATGCATCACCCTATGCTCAACTTAGTTGGTTTTGTCTGTAGAGATAGATACACAGCTTATCACCATACCCATATTGAAAATGGTTTTCAACTTGGTGTAGAGATAACCCTGAATTCTCAAAGACTGTGTGCATGTATTGCCAGCTCCAGGAGGACATATCAAATGCTTTCAAGTTCATATTAATCAAAATTACTGACAACAGATGTTGGTCTTACTTGAATCTTTGGGAATGTTGAATTTTGTCTTGTTATCCTCCAAGAGATCACTAACTCTGGGCAAGCTAATGAACATGTTAGAGTTACTCAGGAAAGACGCTTCTTTGCAAACCATCTTCATCACAGACTGGAGAGAGCCAAAGGTTGAACTTCGAGACTGTATATCTTGTGAAAACTAGAAAAACAAACTGAATGAGAGTAAGAAAAAATTGCTTGCTTTCAACAATCCCTTCCAAAAATTTCCAGGATTATGGACATTTCTCCTAAACGTGTCCAGGAATATCCATAAGATGGGAATATGGAAGTCAGGTTATTATCTTCTTTCAATTTCTATGTAAACATAAAAAAGATAATTACAATATCTTGGAAGTCCAACTCAAATGCTGTCTACTCCAAATGCATCTTGTATTTCTGTGTATGACGTCTCTTACCTCTCTATCTTTTCACAGGTGATTCCACATAGCCATAACTTTCTTCCTCTTTATCTCCACCTCATAGAAGCTCTAACATCTTTTAAGACTCAATTCATGCATCACCCCTTACACAAGGTCTTCCACTGTTTACCTTCTCCTGAAATTATTCAGTATTTAATCTGCACATACTTTGCCTTCTTTTGCCTATATACATGTTGCATGCCCTCACAGAGTGTGGGATCCTTAAGGGGAAGATCTTTTTCATTTTTGTCATTGTTACACCAGAACCTTGCACATAGTAGAGATAGAGATAGAGCTAGATCTAATGGGTCTAGGGAACTACCAGGTAGGTACTATTCTCTGCTCATGTAAGTCAGCACCTTTTCTGCAGGGTATAGTATAGTATGAAGCATTGCCTAGAGCATGGAGAAGTAAAATGACTTGTCCAGGGTCACACAGCCAGTATATTTCAAAGGCAGGACTTGGACTTGGGCCTTCCTAGCTTCGACTCCTCTTTGCTTTATCCATGATGCCAGGCTACTTCTTCAAAAATGTTTATTAAGTTGAAGTGAAGTCTTCCCTGATGCTACTAGTCAGGGATCAACTTCCTATAACAATCTCATAGGATGATTTGCTAGGCTCCTCTTTCATTCACTTATCCTATAATGTAGAATAGTGTTATCTGGGTTTGAATCTTTTTTGAATACTAGACTGTAAACTACACAAGGCCAAGGAGGATTCTGTATTTAAATATTATAATTCTAAGAGTCTAAAATGATATTCTGCACCCAAATGTTTTTAATTATTTTTTTAAAAAGGACAGTGCACGCTGTCAAAAACAGTAATATTATGTGGAAATACCAGTGCAGAAAGTTCTGTGTATCATTATACCAAATATTCACCATGGCTAGAGGTATTTTTGCTGTTATTGTCATCCAGTCATCTTTCAGTCATGCTTGAATCTTCATTACCCCATTTGGGGTATTCTTGGCAAAGATATTAGAGTGGTTTGCCATTTCCTTCTCCAGTTTGCCTCAGTTTCCTCATCTGTAAAAATGAGCTGGAAAAAGAAATGGCAAGCCACTCCAGTGTCTTTGCCAAGAAAACTCCAAATGTGGTTATGAAGAGTCAGGCAGACAGAAATGACTGAACAATTGAACAAATGGTAACATATCTCATATTTCCTCCTTTCCTATGATACTGCTACCACCCCGATGCAGGCACTCATTACCTCATTCCAGAAGTATTGCAATATCCTGCAGTTAATTTCCCTGGTTTAAGTCTCTCTCCATTTCAATCTGTCTTCCAGTCAGTTATCAAACTGACCTTCCTAAAACACAGGTCTTTTCATATCATTCCGCCCCAAAAAAATTTTTAATAAACTCCAGTGACTTCCTGTTACCTCCAGAATAAAATATGAAATCCTCCATTTGGTTTTTAAAGCCCTTCATAATCTGGCCCTTTCTACCTTTCCAATTTTATACCTTTCTCCCCTCTTTATTCTCTGTGATCCAATGGCATCAGCTTCCTTGCTGTTTCCTCCACAAGATATTCCATTTCCCAATTCTGTCCCCCATGTCTGGAATTCTCTCAGTCTCTCTTCATCTCTGCCTCCTAGCTACCTTGGCTTCCTTCAAGACTTAACTAAAATCTCACCTCCCAAACCTTTCCTGATCCTCCTTCATGTTAGCATCTTCCCTCTATTTATTAACTAATTTACTGTGTATATATTTTGTTTATACATAGTTGTTTACAAATTTTCACCCCTGTTAGATTGTGAGCTACTGGACAGCAGGTTTGGTTTGGGTTTGGTTTTTTTTTGGCCTTTCTTTGCATGTTCAGCACTTGACATACAGCCTGATAAATAATAGATGCTTAATAAAGGCTTCTGGGCTAACTATGAAGAATGATACTTGTGCAGAAAGGTGGAGTGGGGAAGGCTATGTGCAGTAGTTCAAGAACAAAGCTTTGTAGGAAATGATGAACACTGAGAAGTAGGTATGAAGAGGGAGAGGATTCTAGCCTCAGGAATACCTGTGTAAAGGCACATCAATGGGATATGCAATGGAATATAGCTAGTTGGAAAGTTTGACTAGACCAAAGAATGTATAAACAGGTACAATGTATAAGCCTAGAAAGGTTTGGATGGAGCCAAACTGTGAAGGGTGGTCTACAGCAATCAATGAATCAACTAGCTTTTACTAAGCAATTCAAAGTCTTAGAGAGTTGCCCATGGGCACTTAGAATTTAATATTCCCAGGGTCACATTGCCAGTATGTGTCAGAGGTAGATCGGAGCTCATGTCTTGTTGACTCCAAGGCCATGACCAGCGTGTTTATCAGCATATAAATTATTTGTACTCAATAGTCACTTCAAAAATTTGTTTGACTACATTTGAAAATAATTTGAATTTGAACATTCTCTTGAAATCTCATTTATACCACTGATTTGCACAAAGAATCGCTTTTTTTCACAGACAGCACAAAAGTAAATGTCACTTCAGTAAGTTTGAATGGTCACAAACTCTGAATTAATGCGATCAACATTATTGACAACAGTTCTGTGTAATCCTGTCTAGAGGGAAAATCATAACTCAAAACCATCCCAGTCTTCTTTCATGATCTAGCAATAGTCTGTGGAGAATAATTTGGGTTCTTACATTTCTTTGTCTAACATGAGCACCAGTCCTTGAAAGAGGGACCAAACCTGGAAAACCCAATGAGAAAAATCAATTGCAGCTATTTCCAAAGTGACTTAGATCAAATACATACAAACCTGTGGGAATTCAGGAATATCAAACAAAGGAATACTTTTAAATAATTGAAGAAATTCAGGGAGATATTCAAGAATGTGCTGAGCCTTAGTAAGAAGGGAGTCGATGCTTGAAACCACATCCAGCAAGGAGCTTAGTAAGGAATTTGCCTCTGGTGGTATCAACATCTGAAAGAAGAAAAAATATTTTGGATCCATGGAGTGACATGATCATTTTATATAATAAGAAGACAAATCTCATGAGAGTCTATAGGATAGATTAAAGGAAAAAGAATTTGAAACAAAAATTGGTTAGGAGATTATTGCAGTACTCCAGGTAAGAGGTAATAAGGGTCTGACCTAGAAAGGAGCAGTGTGATAATAGTAAGGGCAGCTGGCAGTACAGTGGGTACAGTGCTGGGCTTGGCGCAAGGAAGACCCAAATGCAAATCTGGTCTCAGATACTTCCTGGGGGGGTGACCCTTAGGAAGTCATTTAATTTCTGTCTGCCTCAGTTTTGTCATCTATAAAATGGGGATAATGATTGGTTGATTGGTTGGTTGGTTGGCTGGTTGTTCTCCTTCATTCTCAAAGAGGACCAAAATGACAGCACTATGTCAGGATCAAGGTACAGTGTGTCCAGCTGTGTCAGAGCATTGTATTGATCAGAGCAGTACGAGCTCAGAAGGTTCTGCCAAAGGTTGGAATAATAGCACCTGCCTCATCAGGTTATTGTGAGGATCAAATGAGATAATAATTGCAAAGTGCTTAGCACAGAACCTGGCACATAGTCATTGATATATAAATGTGGAAGAGGAGGAGATGGCAGCTGGGTGGTACAGTGGACAGAGCACTGCGGCTGGAGTCAGGAAAGCCAGTTCAAATCTGGCCTCAGACACTTACTAGCTATTTGACCCTGGGCAAGTCATTTAATCCTGTTTGTCTCAGTTCCTCGCCTATAAAATAAGCTAGAAAAGGAAATGGTAAACTATTTCAGTATCTTTGCCAAGAAAACCCTAAATTAGACCACAAAGAGTCAGACACAATTGAAAAAATGACTGAACAAAAGTAGTGGTGGTAGTAGTAGTAGTAGTAGTAGTAGTAGTAGTAGTAGTAGTAGTAGTTGCAACAGCAGCAGCAGCAGCAGTAGTAGTAGTAAGTGGTGGTGGTGGTGGTAGTGGTAAGTAAGAGTGGGAGAGATTTGAGATATATTTCAGAGGTAGAATAGGAAGGACTTGGAGACTGTATATGTGATACTAATTAGCAGAAGTCAAGCATGATGGTGAGATTTTTTTTTTTTACCTAGTAGCAGTATTGACAATATAGAAAAGTAGTGGGGGGGGGGGGAAGAACAGTATTTCAAAGAAAAGAATAAAATATTACTTATCTTTGACAATTTTACATATTTAAAAAAACTTTGTCCTTGTTTTCTGATTTATATTCCAAATATAGGGTATTTATTCTCAGGCTAAATATATAGCCCCAAACCCAGGAGGGTTGCCTGTGGCCAATATTCATAAAAAATAAAGAATGTGGGGCAAGTGGATGGAAAACAATAAGACCTTGTCTCTTCTTAGCTTTCTGTTTGCAGCAAATTCATTTGCATGACAAGTCAGATCATAGTTTGGAAGTTTCTAACCCTAAAGCAGAGAGTGTCTGTAACAAAGGAGTGTGTTTCAATAGAGGAACTAGAGAGGACAGAGGAGAGAGAGGGAAGGAGGGAGAGAGAGAGAAGGGAGAGGGAGAGAGATGGAGGGAGAGACAGACAGAGAGAGACAGAGACAGAGAGAGAGAAGACAGAGAGAGAGAGAGAGAGAGAGAGAGAGAGAGAGAGAGAGAGAGAGGCAGAGATGAAGACAGAGAGAGAGACAAAAAGAGTAGCAGAGATGTATAGAGGGCTTAGGTATAGGTCCAGTAAAAGTATATAAATTGTAGCATGGTAACTTTACCAGGGGAAACTGATGGAGACTAGCAGCATTAAAACTGCCACTTACTCCTCAATGAATGTGTCCTAAACACATATGTTCCCCATAAGCATGCTTCCAAGCTTAATCTCATTGATGATCTATATATTTTGAAAGAATGAACCCTAGGTTTGTGGGAATAATGTTCTATGCTACTTTTCTTACTTCTTTACTACTTTATTGGATACAATTGCCTTGGAATAGTTTGAGTTCTTTGGCCATGTCATAAAAGTCAAACATATGGATGGACATTATGAGCTATGATTTTTAATAATAACAGACCCGAAGAATACCCCAAACTTGAGGTAGGCTGTGAAAGAGGGTCTTCAAATGCTATTTATGTTATTTATTAAATCACATAGACTGATTATAATTCAGAGTTGATTATAATTAAATATTATATACAATTCCATTGCATGAAAAATTGGCATATTTAAATTACCATTCAATCAGCTTATTCAATAGACTCACACCTATCATCAGTAAATAAAAATCATCCTAAATCCAACAAAACAAAATACCATAAAAAGCAGGCTTTGGTGGGGACTAGAACTGTGATTTGATCATTAAAGAGAACTCCCCAGTGGATAAACTCCCTCTTTGATACCTGCTTTGCAACTTAGAGTGATAGAAAACTACCTAGAGGTGAAGTAACTGGACATAGATCAAACGGCAATCCTATATGAGTTGTTGTTCAGTCCCTTCAGTCTTTGTGACCCCATTTGGGGTTTTCTTGGCAAAGACACTAGAGTGGTTTGCCATTTTTATCTCCAGTTCATTTTACAGATGAGGAAATTGAGGTAAAAAGAGTTAAGTGACTCACCCAGCATCACGCAGCTAGTAAATGTCTGAAACTGAATTTAAATTCAAGTCTTCCTGACTCCAGGCCTGGCAGTCTATCCACTGCACTACCTAGCTGCCCATTGTGTACCAAAAGAGAGTCCAGAATTCAAGTCTTTCTGGCTCTAAGGCAAACTCTCTATTCACTATACTATATCATGCTGCCTCTCAAAAACAAAGTTAGACAAAATGACAAAATTGATGGCAAAATAAGGTTCCCCAATGCATCATCTGTTGTGAACTGAACAGCAAATACTTAACTTTACAAACCATTCAAAGATAAATGTTCTAATTGCCCAGAATTCAAAGGTAGAGAAATTAGGTAGACTATTGTCTCTGCCCCTTATCCTTTTTCTCAAGAGTTTTCGTGATCATTGGACGACTGCCACTAGCTGACATCTTACTTGATAACCAGCAAGATAATTGAGAGTCCAGCTTGCTTTTCCATAGACTCCTTCTGCTAACAGCATAAGGTAGGTTTTCTTGCCAATTAAGGCAAGAAATAAAATTTGAGCCACAGAAATGTTCAGCAGGGTTATGCCATTTTCCCCACTTGCTTCTCTAATTATGGCTGCACTTTAAAAGGTGCACTAAGAGACACTTAACTTGTCATGGAGAAATGGCCGGAATTTAGTTAAGTGACCCTGACAGACAGGTGAAAATTACTAGTAAGCACTGATATTGTATTTTATAATGCACAGAATTCTTTACAATCTTTTTTGTTGTGGTGGTTATTGGTGTTGCTTCTAGTTTCTGGCTGATCATTGAAAACTGTCTAACATTCTTCAGGTATTAATAATGGCTCTAATTAAATGGTTTAAGAGATGTTTGATGCATATTAAATCATATTATATATTATATTTGTTATATCATATTACTTTAAAAAAGCTTTATGATGAAATCTGCAAGAAGAGATAAAAGAGACTTGGGCTTTGTTCTTGGGTACCTAATTTAGAAAATTTTGACAAAACTCATAGTCCCACAGCTTCACAGAAACACCTTTAATATTTATTAAGTGCCTACTATGTGGCAGGCACTCTGTTAAGTGGTAGGAATACAAAAAGAGGCAAAAGACAGTAATTGCCCTTGAAGAGCTTACAATCTGATGAAGGAAACAACATACTAACAAATATATACACAGCAAAACACATACAGGATAAATGGGAAATGACAGAGGGAAGACACTGGAATTAAGAGGGATTGGGGACAGTTTCTTGTAGAAGATGAGATTTTCATCGGCACTTAAAAGAAGCCAGGGCAGTCTCTAGTTGAAGCAGAAGAGTGAGAGTGTTTCTGGCATGGAGAATAACCAGAGAGAATGCCCAGAGCAGAGGGGTGAAGTGTCTTGTTCGTGGAACAGCCAGGAAGCCAATGTCACTGAATCAAAGAATGTCAGGGAGTAAGGTATAAGGAGACTGGATGGGTAGGAGTGAGCTAGGTTATGAAGAAAAGCTTTAAATACCAAATAGAATATTTTGTATTTGCTCTTGGAGGTGAGTTTATTGTAGATCTACATTTTAGGAAAATCACTTGTGCAACTTAATGGAGGATGGATTAAAGTAGGGAGAGATTTAAGGAAGGCAGAGCTTCCAACAGGCTATTACAATCCAGGCATGAAGTAATGAGAACCTACACCAGGGTGGTGGGAGTTTCAGAGGAGAAAAGGCAACCTTTTTTAATGATATTACAAAGGTAAAATCAACAAGCTTTAGAACAGCTTAGATATGGGTGGTGGCAAATAATGAGGAATTCATGATGAGTCATAGATTGTGAGTCAAAGGAACCAAGAAGATGGTATTACCCTCTACAGTACTAGGGAAGATAGGAGGAGAGGAGGGTTTAGGAGGAAAAATAATGAATTCTGTTTTGGACATATTGAGTTTAAGATGTCTACTGGACATCCATTTCAAAGACAGTTGGAAATGCATAATTGGTGGTCATCAGAGAGACTAAGACAGGAAAGATAGATTTGAGAATCATCAATATACATATGGTAAGTAAATCCACAGGGATTGTTGAGATTACAAAATGAATTAGTATAGCAGGAGAAAAGAAGAGAGCCAATGGCAGAACCCTGTGGGACAACTATTGGTAGAGGGCATGATCTAGAGGAGAGAGAGGAGTGATCAGAGAGGTAGGAGGCAAACCAGAAGAGAATGGTGTCACAAAAACTGAGAGAAAAGAGAGTATCAAAGATACAAGTGATCAGCAGCTACAGAGAAGTCAAGTAGAATGAAGATTGAGAAAAGGCCACTGGATTAAGCAACTAAAAGATCATTAACAAGATCATTGGAGAGTATTTTCAGTGGGATAAGGTTGCAAAACAGATTATAAAGGATTAAGAAGAGAATAAGAGGAAACACCTATTGTAGATGGACGTTTTGAGGATTTTAGCTACAAAAGGCAAAAGGGATTTAGGATGAGAGTTAGCAGGGATAGAAGGATCAAGCAAAATTCTCTTCAAGTTAAGGGAGACATGAGCATAATTGTAAGTGATAAGAAATGAACTGGTAGAGAGACTGAAAATAAGTAAAAGAGTGGGAATGATGAGGGGAGCAATTTGTTGGAGGAGACAAGATGGAATGGGATCACTTGAACAAGTAGAGGAGTTAACCTTGGGAAGGAGTAAGGTCACTTCACCATGCAAGACAGATGAAGGAGGAGAGAGGCAAAAGGTACTTGAGTGATAAGAGATGAGAAAGAGGGGGGGAAGAATTTCATGACAAATGGACTTTTTTTTTCCAAAATTTGAGGCAAGTTTCTCACCTGAGAGAGTTTGAGGAAGGAGATTTGATTTGGAAGAGGTTTGGAAGCTTTGGAAGAGCTGCTATGGAGAGTAGGATAGTGTAACAGTAATGAGATTTGAAGTTTCTTTTGTATTGCTAAACTAAAAGGCACTCAGAACCTAGTTCAGAAACAGAAGGTATGAACTCCTGTCTCCTGTTGCTGAGGTAACAGGAAAGGGTTGGCTGAAACAAGAAGCTAATGCTGTCTGTATATATGGAAAGACCCTGGCTGGGAAAATCAGTTGTTCTTGGAGCAAACTCCATGGAGGGAGAAGCTGCTGCCACTGGCTGAACAGGAGCCAAGGAGGCTAAAGAGGAAAGCCATCCTACCCTCCCCCAGACTGGAGAGAATGATTTTGATTTTGAAAACCTGGATGGAGTGATTTTTATTCTGGGAATGAGCTGAAACTTGTGCTGAGTCTGAGCGCCATCTAGAGCTGCCAAAAGACTGAGGAAACATGACTGTGATGCTGGTACTTTGCATGAACTTGTTTGTGGCTTTGTTGAGCCTTGACTTCCCAGGAACAGAGACTGTGAAAGATTTGAGATGGACTGGACACTGTGAGCTCCAATGAGGAGCAGGAACTGCACAGAGAGCTGGACAAGGACCTGAGAGCTGTCTGCCTTTGAACCCAGGTGACAGTTTGGTGAATCCAGGTAGGATCTGGGACCATGGAAGGGGATCCAGAGGGAATCCAAGAAAACACCCTGAGTCAAGCTGAAAGAAGATTTTACTTGGATACTGTATACTGACTGAGAAATTGTAAATTTACCAGTGACCTAGGGGTGGAGGGTCTGTGTATTTTCTGATGATTGAATAGAGAATGATGAAGGATGATTGAATGATTGAGTTGATTGCATGATTGATTGACTAAATGATTGTACTTAGTGCTTGATGACTCAATAAGTGAGTGATTGAGTTAACTTAGTGTGCCCCATGAGTGGAAAACTTTGACTATTGTACTTTGTGTTCCTTGAGGAGGCAAACCTCCTTAAGAATGATTGAATGATTGAGTTACTAAATGATTGTTCTTTGTTGGAAACTTTGTGACCACTGTAGTGAAAACTATGTGGCCATTTTCTGTGATAAGTTGTTGTGAATGCTATATTTTTATTTTTTGTGATAAGTGGTAACATTGTGAATGCTGTATTTTGATTTACTGTGAAAATGTTTTGCTTTGATTTGTTATGGAATAAATATAGTGTTTACTATACTGTGTAATCAGAACCTTAAAAACTGTTCACAGTAGCATTCTTCTGGAAAGCTGCTTGTGCATGGCATTACAGATAGTGAGTTGATAAGGGAGGTATAGTAGCAGTGAGGGCCCAGTTGAGGTTCCATAAGATAAGTTTGTTGTGCACACAGTCAGAATGGTTCCATGATTTTCTCTACCTTTGTTCAGAAGCACATGTATAAGAACAAAGGCTATGAATGTTGGGAGTAATACAAGGCTAAGGCTCAGCTAGGTGTAAACAGCAATATGATAAGGGGGCTAGGGATTCAAGACAGGAAAATAGTGTAAATGTTCACCAAAGAGTCAAGATGGGGAGGAGAGGGTAGCTAGTACAGAAGAGATAGACTGGGAGAGAAATGAAGGATCAAGAGATTAGAGATCACAATACAGATGAAGAATATAATTATGTAAGGGAAGACAGAGGGAGAGGTGAAATAGCATAAAGTCATGCATGGGGATTTCAGAATTCTTGAACACAGAGGTAGTACATTTGTGGGTAATGGCAAGGTCAAGAGTATGACCATCTTTGTGTGTGGTTGAGGAGGGGTGGAGAAGTAGGTCACCGGAAGTGAGTAGTTTATGGAACTGAGTGCTTACAGTATTTGAGGGAGAATCAGTATGTATGTCAAAGTCCCATAGTATCAGGGTAGGAGTTAGAGAAAAGAGAAAAACTGTAAGCCTGATATCAAATTCATTGACGAAAGTAGGGAAGTGACCTGGAAATCTGTAGTCAAGAGCTACCACAATTATGATTGAGTGGAAGATATGAATAGTTTTACCCTCAAAAAAAAAGAGAGTTTACTGAGTGATGGAAGAAGTAGTGATAGGGAGCAATGAGTATTCCAACTCCCCTGCCTTGACCAGAGAGCTAAGGAGACTGAGTAAAGGTGCAGTCAATACTGGAAAGGGTGGCCAGGGAGGCTGTATTATCAGGCAGAAGCTAGGTTTCAGCAAAATCTAGTGAACAGGAGTAAGAGAGGAAAAGATGAAGGGAAGTTTGTGGTCTATGAAAAAGGTATTCCAGAGGATAGAGGGGGAAATCTACATAACAACAGAGATTATCACCTAGATTGCAAGAATAATCAGCTAAAGCAGCAAATTTAACTGCTATTTGTGTGGGGAAACATTCCTAACCTTCATTGATCTCCCCAATATCTATGGGCATGCTAAATACTAATTGCTTCCAGAAAAGATTTGTGGTAGTTGCCTTATATGCAAAAATTCCTAATTTGGACTTTCTAGGACTCTATGTCAGGGATAAGCATATGAGATGCTGGAAGACATCTACAGTATCAAATATGAATTTTCTCAGCATTTGTCTAAAATCTAGATTCTATCACAGGGACAATTTGATTGTTCTAATATTTATTTATGTATTTCTCTTATTACTAAAATCACCTACAGAGTGAACCAGCTGTAAAAAGCAATCCACACCACAAGACACCATCATCTTCTTACTTTGTAAATGATAATCTGCAAATCCAGGTTCTGACTAATGAGTACAATCAGAGTGTACATGTCCGATGCAGGAAGAACACACAATTCTCTAGCTGCAAGAGCTTTTCCATCTGCAGGAAATGTCAGCAAGAGGCTGATAACTTCTTCATCACATTTTCCAGCCAAAGCTACTGTAAGAGCACTAGAAAGAAACTGGTTAAAAGAAGAAGAATTAGAATTGACTTTGCCTAAAATATAAAAACAATTCATATAAACAATAATGACTTCTGTTATTTAATAGCTTATCATGAACCAAGAAAAAAATGATCACTTACTGACCAATGAGCCACTCTGAATTTAGCTAGATTGGTCATAGAATCATAAAACCAGAGACAGGAGGGACCTCAGAGGTCTTCTCTGAGTGTCCAAACTTCACCCTCCCCACTCCACTCATTTTATAGGAAACTGAGACCCAGAGAGTTTAAGTGATTTGGAGAAAGTTAGCAAGTAATAAATAACAGAGTCTAGATATGAATCCAGGTCTTCTGGCACAAAATTCAGCATTCTTTCATTAGGCAGTAGTTTCTGTCTGTTGCCATGACCACACTAAAATACTTCTCAACTAATTGGTATTAGTCATAGCTAATACTGGCAAAATCTTTGAGAACTCAGGGTTACCTTCACATTATAATGATATTTCAGAGTAAGACTTTATAGTAAAATTAATAATAACTCATCTTTATATGATGTTTTAGGTTTTTTTCAAGTCCTACAAAAACCTTGGAGGTATACCATGCAAATAATATCCCCATTTTGCAGATGAGAAAACTGCTGTTCAGAGAAGTTACTTGACCTGCCTAGAGTCACACCATTAAAAAAGTGTTTGAGCATGACCTCAACTTAAATCTTCTTACTTGAAGACCTCTAAGTTCACTTTTAACCATTATACTACATTGTCTCTTATGACCAGACAACCTTAAGTCTTTCAAAAAAGGATACAACTTTTCATTGAGCTAAAAAGGCTTTGCATCACTCTCCAACCCCGAGGGCTCACCTTCTGATTGGTTGGTTCCTCTAACCTCCTATTTTAGGTGGAGTCTTAGACCAAAGATGTCTTCCTCCCTCTTCAGGCTACACTGCTGACTCATATCCACAGGACTTTTTCTACCATGCCTCCATGCCAAATACATTTCCTCTGAATCCCACTCCCTTCAGCTCCTTTTTTGTGTTGTCTTTCCCCAGTAGAATGTAAGTTTGTTGACAATAGAGACTATCTTTCTGCTTCTAAGTGCATTCCAAGGGCTGAGCAGGGTCCTTAACACATATTAAACATTTAACAAATGCTTCTTAACTGACTGTTAGCCCAAGTTGGGGAATGATGCTGACAATGTAGTTTCTAACAAAGGAGCAATTTCTGACAATAAAATCTGGGAGGGCGCTACCCCAATGGGTTATCCTACCTACTGGTAATTTTGACAGACTTTAAAAATGAGAAGGGAATAAGGAATAAAGAGAAATATGGAATAAATAAATAAATATGCAATAAAATTCACAAAGGAAGTAACTGGTTTATTTAGAGATACACCAGGAAAGTTTTCAAGTCTTGTATTTGTTAGATCCCAATAGTGAAATTCTCAATTATCCATTCTAATGAAGGGGAGATGTGACATTAGTCATATAAAGATAAAAAAAATCAAAACATTGGAATGGCTAGGTGGCACAATAAATAGAGCACCAACCCTGGAGTCAGGAGGATCTGAGTTCAAATCCGGTCTCAGACACTTAACACAAAAACTAGCCATGTGACCTTGGGCAACCCCAACTGCCCTACCTTCCCCCCTTCAAAAAGAAAAAAAAAAACAAAAAATGTTTGTGTGATTTGGAATATATTTTGTTAACTGTTTCAAAATGATTAATTTTCTATATAATCCTGAGAATTTTATTTTATGTATTTAAAAACATTATTCTGAGCAGGATGGTATATAAGTTTCACCAGAATGACAAAGCGATCAGTCCATGACACAGAAAAGGGTTAAGAACTCCTGATTAGAGAAAGGTTGCATATCAAAGGGATGCGCCCTTGCTACTGCTGCATTCCACATTTATATAATTATTTAAATAAAAACATAGAAAGTTCTTAAGATCTATGTAGGAATAGTTACTATATTCATTAAATCACAGATCTAGAGATGGAAGGAACCTCAGTGATCACCCAATTTAGGGGGTGACAAACTATGGCCTCAAGGCCAAATCCATCCAACTCTCTGTTCTTATACAAAAGGTCATACACATTGGTCTAGTTCAATACTCTTATTTTACAGATGACAAAACTGAGGACCAGGAATGTGAAGTGATATAGCTAAGGTCACAGATTTACTTAAATATCATAGGTAGGGTTTAAACCTAGGATTTGAGACTCTTTCATGCTTCCCCATTGTTGGATGTCCTATTGTATTCAAAGCATTATGCAAACTGTACAAAGACTCCAAACAATCACCAGAAGCTGAAAGTGGACCCAAAGCCAAAATTGAAACATATTTCATATAAATTTAAGTCTTTAAATTTTTTTAAGTCTGACATATAAGTGAAGATAGACAAGATCTGACTTCAGAGCAGTTGATGTGAAAAAAGACCCAGGAATTTTAATTTACTATATATTCAACATAATCCAAAAATACGGTTCTAAGACCTGATTTCAAAAGCTGATTTTATCTTTGATTGCATTAAGAGATATACACTATGATAACTGATAATATTAAATATCATATTTTTGGCGAAATTCAGAATTAATCAAACAGATTGCTTTGCCTCACTTTAAAAATGCCTTTTTCTGTGTCAGCAACTCCAGAGACTAGATAAGGCTGAAAGCAGGATTTCCCCTTATCTTGGGACATATTCCTTACAGAAGGAGAACAGAGACATCATAAAACAGACCCAATAGCTTCTTTGTTCTCTGAGTAGACTCAGAGAATATCTTTTCCCCCAGACAGGGATAACTTAAGAGCTTTCTTTCTTATGGCAAGGATGAGACCCTGAGCCTAAGACACTATCTTGAATAATGGAACTTTTTCTTATCCAAATATTTTGTGGGCATGTATTCTGTTACGGCATGTTAATGATAAAGAAAACACAGACATTCTAGGTTGTAAACTCAATCAACACCTCGTCAACTCTCTTATCTTACTAAGAAAATTCCTTTCTTGTAATCATAAATTTGACCCTGAATTGGGCTGGCTCTAAAAGGTATTTAAGCTTTATCATTCTTTTGTTCAGGAGTCAGACTTGATCTGGCTCCTTGTACAAGTCCGCTAGTCTTAAGGAAATCAATGCTGTAACTTTATAACACCTAGCCTGTTGTCTCCTTTAACCAAACTTTTTAAAGGTTAACATAATCAAGGAATGTTAGAGCTCTGTGGTACTTTGGTCAGCCCATTCATATCTGAAATATTATATGCAGTTCTGGAGACCAAATTTTAAGAGGCATATACAACCAGGATGATAAGTTTGGGAGCATGTAATACTGTAAACAGATATGGAAACTAAAGGTGTTTAGCTAGAGCAGCCATTCTCAAAGTGTGGTCCATAGACTCTGAGATGCCCTGAGAGACTTTTGTAGAAAAGGTGGAGTTCCATAAGACTAAAACTATTTTCATAATACCAAGATGTTATTTGTCTGTTAAAATACCCTTCCCTTTCCAACTACATTATCTGTTTAAGGCTAGATTTTCTTCATATACTTCAACCAAAACAATATATTGCAACAGAATGAATGCAGAAATAGATATGAGAATCTGTCTTCTATTAAGCCAGACATTAAAGAGATTTACAAAAATAAGTAAAACAATCCACTCTTCCAACTAATATTTTTATTTTCAAAATATATTTAATAAAAATTGTTATATTACCATGTAATGAGTTTATTATTATTATTATTACTAAATAACAAATATTTTAAAGCATGTTTTAATTTCTAATATGGTAAATATTAATATTTAGAACTTACATAACCAAAAGTTCTTTGGGGTCCTCAATAACTTTTAAGAGTGAATAAAGGTTCTAAGATGGAGACCTGAAAGTTTAAGGACCACTGAGCTAAGGAAATTAATACCAAAGAGGAAGGTGACTGAAAATATTTGAAGGTCTATCAAGCAAAAGGGAAAAGAGATGCATTATGCTACTCCAAAAAGGAGAACTAGGTAGAGGCAATGGATGAAAGATTTTTTTAGGGGATTTATTTGAGTTTAATAGAAGCAATGAATTTCTGTAGAAAAGAGTTCAATAAGGCAAAAAAACTAGCTCAAAAAATAGCAAGCCCCTCCACATCAATTATCCTAGAAGGTGATGCTGAATTGGTCAGGAGGTTACCTAAGCTAATTTCTGAAGTCCTTTTTAATTAACAAATTGCAACTTTTGTGATTCTCTAAGTCTGTCAACCATTCATAGAATCTTAAAATATCAAAGTTGAAAAGAACCCTGGAAGTTTTTTAGTGCTGTCCCAACCTGAAAAAATTAATACCTTCTACATTACAAAAAACTGGAAATCAATCAGATGGATTCCATCCTCTACTTAAACACATCCAATGATGGAGAACTTACTGCTACATGAGATAGCCAACACATATTTGGACCGTTCTAATTTTTATTTAGCAATATTTACTTTTGTTGAATAATGCTTGTTTTCTTGATCCATGGGGTTTATAATGACTGTCCCTCTCAGAATGTATGTAAAATTGGGGGCAGGGAGGGTAACTCTACAGAATGCATATCATGTAATATTTTGTATTAGGACAATTTTGGTATTGATGTCTTATTTCTAAAAGGGTAGGACAAAGCCAAACTTTGTCTTGGAGCTCAATATAGTCTTCTACATATTGAGGTGTAATAAATGTCTACACCTCCACTGAAACAAGGGGAAGCAACTTGAAGAGAAAGAACAATGAACTTATAGTCAACATATCTGAGTTCTGATTCTGACTGTGCTCCTGATTACCTTTAGCAAATCACTTTTCCTCTCTTCTAAGCCTTGACTAATTCATCTTTAAAATGAAGGGATGGGACTAGATGGCCTCTGTGGATTCTTCCAACTCTAAACCTGTGATTTTAAGGTTTTTGTTGTGGTGTTCATTTGTTTAAATAAGATATTGTTGGAAAGAAATAGAGTTTATTTGTAAAGATGGGGAATTTGGAGGGAAAGCAGGTCTGATTAAGAATGAGGGAAGAAAGTTGTTAAGTGGCCATGTGAATATATATCCACATACATACATACATACATACATATGTATATGTATGTAAATATACATGCATGTAGAAAAATACATGCAAATGTAGCTACTAACCAGCATATATATATATATATACACATATATGTACATGGGAGCATAACTATATATTAGCTAACTATATGGATATGTATTAGCTATATATGTGTATTCATGGGTATTATTTTTCTATATGAAAATATAATGGTTTATTGGACTCACAATAATGGAGCTTTTTTTTCCCTAGTCTTTTTACCTATCTAGTTAGTAGATCACATTTATTTCCTTGACAAAGAATTAGATGAAAAAAAACAAATCATTCATGAGTAAAGACATCATGTCTCACAAAACTACTCAAATGGGACAGTGGTTTATATAAGGTAACTTTCCATAGGTAGAACCTGGTCATAGCAGAACATCAGTGACATCCAGTGGCTGGCTGACTCACTGAGTTGATCTCAAAACACAAACACCTAAAGGACAAGTTCCTTCTAACACATTTCAGCAAGTGAAGAATGGATTTTTTTAAAGTGGCAACAAAACCATTTCAGTCACCTATATGATTTGATTTCATAATATCATTAAAAGGAAAAGATCAAAAATCTGGGTTTGCTGTCCAAAATATGCGCAAAAGGTGAGGCTTCATTTGGTAAAATTTTGATATTGCTTTATCAGACTACCTCTTTTCTAACCCTAAGGGAACAAGTCACACAGCCAATCAAAACACTAAAAGTAATAATATTTTATATGCATAAGCAAAGATTTTCTCTTAAGAGTACTATACAGAATCAATGCATTTCTTTCAACAATATTTCTGTTGGGTTATATTCTTTTTTTCTATTTTACTTAAAATAAAAACAGGTCCAAGAAAGATTCTGATTGCTATAAGCAAGTTCATGTTAATATCATTAGAAATCAATCTCATTTTACATATGAAGAAACTAAGGTCCAGAGAAGATAACTGACTTGCTTAGGGTTATACAGGTAATCAACATAAGAGGTAGGATTTGAATCCAGCTCCTCTGATTAGAGGGTCCCCGTTCTTTTCACTACACCAGAGTTGATGTCCTAATTTCAGTCCTCTCTCTCAACCCAAATGTCTCAACTCAACATATCCTCAACCCAACTCAACAAAAATTTATTACCCCTCTACTCTGTACAAGACACTGCACTTGGCACTAAGGATACAAAGGGGAAGGAGTTCCCTCCCTCAAGGAAATACATATATAAATAAGTACAAAGGAGGGAATGAGGAGGAAAGGAGCACTAATGACTGGGAGCAAAGTAGATCAATAAAGGTTTCATAAAAGAGATAAGTCAAAGGTAGGCCTTTAAGAATCTAAGGCATCTAAATTACTGAAATAAGGAAGGAAGATATTCTGCAAGTTGTGGATGATGAATTAGAGTAGAGGGAGACTTGAGGCACAAAGATCTGTTAGGAGGTCATTGTAATTATCCAGAAGAGGCAAGTATATGAATTAGGGTGATGGTTGAATGAGTGGAGAGAAGAGTATGTATAGGAAATTAGGATATAGTAGCTATGGCTTTGGACCTGGAGTTCAAATCCTGCCTAAGACCCTTAGGAGCTAAAGGATCCTAGGCAAATCATGAGCCTCTATGGACCTAAGTTTCCTCATCTATGAAAGGAGGAGGTTTGGACTCACATGGTATTAAGTCTTTTCCCAGTCCAAAGCTATGGACTATGAAGATATAAGCAACAGGATTTAGGGTGTGTGGGATGAGTGACAGAGCAAGGAACTTAGGAAGACTGGGGTTGTGAACCTCAGTGGATGACTAGAAATATGGTGGTACACTCAACAGTCTAAGGGAAGTTTAGAAGAGGGGTGGTTTTTCAGAGAAAGATAATGAGAAATATATTTGACATATTAAGATGGCTAAAGAACATTCATTTCAAAATATCTGATAGTTCATAATGTGGGATTAGAACTCTGGAGAGAGATTAGGAATGGATATAAGAGATCTGGGAGTCACCCTCATAAAGATGATAAATGAACCTATGAAAGCTAATGAGATCACCAGGCAAAAGAATAAGGAAAGAGAAGGATGCTCAGGATAATGCAGTGAGAGACATATAGAGGTAGTGGACATTGTGTGAGTAGAGATCTATCAAAAGATATTGAGAAAGAACCATCTGCAAGTAGGAGAGTCAAGAAAGCAATATCACAAAAACCCAGAGAGGAGAGAGGAACAGAATGAGAGGATGGTCAGTAGTGTCAAATATTGAAGAAAGAGCAAGTGATGAGGATAGAGCAGAGTTCTCTAGATTTTGCACTTATGAATTCATTGGTAACTTTAAAGAGAGCAGATTCAATCAAATGATGATGCTGGGAGCCAGATCAGAGTGAGTTCAGAAGATGAAAGGAAAGGAAGTGGAGGCACCTACTGTAAAAGGACTTTTTCAAGAAATTTAAATGAGAAAGGGGGAAAATAGTAGAAAATGGGGGATATAGTGAAGGTTTTGTTACTATTATTTTTAAAGAATGGGAGGGGGCATGCATGGACTTGTTTATGGGAAGCTAGAAGGAGTGAAGAAAGAAAGACTGGGGGGCACAGGGTGATAATAGCAGCAATCTGGTGGAGAAGACAGGGAGGGATGGCATAAAAGATACAAGTAAAGGGATTTGTCTTAGCAAGATCCATCACTTCCCAGATGATCTTAGACAAATCAGTTTTTTTATTAACGACAATTTTCTCAGCTATTCAATAGAGTTAACATACCTCACAGGATCATAGTGAGATTATATGAGGCATTATGTGAAAACACCATGAGAATGTTAGCTATGATAAACCAAGAGTGTTATACATGGAGTCAACAAGAAACTAAACTATTTTTTGAGAACCAAATGGGCAAATATTGAGCTTAATGACCAATCATTTTGCTGGCGTGATTTACAAGGAAGCAAAAAAACCTGAATGGATTTTTTGGAAGGATGCCTGAGAGAAGCTGTGAGATTGAAGAATGCACCTGCCAACATTGTTGGCCTATCTTCTTTTGCAGGCACTAAATTAACTTTGTCACATTATGGAAGTGAAAGCAACACATTATGTTTTCCAGAAATCTGGCAAACCAGAATCTTCTCTGTGAACATCACTTGGTCTGTCATTATTCTATAACATTTGAGAATTCTCTATCACAGAGACACATATGGTCTTGCCATTTATATACCTGTATTTTAATTGTCTATAATTGTTCCTCCTCTCGTGGAGTGGAACCACCCTATCATTCATTTCAAAATTCCCTCCCTACTTCCAGAAGAGTTGTATAGTATATATTTTCACTTAAGCTAAAAGAACTTATGATTATGTTTTAAGATGGTTTGAGAAGAGAATTTGAAAACACTCTAAGAAATAAGCAGATACCCCTGTGAGGGATAAACCTGATTCATGGTTGAAAATCACTCATGTAAATATCAGCACCATTTTTATTCTTTCTGGTTACTAATTATAATTAAATTATTATAAAAATCAGTAACTCTAAAAGACTTAGACATTGATACCATCAGATACTGAAATCAAATTTCCTCCTTGTTTATTCTTCTCTCCACTCATTTAACCATCACCCTAATCCATTCTTTACTTCCCTCACAGTGGTCATGAAGACAAAGATTGGGTTGTTTTTTCATTTTGGTCATATTGTGGTCACCCACCCATTAATGATAGCATTTCCTCTCCATTACACATATGTCTAACCTCATCACATATGTATATTCCTGAAAATTGATCACAAAATTAATTCCTGAAATTTGAATATTTTCCATTTTACATATTGAAATCCTATGAAAATTGTTAGTTTTTTGTACCCCAGTTCGACCCAGGTATAAGAAAAATCCACTGAACATGATTGTTATATATAAATATTTGAATGATTTTCATGTGAAAGAGGAAAATGACCTTTGTTTTATTGTCCATAGACAGAAGAACTTGGAGTAATAAATGAAAGTTGCAGGAAAGCAGATTTGAACTACATAAAGAAAAGCTTCCTAACAATCATTGCTGTCCAAAGTATAAATAGGCTACTTCAGGTAGTAGTGAGTCCTCCCATTACTACAGTTCTTCAAATGGAATCTAGATGACTACTTTACTGGGATGCTTTTACTGGGATCCCTACTCAGGTATGTGTTGGGCTAAATGAATTGTTCAGGATCCCTTATAACAGATTCTATGGCTGTGAAACATATGTTCATGTTCAAATTATCACAAATGATATCTTTACTTGAACGTGAATTGGGTTTAAGTGAGGCAGAGTTGCACAAAGCCATCTGCCTCTCTCTTCCAGAGTGATAAAAGCCCAGCAGCAAAAGTCAATATAACTGCAGATGGCCCAGGATCCAGTGGATGACCTTGGTGTCTTTGATATCTGGCCAAGGTCTAAGTGTCCCACAGTACCTGTTTCAGTCACTTTCACGGCCATTGGAACAAATTGCTCTTAGTGTTCTTGTGCTTGGGGTAGATATCCTTCTAATTCACCAAAGGGTTTGAGGCCTCTCAGTTATCCTCAACCTGGTTTAGCCTTTCTGCCAAGATGGTTTTACTGAGGTGTGGCTACTAAGCATGTTACAGTTTTTTGAAGCCACAGGTGAGAGTCAGGTGGCAGGTAGACAACAAAGGTAGATAAGCAGCCTTGAAACAGGCTTAACAAGCCCTCTTACAAGTAGTGCTAGTCCTCCCTGAATACCCTACATACCCTATAAATAAATACATGTATATAGACATGCATGCATACATATACATTGCACACATGTGTATGTACATGTGTGTGTTGTATATTTATATGCATGATCCTAATTATGAGAGAACTGCCAATCCATATCAATTGAAAATGTCTCATAAATGCATGTATGCATACATATATACACGTGCATTGTGATTTTATTAGATTCAGTGTGGAACCTCCCTCTGCTGATGAGGACTGGCAGCTCCTCTGTAACTTAAGATCATGGATTGAGAGTTGGAAGGGACCTTCCTTAGAATTCAAGTGCTCCAACTCCCTCAACTCCCAGACAAGTAAACTGAGACCCGGAGAGTTTAAATGGTCTGCCAAAGTGAGACAGGCGGTTAGTGGTCAAGCAAGGATTCTAACCCAGATGCTCTGATTTTTTTTTTTTGCTACTTTTTTTTTGGAGGGGGGAAGGGCAGGGCAACTGGGGTTAAGTGACTTGCTCAAGGTCCCACAGCTAGTGAGTGTTAAGTGTCTGAGGCTGGATTTGAACTCAGGTCCTCCTCACTCCAGGGCTGGTGCTCTATTCACTGCACCACCTAGCCACCTCTCTGATTTCTAATCTAATATACTTTCTGCTATACCGAACAGCATCCCTTGTGGTCCTGAGGAATTTCCGAGGGAACTAAGAGACTACATGACATGCCCAGTATCACATAGCCAGCTCAGAAACAGAACTTGAACCCAGATCTTCCTGACTTTAAGGCAGACCCTATAGCCACTTAGCTATAGTTGTTCAGTCATTTTCAGTCACCTCCACCTCTTCATGACCCTATTTGGGATTTTCTTGGCAAAGATACCAGAGTGGGTTGCCATTTCCTTCTCCAGCTCATTTTACACATGAGGAAACTGAGGCAAACAGGGTTAAGTGACTTGCCCAGGGTCACAGAGCTGGTGAGTGCCTAAGGCTGGATTTGAACTCAGGAATTCCAGCCCTGGCACTCTATCTACTGTACCACCTAGCTGCCCCACAACAACAACCACAAATCTAGTCATTAAGCTGTATTCTTTACAAACAGCTATGCTTTTAAAAAAAATCAGAATGGTCTTATAAAACAATACTAATACTCAAGTAAGTTACAAAGCACAAATACCGCACTGGAAACTTTCCGTAAATTCCAATTTCCCCAACTGTAATTGAATTATTCTTCAAGGTAAAGTGTTCCAGTGATAAGCGCTAAACCATGTATGAATTTTAAATAACTACATATACAGTCCTCAAATGCATTTACAATAAGGTCCACTGAAAGCCATGGCACAAAGAATGGAGCCCGTCATAGAGAAAGTGATGATGGAGAATGGAAAATTAGACTTTTATAAATCCAATAACTATACAACTTGCACATTCAGGTATTAAATACAGTGGGAATAGTCTTAAACTGCCCATAAACAAAGACGGTTGTTTTAAGAAACTGTAATATTAAATCATCTAAGCAATTATAAAACAAGTAAACTAATGGGTGAGTCACGCATAATAAAAAGGACTAACTTTAGTTCACAAAAGGATTTCTTTAAATACTGAGATCCCATAGTAGATGTCTGTCACAAATCATTAACTATTCAATGGAAATATTGATGGGCAACAAACCCGAATTTAAAATTTCAGAAGCATATTCCTATACTCCCAATAGAAAAATACAATTCAGTTTACAAAATTTCAGTGTGTTCACATTTCTGGAAGACTCTGGTTGCTTAAAAAAGGGCACTCCATAATAGACAGTTGGTATTCCCTAACCCCAATCTTGTCACACTGAATAACAATCACCCTTCCCCTCCATGGAAAGAATAGCTTCCAAAGGAAAAAAAAGGCACAAGAAGTTGAAGATAATCATGCTAAGAAAGATACATCTTTTCTCGTTTTCATATTCTTACCTTTGAATGTGAAATATTTGCTTCTAGAATACTATTGATGGTTTCTTCTGAGATTGTGGTCAAAGAACGTAGCTCCTCTGTTAACTTAGTGACATTCTGCACACAATCCTTTACCCTCACATCTGAAACAGTGCCGAAATGAAGCAGTATTTGTTATACTGAAATGTTTTAATGGTTAATGGTGGGGCTGAGAGGAGGGATATCAGATATAAAACAATTATAATCATAGTGAATTGCATTTATTTCACATTCAGGCTTGAAAATTTCTAAATCTTACTGAACATTTCTTATTACAACTCAGAACTTAACAATTGCAATCCACAAGTTTTTATTGAGTGCCTACAGTATGCAAGTCTAAGAGCTAAGAACACAAAGCAAAAACCGAAACAATCCTTGCCCTTCTGAGTTTGCTTTCTACTGAAAGGTTACAGTACATAGGAGGAGAAATAGATATAATGTGATGGGGGGGGGGGGGCGGGAAATTAACATCTAGAGGTATCAAGGAAACTTTCAAAAAGGTGACATAGGAATACAGTCTTGAAGAAGCAGAAGGAATCAGGGGAGAGAATATGAATTCCAAGAATGGGGACACAGCTTGTTCAAATGTGCAGAAGTGGAACATGGAACCTTGAGTTGCGGGAACAACTAGTAGTCTAATTTGGCTGAAATAATACTCTCAGAAACAATAAAGTTCCCTTGCCATATTATCTTCTGTGCTTTTTTTTAGCTCATCTGTCCAACTGTCATCAAATTTCTGTTCTTTTGTAGCAAAGTGGCACAGTATATAGAGCACTGAATCTGGAGTCAGAAAAATCTGAATTCAAATTCAGTCTCATACACTTAGTTTGTGGCCCTGGACAAGGCACATAAACTCTGTTCACCTCAGTTTCCTAATAAAAACAGCACCTACCTCCCAGAGTTGTTGTATCAAATGAGAGAATATTCATAAAGAACTTTGCAAACCTTAAAGCACTATATAAATGCTAGTTATATTATGCCATTTTAATATTATTATAATTATAAATCAAATTATTTGTATGTTAAATATATTATATAAATTAATTTTAAATATTATAATGCCATTATTTTTAAATTAAATGCCCATTTTACAGTTGAGGTAAGCAGCTGAAACAAAATGCTCATTTGATAGATGAGGGAAGAGCAACACAGAAGATAACATGACAGAAATATTTGGCATATTTATAGTCTAAATTGATGGCTCAGAGTGTTTTTAAGATCCTACACTCTAAAGTTATTACTTCAATAGTAAATAAAATTTCGTATCGCCCCCACAAAAAAAAAACCTACTGCAAAGGAGAATACCCCTTCATATGTAGATAGAAGTACATAAAATAGAACTCATACTAATACATTGAGGTTTTGATAAGAGAGAGGTTCAAACCTAGAACAATTTTGGAAGCAACATTGCTCAGTGCAGGGGTGAGGGCGTATTATATCAAAAGACAGAGGATCTAAATTTCAACCTAGGCTTGGGTTTAAATTCTTGTTCTCCTGTTTATTACTTGTGCAGCCTTGGGTAAATAACTTAAACTTTATGGACTTTCCTTTTCTCATCATCAAGATGACGGGTTTGGACTGGATGACCTCTCAAGCTCCTTAGAGGTAAAAACCTATGATTCTATGTTTTGTAGATAAGATTCCTGTCCATCTGGTTATATTTTATGAAGCCTGCTACAGAAAATCTTCACTAAAGTCTATCTGTAACTGTGGCATGGTCATAACTCTGCATTTTTAAAAGTCCAGAAGAATGTAAGTTGTTGAGAGGTCAAACCAAACTGAAAAAGTCAAGTACATGTCAAATGATATACTGAATGCCAGATGGCTGAGGACCAGCCTAGTGTAGTTTGGAAAGACTCATTATCATAGGCAAGCTATGAGGTGATGGATTCTTTTGGTCACAGCCAGATCTTGAAGACCAACGTGGACAAAATCACAGATTCCCAAAGTACTTCAGGAAAAAATATATGTCTGGCTCATCACTGAAAGTTTGAGACGACACCTTCCAAACACCAAAAAATCACTCTTAACACATCTCTCTATATTCTTCTTATTAAAAAAATAAGCTGTCCTGACTTGTTCTTAATGCCAGAATGCAGAAAACCATTTAGGACTCACCATTTTTAAGCCAAAAATTCCCAGAATTATTTGGGGTTTTTGTGTTAATGATTTATGCTACTATGCTTTAAAATGTCAGAAAACAAAATGCAAGTAAGCAAGAGACCAACTCGTGATTCCCAGTCTCAATGAGGTTTAAAAAAAAAGTAAAAGAATCTCTTTATATGTCCTCCCCAGAGATCTGTTTAGCAGAATTACAAGTAATGAAACCCAATAGGCAGTCACTGCCTATAATTATTTGAGTCTGAGGAGAAGGCATATTCCTAATGAGCACATGAGGGAAAGGTAGTAGACCTTATTAAGCACTTAGTAGGAGCATAGCAAATGTTTGCTAAATGTTGAATTGAACTGAATTGTCAAATACTAAGGATTACAGTAATAGCAATAGTAAAGTCCACATCTGGACATACATACCTAGAACCAAATTCTATCAGGATTTGGTATAGTAAAAAGAAAACTATAGACCACTGGCCCTGGAGTCAGGAGGACCTGAGTTCAAATCCAGCTTCAAACACTTACTAGCTGCATGACCCTAAGCAAGTCACTTAACTCTGATTGCCTCAAAAAAAGAAAAAAAAGAAGAAAGCAAAGAAAACAGTCTTCAAAGCCCAAAGATTCAGGTTCAAATTATGACTCAATCATATCCTACCTACATGACCTCAGGCAAGCCATTTAACACCTTTAAGACTCATCCTCCTCTCTTACAAACTGGGATAAAATACTTAAACCATTTTCCTTAACAGATTGTAGTGAGCCTCAAAAGAGATAGCTATGAAAAGCACTTTGTAAACCTTAAAATGTTCTGAAATGTCAGCTACTATTTTTCTATTTCCACATCATTAAATTTTCATTAAAATCTGCTTGCTAGTGGCATCCTTAAAGTATTCCTTTGTGGTTGGTAAATGCCATGATGAACATTAGATGGCCAGGGAAATAGTTGAGAGCAAGGAAGATTTGGACAACAAGGAGTCCAGAAAAATGTTGTTCTCTCTGCCTCTAAGCTGTTTGTTGAACACATAGGGTGTGGCTCCCTTATCTCGTAGTTTTTACATTACCAGTTTTTACATTACTGAGTGAACAGTAAGCCAGCATGGACTAATGTGCACCTAAAGTAATCTGAAAAGTAATCACTAAATAATGGTATGGTAAAGTCAATACAGGGAAATTTTTTTTACAAGTCTAATAATATTTGCAAGGCTATAGAATGTGACGTGAAATTGGGGGGAAATGAGCAGACCAAGTCTATTACTAAATGAAGTATAATTAATTCATTCTTCACCATCTAAGTGCAACTGATGCTTCCCAGTCCAGTCCTAGGGGATTAAGGATTCTTCATTTTGGTTCACACTGGCCAAAAAAGGATTCAGAACTATGGACTGTGAGAGCTGAAGGGAACCTTAGAGTCCAACCCCCTTTGCAGATGATAGACTCTGAAAAGTGAAGTGACTTGCTTCATATCACATGGCTACTAAGTAAGTGGCAGGGAGAGATTAGAACCCAGGGACTACATCCATTACATTCTTCATTCCACCATAGTACACTCTAACTGAGTCTGGAAATGCCCAAGCATTTGTGATGCTTCCTTTACTCATAATACCATATGTAGCTACCCACTTAACGCTTTACAGGTGTGGCATCCCTTCCATCTTTCATCATATTTTCTTCTTTAAGTAAATGTATGAAAATGATGCCTCATTTATTTTATCTCTTGGAAGAAATCCATGAACTTACCCCCAGTTACACTGAAGTTGCTAAGAAAAGCCATAATGGGGTCTCCTGATAAAGGCTTCTCCAGGCTTCTAGCCAACCTAAAATGACAAAAAATTAATGCTAAATTAGGCAAGATAAAACACTAGAAATTATGTTGGAGTGAACATGACTTCCTGAGTTCCCGGGAGATGGGCTGGATAACAAGATAATTAGGCGTCAAGCCTCTCCTGACACCATCTATCTGCTTATGTCCATGAATACACTATGGCAATACATTTTCTCTTCAGACTTCCTGCCAAGATGAACCAAGGGAATAAAGATTCATGATGAATAGTTTTAGACTGAATGCTTCAATTTCCAATGTGAAAGAAGAACAGAGAAGAAATATCAAGAACTGGGACAACAGGGAGCCTAGGAGAATATTGTTCTTTCTACCTCTAAGTCATCTGCTGAATACAAAGTATGTATTTCCTCATCTAGTAGTTTTCCATTTCCCAAATATTGAATGAACACTAAAGAAATATGCAAGGAACCTGGAGTGATTGGAGAAGAAAAACAAATCTGAGATCCTTATTATGAAACATGCTCATTTTTGTAATTATTATGAAACAGCCCTATATAGTATAGAGAAAGCTTTGAAGTCAGGAAAACATGTACTTAAGTTCCACCTGTGACATCTCTTGGCCTTAGGACCTTGGTCATAAGTTCACTTATGAATTTATTAATTTCTGGGAAACTCAGGAAAACTACAAGTTGCGGAATAAACACTAATTGGCATTTGTGGAGAGAGTTTCCTCATCAGGAATTTCCTGCACCAGTGAATTCAAGGACTGGAACAAGAAAGAAAAGTGATAATTTCATCATTTTCAGTTTTAAAAAAAATTGAACTACCAAATTAAATAAAAACCTGGCTTTACATTTGCATGTGTTGCTGAACAGTTTCTAACGTCGGATGGCATTCACAATCTCTGGCTGTAGCATTTCCCAGGCTTCTCTTAAAACTTTCCAAGGTAATAGAAAGCTTGCTGCTGGTATGCAAAAGGCTTTCACAATGTCCATGACTGGATGAGGACCAAATATTTTCAAAGTCCTAGGAAACATAGTGGTGGCAAAGGTAAGAAACATGTGTGTTGACATATTTTCAATCATTCCAATTAAAAGACGTGACTATATTCAATGTTACTTAAATGCTGAATTTGTATTATATCTCGCATTTAATTTGAGCAGCAATTTGAAGATGCTAATGAAATCAACAATGCCATGTGACAATTTTTTTTATATTGAGAAAGGAAAACTTCACTAGCATAATTTATTAGTATTAAACTATGAAAAGACAGACAGCTATGAGTAGGTTTTTAATTAATACTTTCATAACTCACCAGTGCAGGCAGAAAGAAATACTGTGAAACTTAGCCCTCCCCCAAAACTAGGTTCCAGTGTATCATAGCATGGCAATCTTGATTATTCATTAAAAAGATAAACCATCAGGGGGTGGGTGGGGTGGGCGGAAAGAGATTGTAAGTGAAGCACTGAAAAAGCAGAGTTCTGGATTAACAAATCCACAAACCTGGTAGTGGCCATGAACCAAAGTAACTCCTCGTACAATGGATGAGAGGAGATGTCTTATTAATCCAGACTTGCAGCTCAGAAGAGTACACAAAATGTCCTTAGTGAAAGCAGGCTCTTCTATGAGAAGGAACACAGAAGAATAATTAGTAAAAATTAAGCTCTATCACAAGAGTATTTTCTAAAAGAAAGAAAAACACTGAGGACCTAGGAGTAAAAAAAACAAAATTTATGACATACATAAAAGGAAATAAGATTATAAAGAACATTATGAATTACTCAAATAAAACTTCAAATCAATTGAATAAATTTTTAAGAATTTAGGAAAATATTCTTGGAAAATGGCAGAGTAGGTGAGAAAATTCCAAGCTCTCAAGATGTTCCCCCACAAGAGATAAAATAGCACCTTAGGGTGAATAAAGCGTGGTAAAAATAAATAAGAATAGGAGCACAGCAGGCATCTTCCTGGGACAATTTGAGAAGATCAGAAGAAAAATCCCAGGACCAGGTGTGGTCCCTGTGAAGAGCAAACACCTCCAGGCTATGGTCCCCTCTAACAACAGGAGGTGAGCCTTAAACAACATGTGGCAAGCCATGGGGTTAGTTGGTTTAGAGGCCTGAGCCCCAGCCACAGGAACTTTTTCCCCAGGACAGTGTGGGAGGTCCCAGTTCTGGGCGTGGGAAGATAGAGGGAAGCTCTGCTGACAAGGAACCCAGACCCAAGTGGACTGTGAAGAGCGGTGAGGCAAGAAAGAACCAGAACATGCCCTGTGAGTGCAGAAGCAGTGGGGCAGAAAGCCCCTGGCTGTGGGCACTTACAGGAGGCTAGAGGTTTGGCTTTGGCTCCAGGCTAGAGGGCAGAACTGAAGTCCTGGGCCAAGAGGTGCCAACTCCCATACCCAGGACTAGAAGTGATTATAAAAACTAAGCTATTACCACTAAAAATGCACAGACAAAGGAGAAAGAATCCAACCATACAAAGCTATTACAGATCTAGAGATGACTGGGGTTCATCTTCAGGGCAGGATATTGAAGAAAAGAAACTCCCAAAGAATAACGTCAAATGGTCACCTGCCCAAAAAGAATTCAGAGAAGATTTTTTTAAAAGACTTTAAAAATCAAATGACAGAGATGGAGGAGAAACTAAAAAAAGAAAAGAATAATCCAAGAAAAGCAAGAAGATAATGAAAGGAAAGTCAACCAATTAGAAAAGGAGATCCAGAATCTTAAGGAAGGAAAGGGTGGAGCCAAGATGGAGGAGTAGAAGAACAAACTTGGTATGAGCTCCCACTCAATCACTTTCAATACATGTAAAAAAAATTACTCTAAACAAGTTTTAGAGCTACAGAACCCACAAAGTGACAGAGAGAAACAAATCTCCTGCTGAAGACAGTCCAGCAGGCTGGAAAGGTCTAATGCACAGACCTGAGAGCCAAGCACAGTCCTGCAGAAGCCATGCCACTCTGGCCCTAGGAGGCTCCGACCAGCAGCAGCCAGAACAGACTTCCAGAAAGTGAATCACCAGTAGCTGTGGCAGTTTCCAGACTTCTTAACTCATAAACACCAAAGAGAAAGTAAAAGGTCAGCGTGGAATTCTGTTGGAACATGGGGACAGAAGAGTATGGTCTGGCCCCTGCTCCCGGGGGGAGAGGTGATGGAGGCATGGCCCCCACATGGCTGCTTCCAGAGCTCCTGCAGATTGTAGGGAGACCAAGTGACCATTAAGAGGTTAATTGCTCTTGCTTTAACCTGCTCGGATCTGAATTGTGGTCTTGGGTGGTGGTCCTGGGGTATGTGGTCAGTGTACTGGGGCTGCAGAGAGGGCACCCTCCTAATAGCTCCAGCAGCCATAAAAACCCCAATGATTTGGGACAAAGCTCTCTGCAATCCAGAAGCAGAGTTCTACTGTGGCAAAGAGCTCAAAAGTCAAGTAATTGGCTGGCAATACGACCAAGCAGAGGAAATGTAATCAGACCATAGATTCATTTTGTGGGGACAAAAAGGATCAAAGCATGGAACAGGAGGAAGATAATGAAGTCAGAACTCCTGCATCAAAAGCTTCCAAGAAAAATATGAATTGGTCATAGGCCATGGAGGGGCTCAAGAAGGATTTTGACAATCAAGTAAGAGAAGTGGAAGAAAAATTGGGAAGAGAAATGAGAATGATGCAAGAAAATCACGAAAAGCAAGTAAACAGCCTGCTAGGAGACCCCAAAAAATACTGAAGAAAATAACACCTTAAAAAATAGATTAACTCAAATGGAAAAATAGGCCCAAAAAGCCAATGAGGAGAAGAATGCCTTTAAAAGCCAAAGTGGCCATATGAAAAAGGAATTTCAAAAACTCACTGAAGAGAATACTTCCTTAAAAATTAGATTGGAGCAACTGGAAACTAACGACTTTATGAGAAATCAAGATACAGATCCAAATCAAAAAACAGATCCAAACAAATGAAAAAATAGAAGGCAATGTGAAATACTATGTTGGAAAAACCACTGACCTGGAAAATAGATCCAGAAGAGATCATTTAAAAATTATTGGACTATCTGATAACCATAATCAAAAAAAGAGCCTAGAAATCATCCTTCAAGGAATTCTCATGGAAAATTGCCCTGCTATTCTAGAACCAGAGGGCAAAATAGAAATTGAAAGAATTCACCAATTGCATCTTGAAAAAGATCCCAAAAAGAAAACTCCTAAGAATATTATAGCCAAATTCCAGAGTTCCCAAGTCAAGAGGAAAACACTGCAAACAATCAAGAAGAAACAATTGGAGTATTGTGGAAACACAATCAGGATAACACAAGACCTAGCAGCTTCTACATTAAGGGATCAAAGGGTTTGGAATATGATATTCCAGAGGTCAAAGGAGCCAGGATTAAAACCAAGAATCACCTACCCAGCAAAACTGAGTATAATGTTTCAGGGGAAAATATGGTCATTCAATGAAATAGAGGATTTTCAAGCATTCTTAGGAAAAAAAAAAACAGAGTTGAACAGAAAATTTGATTTTCAAATACAAGAAACAAGAGAAGCATGAGAAAGTAAACAAGAAAAAGAAATCATAAGGAACTTATTAAACTTGAACCATTTATATTCCTACATGGAAAAAATAATAATTGTAACTCATTAGACTTTTCTCAGGATGAGGATAGTTGAAGGGAATGTATATGTATATATACATATATATTTATGTATAGGAGGATGTATGGGTATATAAATATATATGTGAATGTGGGCATATGTATGTTCATGTATACATAGACAGAGGGCACAAGAT
This sequence comes from Pseudochirops cupreus, assembly GCA_028627135.1. Taxonomy (NCBI): domain Eukaryota; kingdom Metazoa; phylum Chordata; class Mammalia; order Diprotodontia; family Pseudocheiridae; genus Pseudochirops; species Pseudochirops cupreus. The sequence goes on from CM053583.1 coordinate 361,511,173, forward strand.
GAGTTGAATATGAAGGGATGATATCTAAAAAAATAAAATTAAGAGGTAAGAGAGGAATTTATTGGGAGAAGGAGAAAGGGAGAGATAGATGAAGGTAAATTATCTCACTAAAAGAGGCAAGAGAAAACTGTTACAATGGAGGGAAAGAGCAGGAAGTTGAAAGGGAATGGGACAATCTTATTCTCATTGAATTTGGCTTAAGAAGGGAATAATATACACACTCAAATGGGTATCTAACCCTGCAGGAAAATAGGGGAGAAGGAGTTAAGAGGTAAGATGATAGAAGGGGGGCAGATTGGGAGAGTTAGAAGCAAACACTTGAAAAGGGATAGGGTCAAAGGAGAAAACAGAATAATTGGGGGGAAGAATAGGATGGAGGGAAATATAGTTAGTCTTTCACAATATAACTACCATGGAAATGTTTTGCATAACTACACATGTACAACCTATATTGAATTGCTTATCTTCCCAGTGGGAGTGGGTGAGGAGGGAAGACGGGAAAAAATCTGGAACTCAAAGTTTTAAAAACAAATGCTTAAAACATTGTTTTTTACAGGCAACTGGGAAATAAGATATATAGGTACTGGGGTATAGAAATCCATCTTGCCCTACTAGAAAGTTAGGGTGCATGGGAGAAGATATAAGAGAGAAGAGATCGGGGGAAAGGGTATTCAGTAGGCTTGCTATTTTGGAGTTGGGGTAGGGGAAAGATGGGGAGAAAAACTTGTAACTCAAAATCTGGTGGAAATCAGTGTTGAAAACTAAAAATAAATAAATAAATTGGAAAAATATACTTTTTTAAAAAAAGAATCTTAAGGAAGAAAATGATACCTTGAAAATTAGAATTGGGCAAAGCAAAATCAGTGTTATAAGAGATCAAGAAATAATTAAACAAAATATCAATAATGAAAAAATAGAAGAGAAAGTGAAACTTCTTATAAGAAAAACAACAGATTTGGAGATCAAGAAAAGAAAACGTTAAAATAATCAGACTCTGAAAGCTATGGTCAAAAACAAGAATCCTGATAAAATAATGGAAGAAATAATTAAAGAATATTGTCCTGAAGTATTAGAACAAAGGGGGAAAAGTAGAAATAGAAAAAAAATCATCCATCAACACTTTCAAAAGATCCTACAAAGAAAACTCATAGGAATATCATAGTCAAATTCCAAAACCCCCAGCTCAAGGATAAAATATTTAAAACAACAAGAATAAAACAGTTCAAATATGAAGGTGCCAGTTAGAATTACACAAGATCTATCAGAGGAAACATTAAAGCACCGCGAATCTGGGAACACTATGTACTAAAGAACAAAAGAACTGGGGCTCTGGTCAACAATATCATACCCAGCAAAGTTAACCATAACACTGAATGAAAAAAAAATGGAAATTTGATCAACTATCAGACTATCGAGACTTTGTTTAAAAAAACTGAATTTAATAAAAGATTTGATTTACATAAGGTGCATACCAAAGACTGATTATAAGAGATTCCAAAAGGACAGCCCATCTACTTTTTATATGCATAAAATATAAAGCATATGTCTGAGATTTTTATGAATTATTGGGTAGCTCATAAGAAGACTGTGGTAAACCTAAGGATGATATGAATTTTAAAA
>CM053583.1:361512892-361525093 GCA_028627135.1 Pseudochirops cupreus
AATAAAATAATAGGAGGAGAGGGAGAGGGCAGAGGACAAGAGAGGGATCTCTAGAGGACAGGGTGAAGGAATAGGTAAAAGGGGGGTATAGAACGGGTTTAGATCAATGGGAATGGGAGGATAAGGGAAGGATCTCTAGAGCAGAGGGTGAGAGAATAGGTTAGAGGGGGCTAGAGAAGGGTATTTAGATTTATGGGGAATGGAAGGATGGGGAGGGATCCTTGGAGAGGGGTATGCAAGTAATCAGAGGGCAAGGTAGCAGATAAAAGTAATGTAGAGGAGGCAGGAAGGATAGGAAACAAGAGATACGCGCAAACAATAACAAAAATCAGAAGTAGAATTTGTTTCGGAAAGTATATGTCTCTATATGTATGAATATATGTATACATATATGTATCTATCCATAGCTATAGAGAAATATATTTAAACTTAATTGTAACCTGCTTGGGGTAGGGGGAGGCGTGGAAGTAGGAGAAAAAAGAACAAAATTTAAAAGTACATAGCAGAGAACAAAAGAAAACTTACAAGGAAGTGAAGAAAAGATGGACAGTTCTCAACACAACGTGTATTACTTATCATACAGTCTTTCTTGAAATGAAAATGTATTGTTACATATTTTGAATCTTCTGATGTTGCTATGCACATGACATGTTTTTTTTCTTTCTTACTTTGTATTTAAGTTCCAATATTTAATTTTATGATATGTTTTTATTTCTTTTTTCTATTCTGTATTTGTATTCTCATCTTTGGGTCTAAAACAAACATTTTTTTAAAGAATTTACAAGGGACAATTCGAGAACCAACATGGCATAGTGAACGGAAACTCACCTGAGTTCCCCTAAATTCCCCTCCAACAACTTTGGAATAATGGCTTCAAACCCAATGTTGGAGCAGTGAAGCAGATTTCTAGCCGAGGACAACTTAGAGGAGCTACAGGTAAAGTCTGTCTCTCTAGGGTAGGAGGAGAATATGTAGACCATACCTTAGGGGGCCCACGAGCAAGACTCCACCCCCAGTGTAAGACAGCATCTCTATATTCTACTAACAAAACCCAGCAAGATGAGCTAGAAAGAGAAATTCCATTTTAAATAACTACAGACAATATAAAATACTTGGGAGTCTACCTGCCAAGACAAGTCCTGGAACCATGCAAACACAATTACCAAACACTCTTCACACAAATAAAGTCAGATATAAACAACTGGAAAAGTAGTAATTACTCATGGGTAGGCCAAGTCAACATAATAAAAATGACAATCATACCTGAATTAATCTACTTATTCAGTGCCATACCAAACTACCAAAAATTCTTTTACAGAACTAGAAAAAATAATATCAATATTCATCTGGAAGAAATGAAGGAGGGAAAATGTGAAGAAAGGTAGCCTAGCTATACCAGATCTCAAACTGTATTATACAGCAGTAAACACCAAAACAATCTGGTACTGGCTAAAAAAATAGAGTGGTGGATCATTGGAATAGATTAGGTACACAAGATACAGTAGTAAATGACCATAGTAATTTAGTATTTGAGAAACTCAAGATCCAAGCTTTTTGGACAAAAACTCATTATTTGATCAAAACTGCTGGGGAAACTGGAAAACGGCATGGCAGATAATAGGTATAAATCAATCTCACACTATATACAAAAATAAGATCAAAATGGATACATGATTTGCACATAAAGAGTGATACCATAAGCAAATTAAGAAAGCATGAAATAGTTTACCTGTCAGATCTATAAAGAATGGAAGAATTAAGGACCAAACAAGAAATTGAGAGTACTATGAAATGTAAAATGGATAATTTTTATTATATTATATTAAAAATGGTTTGCACAAACAAAACCAATGCAACCAAAATTAGAAGGAAATCAAAAATGGGGGGAGAAGAGATTTGCTGCAAGAATTTCTGATGAAGGCCTCATTTCTCAAATATATAGAGAAATAAATCAAATCTATAAAAATACAAGTCATTATCCAATTGATAAATGGCCAAAGGATATAAATAGGCAGTTTTTAGACAAAGAAATCAAAGCTGTCTGTAGTCATATGAAAATATTCTAAATCACTATTGATTAGAGAAATTCAAATTAAAACAACTCACATCTATCAGGTTGGCTAATATGACAGAAAAGGAAAGTGATGTGTTGGCTGGGATTTGGGAAAACTGTGGCACGAATACACTGTTGGTGGAGTCGTGAACTGGTCCAACCTCTGGAAAACAATTTGGAACCATGCCCAAAAGGCTATAAAACTCTTCATACCCTTTGATCCTGCAATACCACTATGAGGTCTGTATCCCAAAGAGATACAAAAAATGGGGGTGGGGGGACAAGGACCTATTTGTATAAAAATATTTATGGCAGCTCTTTTTGTGCAGCTAAGAATTGGAAAGTGACAAGATGTCCATCAATCAGGGAATGGCTGAACAAGTTCTGGCATATGATTGTAATGGAATATTATTGTACCATAAAAAATGATGAGCAGGATGCTTTCAGAAAAACCTGGGCTTACATGAGTTGATGCAGTTGATAAGAAGAATTTACAAAAAGATTCAGAACACTGCGGAGTTCTGAGAGAGATACAAACTTGGATCCTGGGCCTCCAAGTGCAGAGCTTCTTCCGCAGCTAGTGGAAAGATCTGTGCTAGATAATAATAGCTACATAGATGCAAAATTGGTTAAGTGGACAGATATATAAAGTGTAGTCATTAATGGATCAATCTCAACTTGGAAGAAAATGACCCAATTTGTTGTTTATGTGTGTATATGTGGTGTATGTGTGTTTTTTTAATGGCCCTCTGCTGCTCAAAATTTTTATTACACTTGGATGAAAGCTTAGATAGCAAGTTTATCAAAACTTACAAAGCTGTGAGGGATAGCTAAGATAATGGAGTCAGAATCTGAAATGTCTAAAGATCCCTTGAAGGAATTAGGAGTGTTTAAACCAGAGAAGAAATGTCTTAGAGAAAGCAGGCTGGTTATAAAAGGCCTACTGAGGCCAGGATCAGATCGTGAGTGACTATATAACTAGTCTATACCAAGTACATATATGGGAGAAATATGAAGTATTGGGAAAATGATACATGAAGGTAGTTAGTACTTTTCTGAAGATCCCATTATATTCCTACCTCCAAAGGAAAAGTTCACACCTAGTTTATCAGAGGCCTATTATATCCCTAAAAAAACATGACGACAATGCATGAACTGTAATTTCTAGAACCAAACTTTGCCTAGGATCACAATAAAAACAAAGGAAAGTAGGTCTAAGAAAACCATGCAAGGTCAGTCTGTAATTCTCAAAGCAGAACCCATCAGAACATAATCTAAAGAACATCCTGACAAGGCTGTCTCTCTCCTCCTAACATAAATTCTCAGTCCTTGAAGAGAACACCCAGGAGCTCAATAATCATCCTCCATAGAGTTATCTAACATGTTTATGCTGAAAATAAACAAATCTTTCAGGGTAAAACTAGAAAAGAAAGATAGAATATAACAAAAAACATCTCTATAAACCCTAACATCAGAATAAATGGTGTCCAATGGTATTTGTATGGTTTATACTGTGGGGAAAAATAATTGACATACGTACTCACATGTGCTATGTGTGCATAATTGAAGAGTAAAGGATGGTTGTTTTGTACTTCTGCTCTGTGTGTGTGTGTGTGTGTGTGTCTATCTCTCCCTCCCTGTCTATCTCCCTCCCTCCTTCCCTCTTTCTTCCCTCTCTTTCTCTTTTTCTGCCTTTATTGCTCTCTCCTATCTTTCCCAAGAAAGTTGCAACTTTTCTTCTATCCAGAGGTGTGTGTCACTTCTTTTTTATGAACCTTAACCCTATTCATTTCATAGAATCAGAGCTCTACATTTAGAAGGGATCTCAGAAGTCATGCAGTCCAACTATCTTATTTTACAGTTGAGAAAACTGAATGAGGTCCAGAGAACTTTAGCAGTATAGTTTAGTGAAAAAGAAAGTATGAGTCTGAAATCAAAAGATCTGGGTTCAAAATCCAGCTAATCCTCTTATTCTTAATGTAGCCTGGGGAGACTCTCTGGAACTCAGTCTGTTAAAAAAAAATGGCAGCAGTAGAAGCCTAAGGTCCCATGATTCTCAATCCATTACTTACCCAAGGTCCCATAAGTAGCAAACATCAGAGACAAGATTTAGAACCCAGGGCCTCTGAACCCAGAGTCAGTGCTCTTTTCAAAGGACCATGCTGTTCCCTTTTATGTATGTCTTCTGTGGCTGACAGTGGTATGACAGAGGTGGGATTCGAGTTTATCATTAAAAGTTAGTATTCAATCACTGGTAGCTCAGAGGGTATTTTAAGAACAGAGAACAGAGTGAGGAAGGAACAGAGATGAGACAGTTCAGGGCATGTTCAAGGGATAGGCACAGTTCAGTTTGGCTGGAGCATAGAGCACATGGAAGGGAGAGGAAAGCTGAAAAGGGTCAGCAGCACTGGACTTTAAAGAGCCTCAAAACCAGGAGGGAGGAATGGCAACTTCACTTTGCAGACAATCTCGTGGTGCATTTAAGCAGTCTCTGTTCCATTTCAAATTACAACATCCAATATACCATATTTTTCACAATCTAACTGAAATGTATCTTTTGAAATTCAGTTCTCATTTTTAAGGAACTACTTTTAATGGTTGTGTTTCTGACATAAGGCATAAAGATATTTTCCATGAGTGACAAAATGGTTTTATTTAGAAAGTGATTTCTCAACCCAAAAGAATATAAGCTCCATGAAGGCAGGAGTGTTTGGTCTTCATTCCTGTCCTTCTATTTCCAGTGCCTAGAAGAGTACCTGGTCCATAGTAGGTGCTTAATAAATGGCTGTGGGATTAAATATTAATTTCCTTTTTTGTGATTCATAGGAGTTGGTATATAAGCATGTTTATAGTCTATTAGATTAGTCCAAACACCTCAGTTTGTTGCAGTCCAGAGAAATGGAATGACTTATCCCAAATCACATGATGAATCAGTGTCCAAACTGGAACTAGAACACAGTTTTCTAGATTCCAAGGCCAGTATTTTTTCTACAATGAAACCTCAACAAATTAATATAAAGGATAACTACCAAAAGCTTGGCTTTTAGAAAATATACTCCACCTTTTTTTTTCCTTTTTAAGCCTTATTTTGCATATTTTTAAAAGTCCTTTAGTTTAAAAAATGCTTCTCTTCAGAAGTCATTTTGATAAAAATGAATGAAAAAACATGCTGTCAAATACTACTTGGGGAGCATGTGTCTTTGGGGATAAATTAATCTTTGTATCTGGGAAAGAAATAAACATATTTACACGAAACGTACTTAAACATTTGTGTCAATTGTCTTAAAAGAAATGATTATACCATATATTTAAAGCTCATTAATATAGGCCATATAATGCCAGAGTGTGGTATTTCTTAGTCCACCTGAAACTACTATACAACACAACATAGCTTAGTGGTCAAGGCACTGTGCTTAGAGTCAGAAAGACTTGGGTGCTGATGCTTACTAGTTGTGTGACTTTGGACAAATCATTTAACTTCTTTTTATTCCAGTTTCTTCATGTATAAAATGTTGTTGGGCATAATGACCCCTAAAGTCTCAATTATGTATTTATGAACCAATGAAAAACAAACAGACTTTTGCCAACTGTCTCAAAATTTAAAAAAAAAGTCTCATTTGTTTTGGGGTTTTTTTAACAATAATAAAGGGCCAGATTTCTCTATGACTGATATAAATGGGGAGGTAAGCTTCCTCCTCCAAAAATTCTCCACAGAAAGCAATTTAAATGTTTATTGCCGCTTCACTTTTCTATGCTTCTCAGAGATAAATATATCAGCTACAACATGCCAGGCACTGTGCTAAACAGTTTTATTTTGTTGGGGTTCTTCCTTTCTTTCTTTCTTTCTTAAAAATATTAGTTCATTTGATCCTCACAATAACCCTCACAATAACTGAAATAGGTTATCCCCATTTTACAGTTGAAGAAATTGAAGCAAACAGAGATTAAGTGACTTGTCCAGGGTCACATAGCTAGTAAATATCTGAGGCTGAATTTGAGCTCAGGTCTTTGTAACTTCTGGTCTAACACTTTATATATTATATTTAGATCCTACTTTCTATAGAAATTCAAGGCAAAACAGCATTTTAATGATTTTATTATTTTTATATAAAATACATGTTAAACTAAGATCAAATATCATTAATAAAATAAGTTAATGAAAAATTATAATGCTCAGAGTATAAAATAACGATCTCTCAAGACAATATATATTGGTTTATGAAGAGGTTGGGGTGTGTACTGGATATTCTTAAAGATCCCTTACAACTCTAAAATGCTAGAATTCAGCAGCATTTTCTATGGTAGCAAAAAATTAGAAATAAAGTAAGTGCCTAGAAATGGTAAGATGGCTTTTTTAAAAGTCTGTAGTATGTGAATGCAATAGAATATTATTGATTAATAGAAATAATGGTTATGAGAAATTCAGAGCAACACGGGGCAATCTGAATAAACTAAAACAGAATGAAATAAACAGAAATAAAAGAACAATATGTACAACTGACAATGTCAATAAAAAAATACTAAAAGGAAGCTGATCTCTAAGCAACTGAAAAGCCAATAATGTGAGAGGTGGAAGACTACGGGGACAAAATACTGGACACTTGGTTAGGTGAGAACACTCTGTTGGATGTTTGATGACGATGATGATGATGACGATGTTGACAATGATGATGATTCAGCTAGTTTTTTGCTTTCCTTTTTTTTTTTAATCAGGGAGAAACAGATTTGTAGGTGGGAAATGGGGAAGAATTGTTAGAAATGATTGTGATATAAAGACAAAAATCATCAATAAAATTGATTTGAAAAAAATATTTTATAAGAATTATATATGCCAGATCTTTAAAAAAAAAAACAAATTCTTAATTAGTAAGGGGTATGAATCAATAATTCTTTACAACATTTGACCCTCTACCCATTTCCTTGTATGTGAATTAACTTACAAGTGAATTTTTCTAACACCATGAAGAGCTTAGAATACTTTGATGGAGAATGTGCTAGGAAAGAAGGGATAGTAATTAAATATAAAGATTAAAAATCAATTTTCTGTTACTAATAAGTCATTCCAAATACGCTATAACAATTTAGCAGCTGTAATGCAGATCTAGAAAATAAACTTAACTGGAGGTATTAATCTAAATGTTTAATTCATTTAAAAGCCATTACTTTATCCATGTGTGAAGTGTCAAAATGATTATGTCTTCAACTGTGGCTGGATTCAATATATTGCTTAGGCAATTAAAACTAAGACAGCTCCCGTTGAGTGGCAGACTCAATCTCAGATTGTGTAAACATGTTAGAAAGCAGTTTTTGATGATCCTAAAGAATATTTAGAAAGATGATGCTTTATTTAGCCTAGTATGAGTTATTTTCATAGCAACTTTGATTAAAAATATAGATCTTCTTTAGAAAATTATCTTCATAATTGTTACACTTATATTTGCATTCAGAGGCAGATATGGCATTCATCTACTCTGTATCCACTGATCAAATGTCTACTGTGAACTAGACTCTCTGGTTCCAGGGTTCTCAGCCTCTTTTAATGTTCTGGAGGTCTTTGACAATCTAGTGAAGTCTATGGACCCCCTCTCAGAAAAAAATGTTTTTAAATAATTGAAGGAAATGCTAAAATTGATTCAGATGTTAGTGAATCTAAAGAAGGAATTTTTCCCATCCAAATTCATAGACTCCTTAGAAAATTATCTGTATGAACCTCAGATTAAAAACTACAGTTGAAAATGTTAACTTATATGTGGTGCCTATCTTCAAACTTCTTCTAATTTGATGTATGGTGAATGCTGTGTGCTAACAACCGTTATATAAAGTAGAAAATTAGTATAATGGAGAAGTCTAGATAAGGTGTTATATAAGAGAGATTCCTTCCATGAGCAAAGCAACTAGGTGGCACAGTGTATAGAGTGCTGGGTCTAGAGTCAAGACTCCTCTTCCTGGGTTCTAGTCTGGCCTCAGACACTTACTAGTTATGTGACCCTGGGCAAATCACTTAACCTTGTTTGCCTTAGTTCTTCATCTATAAAATGAGCTGGAGAAGGAAATAGCAAAGCACTCTAATATCTCTGCCAAGAAAACCCCAAATGAGGTCATAAAGAGTCAGACATGATTGAAATGACTCAACAACAAGACAATAATACTTCTATCTAGGGTAACAGAAGAGGAGGAACTTAAGTTGGGACAGGAAGGGAGGGAGGGAAGGAGGGAGAGAGGAAGGAAGGGAAGGAGGGAGGGAGGAAAGAAGAAGAGGAAGAAGAAGAAGAGAAGGAGAGGAACACAAAAGTGGAGGAGGAGGAGGAGGAAGAGGAGATTAACCAGCATATTAACCAATTAATTCTGTGCAAGAAAAACTGCATGTTGAAGAAACAGAATTACAGGTTCCTAGAGCTGAAAGAAACTTTCATGGTCACCTAGTCCAATCCCTTAGTGGAATGAAAAAATTCTCTCCATCACTATAAGCAGTTGTGGAACCTTTGTATGTATCCAGAGCTATCTACTTGTTTAAAAAAAAAAAGAGGAAATCAATCCTATTGTAATGCTAACAACTATATAAAAGAGGGGGAGATAGTGGGGAAAAAATCAAATAAGAACTGACTGTCGATTCCTTTTGAATATTTATGCTTGAGGGTATCTGCATTAGCTCCCTTTGACTCCTCAACATGAGACAAATACTGATGCCGGTTCAGTCTCCTCTCCTCACTCTTCTCCCCAAACAATAGCTAATTCATGTCTGGAATATTTGTTTTAGGCTGCTACAGGCTACCAATTTGGAGATATGCTTCTTATCCATTCCATTCTATCTTCCTCAATGACCCAGTCCTTTCAGAGAGAGTGAGCTATTTCACAACTTTTTCCATTAACTTTTCAAATCCCAGAATTATTTTAGAAAAGAGTCAAAAAGCGAGGTCCTCCTTATGTTGCCCTTGCCTGGTGAATTGTCTAGGATAGTGAAGAGATTAAGAGTTAAATGAGGCAACTCACACTTAAGCACCTAAAGCCTGTTAGGTGTTAAAATAGATAAGAGTGGTTCTTAGAGTCAGGAAACCCTGAGTTCAAATTCTCCCTCTGACAGTTATGGGACCTTGGGAAAGTTATTTAACCTCTCTCAGCCTCAATTTCTTCATCTGTAAAATGCAGGTAATAATAGAATTTTCCTAACAGGAATGTTGTGAAGACAAAATGAGATAACACAATCAAATCACCCCCTAAACCTGAAAGCATTAAATAAACACTGTATATTATTGTCAAATTATTCAATTTAGTTATTTCTTATTAGTGACATGTTGTAGCAGTACCTGCTTTAATTTCTCAGGACAAATAAACATCTCCGGATTCTTAGGGGTTGATTTGGTCATGTTGGTGGGGAGAACAGGAATAGGGAAGGAAAAACTGGAGAGAAGAAGGGAGGGGAGAATAATCTCTCCTAGAATTCAGTCTTAGCATTGTACCTGACGCATACATGGTTATAGCTGATAAATGATAGTTGCTTGACTGACTGATTAGCTGGCAAGCTCTCAGGCTGCCCATCCTACCCCAGTCCACTAAAGACAAGCAATCAGACAATAAACATGTATTTGGCTTCTACTTTGTTCACATAGTTGAAGCTTTAATAAATGTTTGTTGCATAGTGCTAGGTGCAAAAAAAAAAAAAGCAAGATGATCCCTGACATCAAGAAGCTTACATTCTACTAGATACAGATAATTAAATACAATTTGATTAAATGAAGAAAATTAAATGCAATCTACAATATATGTCCAAGATGATTTCAAGGAAAGAAGGAAGTAGAACTGAAGGAATCATGTCCTTTGTCCTTCATTTTCAAAGTAGGCCAATGATATCATGGGATGATGTCTTGTCTCATGCATGAATTGGATTTAAGTCAGGCAGAATTCACAGTCTATTTTACATATTACAAACATAAGTGAAACACTTCATAATAAAGTAATTGAGACTTTCTAAAAAAAAGATGTTATCTGTCTCACTCTCTCTTCCAGCGGCAACAAAGCTTAACAGCAAGACAAAAGTCAACTGGCGATGGCCCGAGATGTAGTGGATGACCTTGGCATCAATGTCTGATCAAGCCCTAAGACCTCCAAGGTGCCAGCTTCAGCCACTTTCATGGCCAGTAGAACAAACTGTTCTCATCTGCTTGGGGTAGACACCCCTCTAACTCCCTGAAAGGTTTGAGGCCTGTCAGTTACCCTCAACCTGGTTTGACCTGTCTGCCCATATGGTTTGCCAGGGTGTGGCTGATGGGATGCTGCAGCTTCTTGGAGCCACAGATGAGAGTTGAATGCCAGGTAGATGAGCAGCCCTGAAAAAGGCTCGGCAAGTCCTCACCCCAGTGGAGCTAGTCCTCCTAATCATAAAAGGCCTCTTAAGGAAGGTGATGTGAGTTAGAGTTAAGTTTTGAAGGGAGATAGGGGTCCCAAGTGAGGACAGGGAGAAGTCTAGGCTTGGAGAACAGCCTGTGTAAAGGTAGGGAGATAAGAGATGTTCTGTATGAGAAATACCAAGTGGCCCAGTGTGGTTGAACTTGCCACCTTGGACTACTTTGTCTCACTCCTGGCTAAACCCCAACCTTCCCATCATTTGACTCCTTTAAGCAGAGCTGAGTGGACTCACTGAACATTTCTGTTGTAGAGTAACAAATGTGCCCTCATTGAAGCAAAGCAATCCTCTTACTCCTTGTTAATTAACTCCCAAGAGAAGTCAGTATAGTGAAATGGGAAGAGCCCATGTCATCCAGAGCCAGAGCGCCAAGGTCCACATTCCTGCTCTGCCATTTACCACCTGAGACCTTGAGAAAGTGACTTTGTTTATCTGATCCTGAGTTTCTTTATCTCTAAAGCAGGGAGACTTTTAATCCTTTGATCCTGAAGCTTCCCACAGCACACCCTCCCCACCCCCACCTCTAGTCTTCTTACATTTTACATCACACATAGACACACACACATGCATACACACACGTGTGTGCACACATGTGAAGAAGTATACTCCTCAAACCAGTGACAATGAACTCTTTGCTATTCCTCAAACATTCTTCATCTCCTGACTTATGGCATTTTCACTGGCTGTCCTTCGTGCCTGGAATTCTCTTCCTCCTCAATTCTGCCTCTTGTCTTCCTTCTAATACCAGCTCAAGTCCCATGTTCTATAGGAAGCCTCTCTTGATCCCACTTGCTGCTGGTGCATTCCCATTGCTGATTCTATCCAATTTTTCCTGTATGTAGGTTATTTGTGCATATTGTCTCCCCCACTAGATTGTGAATTCCTTGTGAACAAGGACTGTCTTTTGTCTTTCTTTGTATCCACAATATTTTTGATGCTGGGCACATAGTAGGCATTTAATAAAAGTTTACTGACAGAAAATTATGACCAGGATCAAAAATAAATACTTTGCAGAACTTCTAAAGCTCCTCACAGCCTGTTCTCTTTACTACAATTCCTCCCACGTAGTCAGTGTTTAATAAATGTTGGTTGATTGTGAGAGAAAAAGAATGTCACCACCTGTAAAATTTCTCCCCAGATGGATCTGGCCTTAGAAGTTCTAGACAGGACAACCTAGGTCCCATTGCCTTTGAAGGAAGAATCACATGTTCTAACTGATAAATTCATCTCTTCATTGAATTATAATTGCTCCCAATAATGCTCATTTCCATTACAATAATTTCCTTAAAAAATAATTAATTAGTGAAAATATTTAGACCTAGATATTTGACCTGTGGCTCATAGGTCAGTTATATTTTACCTAACTCCAGGATCAGAGTGTGAGCTGCAAAGTTTTTGCTGGGGAGGGGGGAAACCCTAATCCTCTAGCACATTTGAATTAGTAAAAGAGTGTCCACTGCAATGCGAAATTAACTGTCACTAGATATTATGGTGGTAGGCTTAGGCCAATCAATAATTTTAATTAAAGTTGAATTCAGTTTATTATAACCTTAAAATCATGTAGCACATGTACTTCTGAACATGTAGACACTAGTGAAAATTTGAGTGACCTTGAGCTAAAGATATTTTATGGTGCTTTGTTTGGATTTGGAGAATAGCACCATCTGAATTTGGAAGCAAAGGATTTGGTTTTAGATTTTTTTCTTTGCTAGTATATATAAATAGATAGGCAGATAGATAGATAATA
>CM053583.1:361525593-361565783 GCA_028627135.1 Pseudochirops cupreus
TAGCTGAGCTGACTTTAGTGGGAAGTATCTTTGTGTGCGTTTTGGAGTTCTAGGATTGGTTTAGAGTCCTATTTTGTGGGTATTTTGGGGTGGCTATGTGAGAGCTGCGATATGTTGCTGCTGCTACGCCACCATCTTAGCTCCCCATCGCAACTTTCTTTCATATGCATGGAATGGTAAAGGTCTTGGGGTCGTAGTATTTCCTGGTCACTTCAGCCAGACATGAGCTCTTGCCCCTAATCCTCAAACTGTCTGAAGATGATTAGGTGATTACATGAGTTGTCTAGATTGTGTTTGTCTTTTGATCTCTTGTACTTGGATTGACCAATGTGGGTTGTAGATGGAAAAGGGGAAAGGAGGGAGAGATAGCTGATGATATTTGAATGGACCCATCAATGCATGGATTCTGATCCAGCAGGGACTACCCTCCTTAAATTCCTAATTTGCTTACTATTCAAAAGTTACAGGTATATTGATCCCAGAGCACAATGTCTATTCTCCCTCCAAGAGCTGAGTTTCCTCAATATGTCTTGCTCATTTTAAAGGGGGGAGGGTCTTCTAAGTAGTGCCCTTAGTTTTTTACTTTGACAGTCTTATCCACTACTTGTATCAACTTCAGTCATAGGTACCTTCCCTTTAAGGCTTAGGGTATGTTTTTTTTTTAAAGTATTTCTTTTAAAATCAAAGAAAACAGTTCTTACTTTACTGTTATTTAGGAGGAAGGTTAGAGGACTTCTCATATATCTATATATAGCTATAATTGTTCCACTAGTATTCCTAGAGACCATCTCTCAAATTTCTAATCCATCTCTTTCTCAAAATTGCCTAAAATAATCTTTCTAATGGCTGAGTTTTGATTACATCAAACAACACTCTCACTCACCATAAATTGCCTGGAAGCCTTCAGTGGTCTTCCGTTGCTAGGAGGATAAAATAAAATGTCTTAGGTTGATATTTAAGACTCTGAATAATCTGCTCCAACTCATTTTCCTGCTTTATTTTATGCTACTTCCCTTCCAGACAAATTGGACTACTAGCTGTTGAACTTGTCTTTTTAGTCTCCCTGCATGCTTTTCAGCTCATTCATCTTCTTAATTCCTGAAATGTACTTCTTCAGACAGCTAGGTGGCACAATGGATAAAATGCCAGACCTGGAGTCAGAAAGACTCTTCTTCCTAAGTTCAAATCTGACCTCTTGACACTAGCATTGTAATTCTGGGCAAGTCACTTAACCCTGTTTGCCTCAGTTTCCTCATCTGAAAAATGAGCTGAAGAAGGAAATGGCAAACCACTCCAGTATCCTTGCCAAGAAAACTCCGGATGGGGTCACAAAGAGCCAAATAGAACTAAACAACAACAAATTCAACTTTAATTTAGGGGTGGCTAGGTGGATGGAGCACTGGACTTCAGATCAAGAAGATCAGGAAGACTCTTCTTCATGAGTCCAAATCTGGCCTCAGCTCCTTACTAGCTGGGAGATTGTAGGCAAGTCATTTAACCCTGTTTGCCTCAGTTCCTCATCTGTAAAATGAACTGGGGAAGGAGATTGTGAACAATTCCAATATCTTAACCAAGAAAATCCCCAAATGGGGTCATGAAGAGTAGGACATGACTGAAACTACTGAATAACAAGAAACTCCTTCATCATCTCTACATGTTGAAATTCTCTTCTTTTAAGGCTCAGCTCAAGTGAACTTCTTCATGCTACCTTCCTTGATATTCTCAGTTGAACGTGTTCCCTTTCATCAAGGTTGCTCCTTTTACCTCTGTTAAATTTACCCTGTATCACATTTATTTTTGTGTACTTTACTCAACCCCAATTGAATATGATTTGGGACAGGAGCTATATTATTTTTATGTCTTGTTATCCCTAATTTTGGGCCTAGTATTTTACATGATACATACTTAAGAAATACTTCTTGAATTGAACTGGATTATGATGCCAATATGATAGGCACATTTAATAACATTTTCAATGATAATTATTTATATCCTACATATACATATATAGATATAGATGGATAGATAGATAGATAGATAGATAGATAGATAGACACAATGCTGAAACATAAGGATCCCTTAAAATTTCCTGAGGCATGGTTTGCTTCTTTGGAGTTAATTCTCTCTAAGACTGTGTTTTGCTTTGCAGGCAAATTACACCTTTGTTTTTGTGGACAAGCTGAAGATTGCTTTGGAAGCAATGCTGAAAATGTCCAGTATCTTTCAGAATGGTAGAAATGCTCAAATGATTGACCGTCTCAAGGTTGGTTGTGATTCATTGTGTGTGCAGAACTATTTGCTAAGAAATGTCTGAACTGTTAACATGGTCTTTGAAAAAGTACTCAAGAATGCAGTGTGGTGCAGTGGGAAGAGCACTGAATTTGGTGTCAAGGGAACTAGGTTTGCATCTTTCAGTTCTTGTGCTTCCTATATGTGTGACCTTGGATAAGTCATTTTCCCTCTTGGAATATCTATTGCCTTATCTGCAAACACAGTCTTTTGGATTAGGGGACTTCAAAGGTTCCTCTAAGCTCTAAATTTATGATTCTTTGAACATTATGTCTCATGGAAATCTGTAGTGCCGGAGAGAAACTCTTATTGGTGATTTTCACATAACTGGAATCATTTTGTTTTAAGTAGCTCTTCTGTGAAAAGGCTCATTGGTAAGAATGCCCAGGATTTAAACTTGATAAATTGAAACCTGGCTCTATGTACTTTGTCTGATTTTCAGCTTTTTATGCCTATTTATAAGGAATAGGAGTCAGTATAAATTTAGCTTTAGGTACATTATTTCATTTTGTCCTCAGAGCAACTCTGCAAGGTAGATTCTTCTCTAAATACAATTATGTAAAGACAGGTCACACATGTGTATATATTGTGTATGTGTGTTATGAATATATGTATGTATATATACATACATGTATATACACACATATATAGCAGCAATGGGTGGGATGTATGGGGTGTTCAAGGAATTCTAGCAGCTCTGGTGTGAGGACTTGCTGAGCCCTTTTTGTGTCTGTCTGGCACTCACTTCTCCTGTGGCTCCAAGAAATTGTAGCATGAGCAGCAGCCACACTCCAGTAAACAGTCTCCACAGACAGGTTAAATGAGGTTGAGGATGACTGACCAGTTGGGGGATGTCTACCTCAAACATGTGAAGACTTCCATTGGTGGAATGGGCAAAGGAGACAATTTGTTCCAATGTCCATGAAGGCAGCTAAAGCAGGGGCTAAGGAATGTTTAGAGCTTGGCCAGACTTCAGAGATGCCAAAGTCATCTGTTGCATCCCAGATTATTGCCAGCCATCTTGACTTTTGTTTTGCTACTGGACTTTGATGACTTTGGAAGAGAGAGGAAGACTGATAATTTTATGTAACTCTGCCTTGGTTAAATCCAATTTATACATGAGTCAAGACATCACCCTATGATGTCACTGGTTTGAAACTCCATATATAAATGTCAGATAATAATTTATAGCAAAAGAAAATATTTACGTACTTTCTATTAAAAATTAAATTTCTAATTTTAGGAAGCCCTGAGAAATACATTTATCAAAAACTTTGTAGAAAGGCAATTGCAGATTGATGTGGAGAAACTCACTGAAAAGCTACAGAACTATAGTAAGTATGTCTTTGTGTGTTATGGCTTGTATAGAAACTGACTCATTTTAGAATTTCTCTCAAATGAGACCTTCCACATCAGGGGAAAAAAAAAGCTAGGTTCTGGGACTTTCATTTTACAATTGACTTCTTTTATCCTCAATTCAGGGGTTTACATTTAATTTCAGTTACTTTTTATCTTGTTAGATTTGTACAACCACCCATACTTTCAGTTGTTTTTATAGCCTCATTTTGTTATCCAGCAAATTAGCTAAAATCTTGATATCTCTGTCTATGTCAAAGGACTCTCAACTCAATGAGACATAAGAAGGCCTTACTCCTAACTTCTCAGGAATACCCACTATACTTACATCTAGACAAATTACATCCAAAGCATTCTCCTGATTATGTTACCCTGTCAGAAAACCTGTTCAGAAAAACCCAATTCCTGGGCATTCCCAACCAAGATTTTTACTATAAACAAAATTATCTGCATATACTTAAAAGAAAAATTAGAAAAAAATTTTAAAAATTACAAAAAGAATGTTAGTTAATGTTGATAGGCAGCTGGGGGATGCAGTGGATAGAGTGCTGGGCCTGGAGACAGAAAGACTCATCTTCTTGAGTTGAAATCTGGCCTCAGACATTTATTAACTATGTGTCCCATACCAGGTCACTTAATCCTGTTTGCTTCAGTTTCCTCATCGGTAAAATGAGCTGGAGAAAGAAATGGCAAACTCAGTATCTTTGCCAAGGAAACACCAAATGGGGTCACAAAGAATTGGCTATGACTGAAAAATGACTGAACAACAATAAAAGTTGATATTGAGCATACAGTAAGGCCATTCAAAAGTTGGGGCTGCCACAACCTGTTTCTGTTGGCTCATGACTCAAGCTACTGTCAGGCTCCATTTTCCAAGGCTAGCCTATAGCTACCCTTTTCATTCTTTCTGCTTTGTGTCAATTTCCTCTTTTCCATTCACTCCTAATGAACTAAGAATTTCAGGGGATATTCTTGTAGAAAAGGCTACTTTGAAACTATGTGATTCCAGAGGGTCTAGGAAAGGTATTAGAATACAATCATTTTCATCCTGTCAGAAGCATTAGGATTCAAGGGATTACACCATAAGTAAGTAGCAGATCTTATGTATATGAAAAGAAGAAAAACTAAATCTTTTTTCATTCACATCTAGATGTTTTACAAATTCTGCTTTTTTAATGAAGCAATTTCTAATTGTTCTCATTTTTCTACAAATTATATTCTATAACTTTCTGGTACCCCCTCCCCCCAATTGTTCTATGCCTCATTGTTTTTGTGTCCCTCTTTTGCCCTCATCACATCCGCACTTGTTTTAGACAAATTTTTGTACATATATCCTTGCTAGTAGACTATAAGCTTCCTGGCAGGAATTATGCTGCTTTTTATTATTCGTATTTCTAGCATCTGTCACGTATTTATTAAATATCTGTGGAACTGAATAAAATGAAAAGAATGAATACTGGAAAGGAAACTGGATTTAGAGTTGGAAGAACTATATTCAAATTTTAGTTCTGGTGTTCAGGGTCTGTGGGATATTGAGCAAATAATTTAAACTCTGTGATTGGATTTCTTTTTCTGTAACATAAAGGGGTTGAATTAAATGGTCTTAAAGGTCCTCACTGGTCCTACAGCATCTTATTCTATGAATCTAGGCAATAATGGGGATTGACCCAAATAGATAATGTGTCCTAATTTGTTTGCTTTTCTCAGCTGGCATGTTGGGCAAGATGTTTAATCACTCAAAGGTTGAACAGTTTCATTCCTTGGCTCAAATCATGGTAAACATTTCATCCTGTGTACTTCTAAATCGCTTCCAGCCCCTGGAGTCTGTGGAAATACTGGAGAGAGAAGCTCATGGGCTCACGCAACAAAACAATTTATTGGCTAGTAAGTAACTCTGGAGAACAGCTGTTATTCAGGAGATATCAGTTTGGATATATTGCCATTTTGCATATTTCTTTCTCAAAGTGTCTTACAGTGATGTAGAGAGAAGTGAAAAATGCCTTCAAGATAAAAGAGAAAATAAAACAGAAGAAAAGCACGATGGTTTGATGAAAAGATATGCCTCATTCTTTCACCCCACAGAGAAAGCAATAAGAGCTAATGAGCTTTCCATCAGCTTGAGCCTTAATCCTATTCACTGAATTTGGTCTCACTGACTGTGAGACATCTTTTATGTTTTCACATCACACATGATAAATTATTTGTCATGAGGTAGAGAGTGATCCTTGGAATTTTTCAACCAGTCCTTTATTTTCATTGTGCTTTATTAGTAGACTAGACCTTACAAAATATGAGACCATGGCTTATTCATCATCATCTATTAGTTTTTCAGTTATTCAAGTAAAAATTGCTTTAGTCTTTTCGAATTCATCTTGGCTCTGTATTTCATTGATTTTCTTTCAATGTTATCTCATTGGCAAAACCCAGTCACTCCATGATTTGTGTACATGTTTAAAGCCCATTTGATTAATGCATGGAAAGCTATCTGTACTTTGATGACATTGATCTTTTATAGGAAGAAATTCTAACTCATTCTAGTCTAATTCAATATGACAATTATTTTGGAAAAAAAAAAGACAGGAAAATTCACAAGTTCTTTTACATAAGGAAAAAAAAGACTTACTTAACTGACATCAGTTCTAGTCTTTGTGTGACCCATAAAAAGAACTGCATACTTTCTTTTTCTTTTTCTTCTATTTAGGCATTATATTCAACAGTTCCTTAACCAGCCAGAGACGTGGACCAGATTTTATGGCTCTCCCACATCATTTCATCTATACAATTAGAACCAGTGTTCTATACAGTATGAGAACAGATTTAGTCAAAAACCCTTTGTGGAAATTCCATCCCCAAAATCTTCCAGCTGATGGGTTCAAATACAATCATATTTTCGTTCCTCTGCAAGACATGATTGAAAGAGCTATCATTTTGGTGCAAACTGGACTAGATACATTGACACCACCAATACAAGCCCAAGCCATGCCATATCCCTGCCACACCAGTGACTTGTAAGTTGAATTTCATATTTGATAGAACACATGTACACTGAAGGCAGGAATGGCTTTGTTTCTGCCTTTACATCCTCTGTTTAATAGAGTGCTCTGTGCATAGTAGAAATTTAATAAACACTTGATGAGTTAAGGGTTTTGAAGCCGGGATGTCCTTAAATATTTTTTCATAACTCAAAACAGTTCACATGTGGATAACCAAAAAAGTTTTATATTGTTGTACTTTCCCTAAGAGAGTGATGATTGCAATATTTTCAGAAAGCAAATCCTTTGAAATTCAATTTTATGACATTTTGGTGGCCACCAAACAATAACTTCACCATCATAGTCTGGTCAAATGAATTCCATGAATTAGACAGCAGGCAAATAGAACTGTATTCCTAGCTTTAAAACTGATTTCATAAATAACTTTGACAAGATTATTTTCATTTCTGTGTATTAATTCCATTCAGCATGGATATACAACTGAATAAGATATAGTCTCTGTTTTCCAGGAGTTTACACTCAAGGAAGGGAGAATAAGACAGATAGATATGTATTATGTTATATTTTGTATTATAGCAAAATACATAAATTAGGCAATCATATTCATCCCCAGTGGTTCAACAATAGCCTCTATTTAAATGCCTCTCAAAACTATATATGAACCCTAACATTCTTCTGGAATTCCAAATCCATATCTCCAGATTCCTATAGGATATTTCTACCTGGATATCCCAAGGAAAGCTTATTTCCCCTCAACTCCCACCACAAAAGCTATTGTGACATCACCGTAACTAATGGCAGTACTGTCATTGACCCATTCTCTTATGTCAGCTTTGGTATTGTCTATGATGCTACCCTTTGCCTCATTCTCATCTCTAATCAATCACCAAGTCCTATTAATTTGATCTTCAAATCTCCACTCCTCTCATTTCCATTCTGACTGCTACCATCTATTACTGGACATAATTACCAAGACAAATTATCAATATAGTCTTCCAATAGATTTTTTTCACCTCCACTCTCTTCTTCGTCTAATCTAGCGGTTCTCAACCTGTGGGTTATGTTCAATTTATAACAATGAAAATACACCCTGCATATCAGATAGATTCATAACGGTAGCAAAATTACAGTTATGAAGTAGCAATGAAAATAATTTTATGGTTGGGGGTCACCACAACATGAGGAAATATGTTACAGGGTCACAGCATTAGGAAGGTTGAGAACCATGGCTCTAATCCATCTTTCACAATTCTGCAAAACTAAACTTCCATTTGCATAAATCAGGTCATGGCACTCTACTCAAAACTATTCAATTTCTGAGTTTACCAAAAAAGTTAAAAATTTTTAGCATGATATTTAAGAACTTTCATAGTTTGATTCCTCCCTATTTTTCTAGTTTTATCTCATTGTGGTACAGAGGCAAGAGTTCTGTACAAAGTCAAGAGGATATGTGTTCAAATCTTTGGAATTTTGAGCAAGTCACTTAATTTTTCTGGTTTCAGTTACCCCATCTATAAAATTAGGAAGGTAGATTAGATTACTTCTAGGTTTTCTTCTAGCTTTAAATATAACATCATACTACTGTGTATTATATACTCTGTCTAGACTATGTCATTTCATTACCCATAGGCAAGTTCTGTATTTTATTGCTTTTATATTTTAGTTCATAGCCTTCTTCATGTTTAGTATGCCCTGTCCCTTCCACTTGTTGATTCCCTACTTAACTATTAAAGCCCAGATAAGAAACAACCTACTATAGGAAGTTTTCCTAAATCACTTAAAATAGATAATAATTATTCCCATGTCAGACTTCATGTGACATTGTGTCTATACCTCTGTTATGTACTTATTATCTCTTTACCTTCATTGTTTTGTACTATGTGATCATGCACAGGCCTAATGGGTGCACTGGGTATCTATTAGGCAAGGATCTGCCTAGTTAAGTTCAAAGAGACTCATCACTATTTTGGCTCCATGGTGATGAATTTTTTAAACTAATTCCCTAAAACCATCAACTAAATTACAGAGAGGTTGAAGTATTTATAGAGGGATCTCTTTCTCTTTCTCTCTCTTTCTCTCTCTCTCTCTCTCTCACTCTCTCTCTCTCTCTCTCTCTCTCTCTCTCTCACTCTCTCTGTATGCATGTAGAATACAGGCACCAATAAAATTTCAGATTTTTGGAGTACTGACATATGGTCCATGTACTGGTAGATTTATTTTAGTAGGTAGTGGGTTAGCCCTAATTACAGGTCTTCAAATGAATGTGGGATGGCCACTTGTCCTTAAGGATATTATAAAAACATTTTCTACGTAGGAATATGTAAGATTAAATAGCCTTTAAGGCATGATTCTATCATGTTTATGTCATATCTTCTTAAGTGATTACAAACCAGGTCAGTAACTGTCACTCTGATTTTTTGTAAACTTTGCATCTTTTCCAGTGCCTACTACACACATTGAAGGTGCCAAAAAAAAATTCTTATTGATTTGAATTGAATAAGATGCTCTGCAGAGTTATAAGTATACCTTTTTAAATGTCTGGGCCATAGCAACTGGGGGAGGGGCAAAACAGTGGTATAGAGCAGTGGTTCTCAACCTGTGGGTCACGACCCCTTTGGGGTTCGAACGACCCTTTCACAGGGGTCGCCTAAGACCATCGGAAAACACATATTTCTGATGGTCTTAGGAACTGAGACACCGCTCCTCTATCTGTCTCCAGGTGGGTCCACCCACATGCAAATACACACACATTATTATTAAGGGGTCTCGGCATTAGGAAGGTTGGGAACCACTGGGATAGAAGATAGTCCTATCATGAATGCAGTCATATTGTCAAAGGAGGAAACTTGTTCATCTCTTGGATTATGGGGTGAAAGGTAGCCCCAGGAGAGGGAGGCAAATAATTCTCCTAATGTGGCATAATAATCCATATCTCCTGGTAACATTGTAGTAATGTTTTCATAGGCTCTGTTCCTTCGTTCAGGAATGTCATATGGTCACTGTTGGGTATTTGGTCTGTGTTAGGTAGATAGTCTCTGCTGGTCTCCTTGTTACTGCTAGGGGTTGCTCATATACACACTTTTTAAAAATTTATATTGATCTGTTTAATCTATCGAGTGATTTATTTGTACTGAGCACGATGACTTTATTGATGATATACAGCATAGGACTTTTTGTTTCTCTCTCCTCCTACAGGGATACTTTGGGGCAAGGATTGTGATTGGGGCATGGGATCCCCAGCATAGGGAAACAGATTAGGATCCCCTAGTGGTAGAACTCGTCTTTTGACTGGGGATGAAGATCTATGGCTTTCAGCTTTACTCTTTGATAGCTAATTAGATCATGAGATCTGCTACATGGTTCATATAAACAAACTCATTGTGATATCAGGAAATGAGCTTGACAAAATGGTCGTTAAAGGCAATATCAGTGCTTTAGCATCAAAGGTAGAGGAGTAAGTGTCATTGTTAAAGTCAGAGAATACTACTTGGTCTTCTGTGTAGCCCAAGATGCCCTTTGAGGGTCACTTTTATGCTCATTAACTACTTTCTTGATATCATCATATTTGACAGATTTCTTCAGGCAGCAGGTCAGATCCACAACAGATAACATTAGGAGCAGGAATACAGAAGGCCATGTCTGTATAACTTTGCCTACAGTCTTAGCTAGTAGAACCAGTGGGTGATGTTTTGTTTAGCACCATGCCCATCACACTACAGCTTGCCAGAGGGTCCATCTACCATCTTCAGTGTAGCAGTAATGGCATGGACTGTGGTCATGAGTGCTTCCACAATGCTGAAGTTGTCATGAATGTCCTTGACTGGAGAGGCAAACCCCATCCCTGTGGGCCTCATGTTTTCGTTTATAAAATGAGAGAATCAGAATGGATGCTCTCTAATATCCTTTCCTATTCTGATTCTATGATAATATCCCTGAGTCTCTTCATTTCAGAGTCAAAATTTTCACCTCATATAAGAAGGAGGTAACTGGGTGACACAGTATGTAGAGTGTTCAACTTAGGAGTCAGGATGTGCTAAAAGACACACCTTTTTATATCCCCTTTTATAGTTCCAATGCCTTTAGAGCTAGAAAAAACTGCAGAGATTAAACAGATCAACACTCTTAATATATAGATGAAGAAACTGAGGCTTAGAGAATATCACTGATTTGCCCAAATTCTCATCACAATATCACAAATTTGCCCAACATACTCAGTAGCAGTACTATTATTTGAACTGAGTTAGTCTGACACTAAATCCTTGTTTCCTTTTCTACACCAAATTGTCTCTCATCCTTTAAGTCAAATCAGAGACTGGTTCTCTCATCTCTGGGCCAGGATGCCCCTCACTAACTGGGTCCTTAATACAGTATTTAGTAAAAATAAACGATTAGGTTCTAAAAAGTTACATTTTAATAATAATATGGAGTAACTTGAGAGTGAATTGCTTTTCTTCTCATGTTCTATTGACTTTCAAACTAAAAAGATTGGTTCTTTTTGTTGTGCAGTTATTTTGTGTCCAGCTCTTCATGACAGCATTTGGGATTTTCTTGGCAGAGATATTGGAATGGTGTGCCATTTCCTTCTCCAGTTCTTTTTGCAGACGAGAAAACTGAGGCCAACAGGGTTAAATGATTGTCCAGGATCTCGTACTTACTAGTGTCTGAAGCCAGATGTGAACACAAAAAGATGAGTCTTCATGACTTCAGGTCCAGAACTCTACCCATTGTGCTTTTCTACTTCCTTAAGAAGTAGCTTGTTTCTGAAAATATTAGATACAACCCTTCTCCTCTTTCAATACAAAGTCTCTTCTATAGCTGTACAAAACATAGACTTTAATGTTTTAACCCCAAGAATCCTAAATGTCTCCTCTACAGTGATTAGTTTTTATTTCATTATAGAAAGTATAATTAGTCACAAATTTCACTTATTAGATTCTTTAACTTTCAAAATGAAGACTAGAAATTCTTTTAAGGTTCTACTTCAAATTATCTTGTATTGAGTGCTATTGCTCAAGACACTGGAGATTCATTTTAAAGACAGATGTTCTCTTCCAGCTGTTTCCCACCTTTGGAGTTCTCTATCATTATCCCATGTTACAGGTTCATATGCCTCTCCCACTTTCCAGCTTTGCCTTATCCATTGTCTTCCCTCATTACTGTCAGTTCTTGAGGGAAGGGACTGTCTTTATTTTTCCTATTTGATACCATCTTATTGATGGTCAGAAACTTAGCTTTTAACATTTAGCACAGTACCAAAGACATGATAGGTACATTAAGAGATGCTTGATGACTTAATCTGTATGGTTTCAATCTAGTTAAATTACCTTAAGACAAGAATGGCAAAGAGAAAGAATTCACACATGTGACAGAGTGGCAAGAAACCAGATCTGGAGTCAGAGGAACTTGGTTTAAATTCGATCTGCTACTGGTTACCAGTGTAACACTGAATGCTTCATTTAATCCTTCTGGGCTTGATTTTCCTCGGTTGGAAAATTAGAAATTGCAATATATTTGAAGCTGGTAGGGAGAAAGTTCCAATAAACCTATGCTAAACATTAAAAAAATACTTGAGAGAAATGTAAGACCATGATCTTCTTTTTCTTTTGGTCTTTTTAGAGGGGGGAAGGCAGGGCAATTGGAGTTAAGTGATTTGCCCGAGGTCACACAGCTATAAGTGTGTCCAGTGTCTGAGGTCGAATTTGAACTCAAGTCCTCCTGATTCTGGGGCTGGTGCTCTACTCACTGCGCCGCCTATCTGCCCTAACTATGATCCTCTTTAACTTGGTTATGAAGCCAAGAATATTCAGTAGAAGAATGAATTTATTTGTCTCATCTCTGGTGGTTTTGGTTCTTTATTCAGATGGGTGTTTGAAGTGCCTGATTGCAGGATACTCCATTTGTATCCTTTGGAGAGGAAAAGAAAGGAAGGGAATGGAAGTAGGAAGTGAGAAATAATTCTATAGTTGAGTTATACTTGGAGAAATTGAGTTAATATTAATGTGTTTCATGTCAGTGAGCCAATAATTCTGTAGTGATTTTTCCCATAACAAAATTAAGTATTCAATTTTACATGCATTTATTAAGTATCTACTATGCATAATATCTGTGCTATGACTAGGGATTCGAAGAGAAAATGAAAACTCCCTGCCTTGAAGAATATTATTTTATTGAGAGTTGGTGGAAAGAGCCTACTTGACAAGCATTTAATAAGCTCCTCCTGTGTGCCAGCTGATTATATGCTGGTGATACAAAGAAAGTAAAAAAATATTCCTTCCTCTCAAGGAGCTTATGATCTAATGAAAGAGGGCACTATTCAAATAATTATGTATAATGAAGATATATAGGGGCTAAACTGTAGGGAGCTCTAGCATTAAGGGAGGTCAGGAAAAGTTTCTTTAGAAGATGAGATTTTAGTTGAGTCTAGAAGCTAGTGGGGAGTGGGGAGAGAGAGAGAGAAAACACAGAGACACAGAGAGAGATAGAGAGACAGAGACACACAGAAATAGAAACTAAGAGAGACAGAGAGAGAAACACAAAGATGGAGAGAGACACAGAGACAGAGATAGAGAGACACAGAGAGAGAGAATGAGAAAATTCTAGGGTTGTGGGACAGAATTGGGAAATGGAGGAAAAGCAAATAAACCAGTGTCACTGGATCACAGAGTATATGGAGAGTAGTAAGGCATATGATTGGAAAGCTATGAAAGAGTCACATTATGAAGATCTTTAAAAGTCAGAGGCTTTTAGGTATTAGGGAATAACGAGTTTATTTTCATTCTTCTTGGAGTAGCAACTTTAATCTATTTTTGTAGCTATCTATATTCATCACTTGTTTTTTTTTAAATTTCTGTTTCATTTTCTGTTGGTAGGAATAAAAGAAGAATGAAAAATACCCTTATATAAGTTAGACCTAAAGATCGTTCAAAAATTGAATGTCTTTTCATCATTCACAAAAAAAGGAATTGGGGATTCATATCCGTTTTAAATGTCTCTTGAGGACAGAGTAAACAGAAATTATTGTAAAACGAGTATAGGAGAAGAATTTTTTAAATTTTAAGGTGGAAATTGTAATGTTATAAAGTTAAATTTAAGAGTGGAGCCTTTTAAGAGAATGATCATAGCAACCTAAGTAACTTTGGTTAAGCTTTTCCTGTATAGGGGAAAATGGGCAATATTGCTTACTGAGGTCATCTACTGAGCATTTGAGAAACGATTTGGCATGCTTCTTCAGAAGGCTGGCCTTTGAAGAGAAAGAAAATATTGTTGCCTGGTGTTTCCTTCCCTGTGTATGATATCATATCTATAATAAAAGCTGAGTCAGATTTGCAGATAATAATTATTTCCTCATTTACTGGAATCTGATTTCTATGAGAATATGCAATGTGACAGGATCAATAGTCATCGCTTCTACCAACACTGTAGAAAATATAAGGGAACTGAATAGCAAATAGACAAAATTTTCCAACCTCAAAAATAGACTAAGGATTAATCGTTTTAATTATATGGGCCATTGAAATTTTATTACTATCGTAAATTGTATTATTTTCAGAAGAGCATATGGTATTTATTAGTACGGTACAACTGATATTACTTATGACATTTTCTGCATATATATTTACCTGCTCTAAAAACTATGGGAAAAATAAGATGTTAATTGATTAAAATACAAAAAATTTCATCAAATGGAATGATCTAAAACACTTGTTTTCTCAAAATAAACCATCTTAGGTATTCGCTAAATATAAAATAATAACAAAAGTATAAACATTAGATATATGATAATAGTGATATTAAAATAATTATAATATTCACGGTTATTTATACTTGCATTCTTTAAAGTTTTCTAAATCAAAAATAGAAAAAAAAACCCTAATATTCTAAAATTTTTTCCTTTAAGTGGTCCTTTCCTCTTCTAAGTTTTTTTGTATGTCATACGTATATTCAGTAGCTACTTACTGTCCTGGAAAAGAAAAACAAATGAATCCAATTCACATGAAAAAGATGGAATTCTACAGAGTACAAGGGACCTTAAGAGATCACAAGTTCTAACTGTATAGCATCTATAACAATTAAATGATAGGAAGCATTGCTACATGGATAGAACACTGGATTCAGGAAAACTTGGGTTCAACTTTTCACTCCAGAACTTATTAGCTGTAAGATCTTGGGCAAGATAGCTAACCTTTTTTGACCTCTTTTGTAAACTGAGGGATTTGGGTTACACGACCTCCAATTGCAATCTCTAAATTGCAATCACAAGCCCAGTCCCTTTGTCCTTCCCTCTCAGAAATGAAAGGCTAGAATTTCATCCATAATGATTTAACATTTTTCTAAGAAATAAAGAATTTAAGAAAATTTAAAATAAAGCATTTTCCAGACACTAAAGCAGGGGTTCTTAATCTTCTCTGTGTTATGGAATCCTTTTGCTTTTCTGGAGCTGATACATGGATTTTTTCCACTGATTGTTTTCTGTGCTCAGAAGTTCTTTGATTATTGTGTTTAGGTTTCTTTACTTGTCATGTTTCTTTACTTCTCATGAGAGGCATACAATCCTTAAATTGTCTCTATGTATCTTGTCTATCAGATTAACATGTTTTGCTTGTAGGGAGAAAGTATTTTCTATTAATGTCAATATTTTTGCTTCTCTTCTTCTAGATTGTTCTTCACTTCTGTTTATTTGTACTCCCAGTCTGTTGTTTTCTCTTGTTTTTTGGTGAAATTTGCCCTCCATAGATTCAAGTTTTTCTACTCTGCCAGTTATTTCTCCTGTGTAGGCCATAAATTCTTCTCTCATATTTTTCATTTCTATTTTAAGCCACTTAGGAATAGTGTGTTGTGGTTTTATGCTCCCCTCAAAGTGCCTTATCTGATGTTAAATCTTTTTTTTTTTTTAAATATTTGGTTATAGAAGCCTGAACAGGTTTATTAGATCTGGAGACTATATTTCCTGCTATTGTTAATGTCTTCCCTATTGGTTTATCTGTTTATGCTCAAGGTTTTTGAATTTTCTTTTCCAGATATCTAGGGAAATTTCAGTCTTTTTTCACCCCTTGGATTCAGGTTCTCCCCTCCTCCAACTTTTGCTCTATCACTCACTTTCTGACTCCTTCCCTATTGATGGTAGTTTCTCATGGCATTGAGTTTCAAAGGATCTCAGTCTCCTCTCCTGTTGGACAAATTATGGCTTACCAGCTTAGGTATTAGCCCAAGTAATATTTGGAAGGACAGAATTGGACTTGACTGGATGCTGGGCTCTTTCTTTCAGGTATACCAAAACCCACATAGGTCCCTCCCCCCTTGTCCTCTCCTGTGTCCTGTCCTGTTTCCTTTATTCCCCAGTTCTCTGCCTCAGCAACACAGAGTGTTGACATGTTGCCACGGTTGAAGCCTGGGATAATTTCTGATGTTTGGAGTTTGTGTGGTTCTGGAAAAAGGGGGGGGGGGGTCAATGTTCAGGATTACATTCTGCTGCAAGCAGTGTGTTGTGTTGGCTTATTCAACATTGTTGAACAAGGGAGGGTATATTGAGTAAGCAGGAATTAGTTGTCAATTCATAGAGTTGTTACCTTCTTTGGGTTCTTAGTGTCTTAGACCATTGAGATAGCTGAAATTATCTTATCTCTGATATATAATTTCTATTTTGAAAAAGTTTGAGAGCTCAGAAAGAGCAGAGAAAATGTCAAGTCTTTCACTTTGTTGGGCACGTGATCTGGAAGCCCCCTTTTGCTTTTCTTTGTATTTTCAGTGCTTCAAAGTGTGTAAGGAACATAGAAAGTGCTTAATATTTCTTTTCTTTTTTTACTTGACTTTGGCAGTCTGGGGAAACCCTTGGAACCATTCTCATAATATATGTAAATGTAAAAAACAAAATACATAGGATTGCAATGGAAACCATTTATATGAAAATACAGTTATCAATTTTTTAAAAGGTCATGAACATGTACATGTACACCAGGGGTGGAGAGCCTTTGACCTCGAGGCCATATGTGGCTTTGAGGGGATTTGTTCTTTGAAGTTTGGGTCCAGCTAAAGGGTTGACTTGAGGACCTGGATCGAGGGCCACGTGCGACCTCTAGGCCATAAGTTCCCCAGCCCTGGTGTACATCTTTACTAAAGGGTTATTGTCTTTTAGCTTTGTTGATACTCATGGACTTTTCTTTTGTTTACAGATTCTTGAACAATGTTGGTTTCTTCTTTCCACTGATAATGATGTTGACTTGGATGGTATCTGTAGCCAGTATGGTCCGAAAGCTGGTTTATGAAAGAGAGATTCGTCTTGAAGAGGTATCATTATTTAACCATGAATGCAGACCTGGTTAGGAGAAAGGAGGAAAGGAAAAATTGATGCTGTAAGAATGCACTGGCTTTGGGGTTGAAGAATCTGAATTTGAGTCCTAGTGCTGACAATTTATACCTGTATGACCATGGGGAAGTATTTTTTAACCATTCCGTGCCTCAGTTTCCTCATCTATAAAATCAAAATATTGAGGTTGATCATCTCTAAGATCTCCTGAAGTTCTAAATCCTATTATCATATTACTATACTGTGGCATTTGAGTTCTATGGTGGCTAATGTGATGTAGCAGGAAAACAAACAAGCAAAAAAACAAAACCGTTCCTTGATTTAAGGTCTAATTGTGATACCAGCTGAGTCCAGCTGGGCATGTCACAATTTTGAGCATTGATTTCCTCATCTGTAAAATGGGAATAAAAATACGTGTACTTCCCTCCTCATAAGAGTATTGTGAAGAAAAAGGTTTTTTTTTTAAACCTAAAAGTAGAGTAGAAATGGGTGTTGTTGAATCAAATGTACCTGTTTTATATTCACTCCGATCCCTGGGTTTCTGATTTAGAGTCTTACTGTCAAGTCAGATTCTCAGGAAAACTGCCTTAAGTGGGAGCCTCAACCCCTGCTGGCACAAAAAGTCTTCTTTCTTTTGAGATTAAGGAGTACTGACAAAGGATAGAGACCACAGAATAAAAATCTAGCTGTCTTTGCTCCCTCAGCAAATTCTCAAAAGTTTCTCAGAAGAATGAGGGGTAGAATTAGAAAAAACCAGTCTGTCAGATACCTAGCTTTTGGCATTGATAGTATGAAGGAATATTTGGTTTTCCTCTTTTGGTCATACTGCATTTCATGAACTGAAATAATGTTAAAGCTAGTTTTAAGAAAGAAGAAATGTTCATGTCCTAAAACACACTCCTAGAAAAGAGCTATGTCACAGCCTAATCATCCACCATTATGGTCTCACTGAGCAGAAGGCAGACATCATTCATTCATTTTACAGCTGGGGAAATAAAAGTTGTGATCTGTGAACTTGATCAGGTCATAAAACACATACAAAGTGTGCTACACACAGTGCCTCATTTTACAATAGTCCTGTGAGTTAGGGACATGGGAATATTTTCCCATTTTATAGATGAAGAAACTGCATCTTGAGAGGAAAAATGACTTACCCATGGTAAGATAGGTAGTGTGTATCACATGTAGGATTTGAACTCAAGGCTCTTCTGACTTCTTTCCTCTATACCACATTGCCTTTCAACTCATTTTTTTTTCTTTTCTTTTTTGTTTTTGGAGGGCAATTGGAGTTAAGTGACTTGCCCAAAGTCACACGGCTAGTAAGTGTGTAAAGTATCTGAGGCCGCATTTGAACTCAGGTCCTCCTGACTCCAGGGCTGGTGCTCTATTCACTGCGCCACCTAGCCACCCTCATTCAACTCATTTGATTTCCACACAGATATAGAGACACTTAGAGTTTATATTGTTTCACTCTTGTTTATGTGTTTACGTATTTTCTAATGAATTTAGGGTTCACCTCTCAGATTATATCATGAACTTCTTGAGAGCGTAGGCTGTGTCTTACACTTCTTAGCATCTTCCACTGCATGTAGTACAGTGCTTTGTATATAGCAGATAATTGAAAAATGTTTATTAGTTTACTCTTTTTTTTCATTCAATGTATAGCAAACTAAAAATTCAGAGAGAACAAAGTAAATTACATTTGGGGGAGTGTTAATTTCAATCAATTAATTGAGTTCATTCTTTTCATAAGTTTTCCTAATGACATAATGAGACTGATCCTATTTTTACTTGAAGATTAGAAGATGTTGTTTCTGAAGGGCTAAGAAGGAGTCTGGGTTTGAAACACACTCTCTGACTCTTCACTATTCTCTTCTTCCCCCATATTAAAAAAAATCCTCCTTCTAAGCCAACAGCAACAACAAATGGAATTCATAGAAATAAATGTAACGGTTCATTTGTCTTTCCACCAAATTCTGATTTTCTTCCCAGTTCATCTGGTAAAGAAGTCTAATATTTTTGCCAAAACTGAAGGGACAGCAGAGATCCTCTTGTTCAGTATCTTTATTTAAAAAGTGTAGAAATTGAGGACTATAGAGGATAAATGATTTACCTGAAATAACCTAGCTACTTGGAAGCAGAACTGGGGCTAAAAGCCACCTGGAGTAGCTTGGCTATTGTTCTCTTTCTGTTCAATAACTGTCCTATTCTTTCCCAGTTTTTCATTGTAAATGGTAATTTAGGATTCTTTCTCTTGACAGTATATGAGGATGATGGGTGTTCACCCCACCGTTCATTTCCTCGCCTGGTTTCTGGAGAATATCATCATGCTTATTATAAGCAGCTGTGCTCTGGCCATCATCCTGAAAACAAGTGGCATCTTTGTGCATAGCAATGCTTTCATTATTTTCCTATTCCTTCTGGACTTTGGGGTTTCAATCGTCATGCTAAGCTTTTTACTCAGTGCATTTTTCAGCAGTGCCAATACTGCAGCCCTGTGTACCAGTTTGGTATATATGATCAGCTTTTTGCCTTACATAGTTCTCTTGGTCCTACACAACCAATTAAGTTTTGCTATTCAGACGGTTCTGGTAAGTCATGGCTGTATGCCCTACTCCTCCCCTCTCTCAACAAAACAGAATGACAAACTTGACCTGTGAGTTTAGTCATTTTTCAGGCTATTTCAGGAGAGATAATAAGGTATAGCAGTTAGAAGATTGGCTTGGATTTTAAAAAGATCTGGGTTTAACGCCCACCTCTGACTTCTCATATTAGCTAGTTAGCCACGGGATAAGCCCTTAACATCTCAGGCTCCAGACAGCTCTCTTAAGAAGGTAAATTGGAGAACAGTTGCTTATCTGAATGGGTAGAGGAAGTTTCTACACTGGGAGTTCCCTACTCGGATGAATTTATAGGTAGAGCCAAAAAATCAATGATAACAATAAAAACCTTTTAAAGGTCTCTTTTTCATTATTCTGCTCATAGATCCAAGCCTGGCAGCCATGACTCTGTGAAATTATAATGATTTTGTGGGGTGACAGCCTGTTGAATGTTGCAATTATTAATGAAATAGAGGATGCTGCATGAATACACTCTGGGAACTCAGAAGCATCCAAAAGAGAACACTAAACTGTAGCATATTTGCTTTTTTCCCCCATGAAACAAAGAGACATCTCTAAAGACATTTGTAAGTGTAGACCTAAGCATTCTATTGAAGTCCTTGTGAATCATATAATGTTAATGGGAGTGATCACTCCTTTAGCAATGTCAAAACTACTCATTTAAAATATACCTACTGAAAAAAGTATTTCCCTTCAGATATTTAAGTAACTTCTATTTCTAAAATATCTCACTCTAAAAACAAGGAAAGGAAGAAAACAAAAAAGGGAAAACAGGTAGGAATAAAGGAAAGAAACAAAGAAGGAAAGAGGGAAAGAAAGAAAATTAGTCTGTATTAGACTAGTAGTCATATGGAAAAGTATTATGTCCAAGCATATGAAAAGTTGTACTTAGACAAAGGAACATGAACTTACGGATAGAGCGCTAGAATCAGAAAGAAATGGCTCAAATACCATATCTGACAATTTCTAGCCATGTGATCCCCATTAAGTCACAATCTCTGTGTAACACAGGCAACTCTAGAACTCGTCTACTAAGTCTTCTCTACCTTAGTGTTTCACTAGGATGATTGGTTTTATACAATTAATTAAAATCATGATTCCCAATATGCTCATTATGTCACACTGTAATTTGTACCAGTTGCTGTTAAAATAACGGCAGTACCTTTCTATTTATTATTGTGATATTAACTAGGTATATTCAATGGCATCCAGGAGAAATAGAAAAATGAGAAAATATTTGTCAAAGAAAATAAAGATAATGCCTATTATTATTTAAAATTCAATCTGTATGACTTCTTTTCCTCTATCGATGCCAAGATTTCAAGGATTTTATTCAGCATTTTTTTTGTCTGCTTCCATCTGTAATTAAAAGACTAGACTAACCATCTACTTTTGATAACATTGTATTCTTCAGCTTGAAATGCTTTTTGTCTTTTCTGTTGTAGTAAAGTATATTTGCCCTTTCCAGTGGATAAAATAATATTTCTCTACAATAGAATTCCTTTCCAGTGGATAGTACTCTATTCATTCCATTATTCTGCCTCTAGTGAGCTCTAGGGCATTCGCTTATTAAAAAGAGAGGCACTTTATTCTCTTTTCTGCTGATATATTTTTTGTATTTTCAACATGCGGTACATTGGATTTATGACACTTCAAGAACCGCAGAAAAGTGAAATGATTCCTTTTAACATTAATAACTAACTTGTTATCACTCTTTAAAAAGTGAGTTGGCATTCTGTTAAATTTTTCAGGTTCAGAAATTTAAATAGTAGCCCAGAGCAACTATTTGGTACATCTGAATGTTAATGGTTCACTGTTTTTCAAGTTGAATTTATTCTGGACCTGCTCTTTTATTGAATGAAAAACCCTAATGTGTCTCTTCTCACCTTTTCTCTATCAATTTCTACAGTGTTTTCTATCTACAACTGCCTTTGGGCAAGGTGTATTTTTCATTACATTCTTAGAAGGACAAGAGGCAGGTAAGAGCATGGATTTTTCCTGAATTATCTTTTAATGATTAAAGCTTAAAAATAACAAATTTTGGAAATTTATGAGTTTTAATATATTCCATAGGATTTAGTAAAAAGAAAGACTCTTCATTTAATAATGGATGGGTTTAAAATTATGATTTTTTTCCCCCTTACTGTAGTCTGTTGTTTCCTATTTTGCCTTTGGTAAAAATGGAAGTATAAGTTACCTCTACCTTCACTCATATTTTGCAATATACTATCTTTAATCACATATTTCCCTCTTTACCCTCTCATTTTATAACCATCTTCCTTGTTTCTTCTCACCTTAATTTTTCTCTTTTGCTTTGAAATTTTAACTATGGTTGCCAATAGAGACTCGTTAAGGATTTTTAGATGATCTATGGGAAGAATGTGCTTTTCCTGTATCAAAGCAAATATAGGGTTATATTAATAATGGTGCAAATGACCACTTGTTCCTGCTCTGGTTGGGTGAGGAGAACATGAAGAATGAGCTAGCATTTCCTTTTCTCCTTTACCCACCTGTTTCTCTCTTCATTTCTCTTTCCTTTGTTTTTTTTCCTGCTTTCTCTGGGCTGGGACCATTTATTGCTTGGGGCTGAGCTTGGATGACAGTGAATTATGGTAAGACAAATATAATGCGTGTGTGTGTGTGGGGGGGGTGTATGTGGGTGTGTGTGTGTGTGTGTGTGTGTGTGTACGTGGGTGTGTTGGTTCGACACACCTCCAACTCTTGTGGGGAGGAAGATGCAGAAATAGCAAATTGGAGCTTAAGCAGCCACCTAATTATTCTTTTCTTCCAGATCCAAGGTATTTAAGTCTCTAAGGTAAAACTTGAAACTTGAGGTGCAAGCAGACTTGTAGGTGTATTTATCACACTTTATTCTTTAAGGTTTCCCTGGATTAAGTAGTATGAATACCAAAAAAGACAAGTGACTTAAATTTTACCCTACCTGCAAAGTATCCCTCTCTCTCTCTCTCTCTTTCTCTCTCTCTCTCTCTCTCTTTCTCTCTCTGTCTCCACCCCTCCACCCCACACACACTGGAGAGGCTCATGATTGAAATGCTTGCATTATCTGATATATTATTTTGGCCATAGAAATTTATGTTCTAAGGTACATAGGGGTTGTGAAATTCATGGACGTTAGGCATACCTACATTGATTAAATCACAGGTTTTTGGAATATTAAAATAGCTATAGATATACATCATATAGTTATACAAGTGAGCTTATATTATATGTTTCAGTTACTGATACAATATTTGATTAATTTCTAAACTATGTCTTAAAGATAATAAATATTTTAAAATATTCCACAAAATGATAAAAATATGATAACTAGTTTCTAGTCTTCTTGATTCTTTCTGTGACCTAGAGGTCAAGGGAGGAAAGAGTACAGAGAACAAGATTTAAGTGCTTACCATGTGCCAAACACTGTGCCTCCCTCTCCTTTTCATTACTCACCTTCCTTGTGGTGAACTGTTACCTTTCTCTTCTGTACTGCACCCTTACCCTGTAATTATGGCAGATAACTTTACTCAAAAATCTGAGATTGCCAAAAATAAACTCCTAAACCATTCTTTGTGTTTCTCAAAACTCTCACTATCACAACCCACATTCTCTTTCTTTTTCCTCTGGTTCACAGAAGAAGTGGTAGCCCTATTTTAATTGCTCTACTTGAGTCCTCCTCAATTTAATTCCCTTCCATCACACCTAGGACTTTGTTCCAGTAATAATTTTCTCTTTCTCCTTCTCTTCTCCCTTTCTTTTTCTCTAATTTCACAATCTTCAATAGCACCTTCCAATCTTCCTCTAGGAATGATCAGGTAATTCACTTCAAAAAAAGCCTTCCTTCGACTCTTATGACCCATCTATAGATCAATTGTACTTATTCTCTCATTCTCTTTATTGTCAAACTTCTGGAAAATTTCCTATACTCTATGCTTTCACTTCTCCATTATTTCCTCAATACCTTCTAAACCTTTCACCCCTCCTCACTAATCTACAACTCTCAGTTAATCTATGATAGCCTAATCAAAAGTCCCTCTTTCCAGCCAGATCCTCCTTGATCTGTCTGCAGAATATGACACTGCCCCCTCTATCCTGGATAGTCTTTTTCCCATCATTTCAGAGACATGATGATCTGGTTCTTCTCTTTCTCTGAGCATTTTATTTCCTTTACCGGTTCCTTATCTTCTTCCTTTAGGTGGCTATTCTCAAGGTTCTACCCTCTATGCTATTCTCTTTGGGTATCATATTAACTCCTGATGTTTTGAAACCATCAGGTTGTCTCCAGATTACTTTTGTTACCTCCTCCCTCCCTTCTGAGTTTCTGTTCTGCTCCTTTACTTGACTCTAGGACAGCTCTATCTGAATGTCTCGGTCTTACAGAACCTCAAAACCAGCATATCCCATACAATTCTAGTTTCCCAGTCCCCTAAAATTTGCTTTTCTTTCTGACTTCCCTAAATTTACCAGTGGAGCCGTCATTTACCCAGTCTCCAGTGATGGAAACCTTAGTATCATCTTTGAGTTTTCCCTCACCTTCACAGTTTCTCTTGGATCTTTCCCTTCTTCTCTATTTCTACTATTGCCACACAAACCAAACACTGTTTCAATCAAACGTTAACATCTGCCTGGGATTTTTCCATAGACTCCTAATCATTCTTCCTTCTCCTCTCTCAGTCTTCACATCTTTTCCTTCTTACCCCTTCCAGATGAAATTTCCTTGTGCTTATATCAGGTTACTTCATGCTCACACATCTTCAGTGGCACCCTATCACCCAGGGAAAGTTCAGACTCCATTGTCTACAATTCAAGGCTCTCCACAATCTAGCTCCATTCCAGCTTTCCTCTACATAATGTTCATTCCAGTAAAATTGACCTTTCTGTCTCCCAAACACATCTCGCACATTTTAAAAACCATTTTACTTATCCTCTATTGGATATTCTTCAAATGGTTTAATGTTGATCTAACTTTTCATTTGAAGAACTCTTATTAACATTCCTTTTGTTTAGCTCTGTTCAGAGCACAAGTATTGATGTGCTTATCACCCTAAGACAGGAGATGTGCAGATGTGAAAGGAGACGTGCAGATGTGTCTCTGACCTTTTTCTTTATTACTAGGGATTCAGTGGAATAATATGTACCAGTCTCTGGAACAAGAAGGAGACATGACATTTGGCTGGGTGTGCTGGATGATTCTCTTTGACTCAATGGTGTATTTTATATGTGGATGGTACTTCAGTAATTTGATTCCTGGTAAGAATTCTGAGATCTAAAACAAAAGCAAATTAACCTTTATAGATACAAGACAGTAAAATAAAAAAGTGAATTCTTTTTTTTTTATTAATTTAAAGGAAAGATTACTGAAAGCAAATTTTAGAAATGAGGGAAATAGTCAAGTATTCTAAGGATGATTTAAAAACTGACTATGGCTGAATTTATATAGAACCGTTACTAAGAATGTGTCAGCTCAAACACTTGGGGGAACTATATACATAGTATTAAGAGAGATTTTCAGGAGCAAAACAACTTTTTTTTTCCAGAGGTATACTTTCCTTTATGTTAGCATTTCTTTTTTGGTTCACGTAATGATATTCTACCTAATCATGATATATTTTATTTGTAAAATAAAATGTTTTTGGAATGATGAGGGGGTATCAGAATACTATGTGGTCAGTGTTGTTTCAAAATTCAATTTTTATGAGAAGCTGTTCTTTATGCCAACTGAAAAAATACTATAATATCATACCATATAACCATGGAATGGACGTATAAGCACATTCTCCTTTTACTGTTTACCTGCAGGTTTGCATATTGAAGAGGTCACAGAGATATATAGAGTATCCCAAAACTTCACTAAGACTTTTAGGATGCCATGTATTTCTATGTCAAGGAAATTTCAGTAGCACCTTGACCAACCCTAGGTTCATTATGGTTCTAATTAGTCTTATCTTATGAATAATCTCAAGTGCCTAAGAACACAAAAGTCAGCCAGCCTCATTAAATCTGTAGGCACATGGTATTGCTCATTTTTCAACCTTATATATCCCAGGGATATCACCCTTCTATATGGCTTCAGTGGTGTTGCAGGGTAGAACAGCTGGAATAAGCAAACAATATATTGTATAAAACAGCTGGCTCTCTTGGCCCTGGTGTTTAAAAGTTTTCTATTAACACAGTTAATGGTATTAAACCTTCTTGGATGCTTCCCAGCACTGTCAAAGAGGGTCTAAGGGGGAACAGAGAGAGAGAGAGACAGAGACAGAGAGAAAGAGAGAGAGAGAGAGACAGAGACAGACAGACAGACAGACACTTTGATTACTTCCATGAACCTGAGAGAACTGAATTATACCATGAAAAGCACGGACCATTTGGTCACTAGTACACTAAACAGTTGCCATCGCCTTTACATATGGCTAGTGTTCGACTGCTACCCTCCCTTGCATTGGCTGTTCTACATATCTAAAAGCCTATATAACTATATTTTAGTGCTTTCAAGTCAGGAAGTCTTTTCCCATGACCTTCATAGGTCATAGCTCTAGAAACAGACTTATATTAGAGATCATCCAGTCCACCCTCTCGTTCTACATATGAGGAACCCTTACCTGGAGAAGAGAAGAGACTTGACTAAGGTTATATAGGTATTTAAGGAGAAGAAGTAGAATTTGAACTCGGGTCCTTTTGTGCTATGTTCCACTAAATGACTTTTTTTCTTGGCTGTTCTCTTAGAGGTAGTGCTCATTGCTATTTGTTATTTTTCCCTTTGTACTTTTCAGAGTTCAGTTAGGAGGGTCAGGCATCTGATTCCTGTGCCTTTCTTTCTTGCTTTGCCCTTCTGTCCCAGGTGAAAGCTTGGCACTTATAAGTCCTGTGAGGTGTGGGTTTTCCCTTACACAAAGGAAGTACAGTTAAGCTGGACAGTCTTGTTAAGCTATTAGCCCCTTACCCTTGATTGTTTTGGTTCATGGCATCAGATGTTATCTGGGAAGAGTTGGAAATTCCAGAAAAACACATACATCTGACTTACCAGATCCCCAGAATCTCAGAGTTAGAAGGATCTAAGAGGTCTTGATGTCTGAAAAATAATCCTTTCTACAATATCTCAGAGGAATGGTTGCTGATGTACTTGAAGACTCAGTGACGAAAAGAAAGGTCCTTTCCAGGTTATCTTCCCTCCAGGCAGCAGGGGAAGGATGGCTTTCATGGGAGGCTTTTTAAACTGCTATGTCTAGATTCTCAAATATACATGTGTTGTTTATCGGGTTAAGCTATATATCAGAAACGCAATCAAGACTATCTCTAAAAGATGTGTTCATCATAGACGTAAGAGTTTCAGGAAAATATGACACATTCACAATGTGCTGTAAGACACCAGGCTACCAGGGAAAGGAAATAGAGAGAGAGACATTATCCCTACCATCTGTTTCCTGGCCAGTTAGTACATCATGGTAGCGACTTAGGGATATGCCCATCCTGGGGATATTTTTTTTTCAGGAAAGCAAGCCAATGTGGTGATCTCCTTCTCAAGTTCTGTAGGCTCACTTGGGACCTACTCCTCAAGTGCCCAATGACTAAAATTGTTCAGCCCAGATATATCTAATGGCCCTAGAACCAGAACCTTCTTCCTCCTTAAATATTCCAAGCTACTTCCTGCCACCTGATGCCTTAATAGCTGCACAATGTAGCAGCTGGGCTGGCATGACTCCTCCCCACCTCAATGCTGACTGAGTTAGTATCTTCGCTTGGCTCTGATGCTGACTGGTTTTTTTTTTTCCAGAAAGAGTGCTAACATTATTCATCCTGCCTGAATCTAGGGGAATTGATTGTAATTAAAATGCAGATGTGTTGAAAGTGTAGTTCCTTTAGCATGCTGATCCTATACCTGGGGACTTGATTTATTTATAGGTTAGGAAAGTACTAATGCCCTTTGGGGTGACGGGATAGAGATGGTGTGTCTGAGCTTCTGACTTTGCTAGGCAGGGGTTTGAAGAACTTAGTGAAACTGTGGATTCATAAAGTAGCTGAGGGATGATCCTGGGATGCACATATCAAGAGCAGAGATATAAGACGGGGTAATAACTGAGTTAGGCAAAAGAATTAAGAGATGATAGGAGAAGGAAAATAGGGAACTCAGGATATGGTTATGGAGACGATCATTTCATCTCAAGAAAACTTTATAGCAATCCTGCCAGGAAAATGTGAATATGTCCCTGAACATGGTTCTGGTGCCACAGTTGGATGTAAAAATGTGGGTGGATGTGGGTGTATAAATGAGTGGGTGGATAGAGGTAAATAGATGGGTGTAAAAACCCAGCAAAGATGTTTTTGACCCATGTGATTTATCTGAGGACTCTGTATAGACATGGGCTAAAAACAGCATCATAGTGAATGTCTGAAGTGAAAGGGACGCTAGGATTTGTCTAATTCACCCTCTTTATTTAAAAGGATGGAAACACGTTGCCAGGATTGTAATTGTCAGTGGGTTTCTGCACAGTCAGGTTGAATGTAGGCAAGGGTCATCAAAGGATCCTAGTTTTGGAGTGCCAAGAATAAATAGGTTTTGGGGCAGCTAGATGGCACCGTGAATAGAGCACTGGTCCTGGAGTCAGGAGGATCTGAATTCAAATCCGCCCTCAGACACTTAACACTTACTAGCCATGTGACCTTGAGCAAGTCACTTAACCCCAACTGCCCTGCCTTCCCCCCTTGAAATAAAAGAATAAATAGGTTTCTTTTTGTTTTTGTTTTTTGCTTTGGTAATTATTAGCCCTAGTTTCCTCACTTGCACAAAGGAAAGCATGATCTTTGTACTATGTTCCTCCCAGGTTTGTGAGTAAAACAATATGTAAATCATAAAACAGTTTATAAAATGGATAATAATTACTTTTCATGGAATAACAAGAATGCATATAATTTAATTCAAAAGCCAGTATTGTTATATTTAAGTTTTGTGCTGGGTAAAAGGAAAAATGCAAACCAAAAATGAAACAATCCTTGCCTCACATAACTTACGTTCTTAACACTACTACCATGACTAATAACTTATAGAAATACTTTTGTGTGAGGTTGTGTCATGCCACAGGGAAGTGTTTGAGGCCCGGAATTAGTTGGATCATGTGGAGGTCAGAGCATATCGCACTGTCCCCGGCCAGGGGATACTGCATTGCTCAGGACTCTCTTGCATGAGGTTACCTGCTGTTCCGGATTGGCGTCTCCACACCCTGGGGCCTTCACACCCTTGTGATTGCACTCCCCCTCTCACAATTCTGTTCAGCTGGGCTCTGTCACGTGTGGTAGGTGGATCTAGGGGTTAGATAAGATCTAAGCCTTGGAGATCTCTTGGAAGCCTGCCTTAGGATATGGCTTTAAGGCTTCTCCATAAAAAGACCTTAATAAACTTTTCTGTTTGGACCTCAGAGCCGTGAACTCTTCTGTTCTAAAAGGTACACTAGCGTCAATGAGTTGGGTGTGTAACCGGTTGCCCCTGCTGGTAAGTTAGGGTACCCTAAAAGAAAACCCTGACACTTTTGGAACAAGCCAGCGTCACTTGTCAGCATAATAGTAAAGAGTGACAACATGAAAAAGTCACTAGATTTGTTGGCTATAACTGAAAGTTTTTTTTTAACCTCCAGATAAACTATTTGAAAAGATAAAGATCCAAGAGTAGAGACCAAAGATGCTCCATAGAGTGAAATCCACATAAATTCAACCAACAGTATGTCAACAAAGAAATAGCAGCCAAAGGGTTGGGTCATTTTGATTTGTGGGCATTAGGATAATATAAAAGAAATTGCAGAAGGTTTAAAAAGTTGGGCTTTAAAGCACCCAGACT
Source organism: Pseudochirops cupreus (assembly GCA_028627135.1). Taxonomy (NCBI): domain Eukaryota; kingdom Metazoa; phylum Chordata; class Mammalia; order Diprotodontia; family Pseudocheiridae; genus Pseudochirops; species Pseudochirops cupreus. The sequence goes on from CM053583.1 coordinate 361,554,982, forward strand.
GAGTGATCAATGAAGGTTATGTATGCCAAGAGGGGAAGCTGTGACAGATGAAGGCAAGAGAAGTGCAGGGTGTTTCAGTGACTTAAGTAAGGTCACGTGGCTACTTAGTGGACAGAGCCAGGACCAAAACACAGGCTACTTTCGCATGAGCCTAATGACTGCTACGATACCCATGCTCTTCTTTCACCTTCTAAAATTGAGAAGAATTTTTACTTCTTTGCTTCTTGACATTTTCATCATCTCCTTGAAACTGGTAATTAGGGAGCCAAGATATTTTAAAAAAGATCTCTGTCCAATACTTAAATCATATAATATGGGCCTTCCCTGATTTAATGACTTATGGAATTCAGACCTTTAATTTTCCAAGAATGTGAATTCATCTCATGGAATTGCTTAGGGAAATAAAAGGAACCATGAATGATCATATTTTATTTCATTCACATGCACAAAATAGGTAAGAAAACTATTTAATGAATTAAAATGAATTTAGATACCTGTATATGATAAGTATCATTAATATGGAACTAGAACTGTTATGAATTAGTTCTTCTTTTTATCTGATATCTAATGGTCATTTCTTCATTCCTAATGATCCTTATGTCAGAGCAGAATAGATATATTGGAACTTTTTAGAGCCTGGGACAAATTTGGGGATGCATGATGTATACTAAACTGAAAGCTAACAGAATGGAAGTGGAGTGAGTCTTTTTGTGTTTGTTTGAAATGTTAAATTATTAAGATTTTCAGTTTTTAAACTGAAGATCATGACAAACAATTATAACCCTTAAACTAAACTTTCTGTAGTAGAGCACATGCAGTAAAGGGACAAAATTTCAGTCAGATTGCAAAATTCTTCTAGAGACCGTCCCCACCTTACAAAGAGGGTCGGTTCCAAAAACCCATTTTGGCTGGTTGTTTGGAATGCAGAACATGTGAATTCTTATGAACCAAAACTTATCGAACCAACCCCAACCAATGTGATAGATTGGGACTAAGTTCCTGGGACATGCCACAAAAACCTATTTAATCCTTCCATTACATGAACAAGAATCTCAAAGATAAGAATGTTTGCAGGGGTGGGGGGAAGGAGTAGATTGTGCTTTGAATCAGTGTAGGAGAAACTCAGATAAAATTATAGATAATAATAACAGATTTCTAGAGAATAGCAGTTTTCAAAGTGTGTCCTGGGGACCCTTGGGAATCTCTGAGACCCTTTCATGGGGTCCACAAGGTCAAAACTATTTTTGTAATACTGCTAAGATGTTTTAATTTCTAATATGGTAAATATCCATAGTTATCACCCACATAAAAGCTCTTTGAGGGGTTCCCAGTAATTTTTAAGAGTGTAAAGGAGTCCTAAGATTAAAAGAAAAACCCATTGTTAATACAGTATTAAAATGTACAAAACAACAAGGGCAATTCTGTGCAAATATGGTTTTTCAGATTGGGAATCTGAGGATTAGGAGCTTTAAATGACTTTGATAAAGGCATAGAATTTGTAGTGCTTGCTCTAGTACAGGGATGGGGAACCTGTGGCCTCGAGGCCACATGTGGCCCTTTGGGCCACACTTAAGGATCTAAAGGGCCACATGTGGCCTCAAGGCTGTGGATTCCCATCCCCAGTCTAGCATTTCAAGGCAAGTCTGTCCACTTGGTTCAAGTTCAGGGCTCTCTCCAATATCTCTGATATATCACGCTCTTCACTGTTCCTCCAAAGTAAACACTTGGGTCCCAGAATGTTAGGGCTAGAAAGGACCATGAAATAATAATGCTGATTCATATTTCTGGGACACTTAACAGTTTACAAAATGTTTTATGTGCGACTAGAGGCAGTTAGATGGCAGAGTAGCTAGAGTGCTGGGCCTAGAGAGAGGAAGATGCAAATTCAAATCTTACCTTAGACCAGGGGTGGAGAACCTGTGGCCTCAAGACCACATGTGGCTCTCTAGGTCCTCAAGTGCAGCCCTTTGAATCCAAACTTCACAGAATCAATTTGGATTCAGTCAAAAGGCTGCACTTGAGGACCTAGAGGGCCATATGTGGCCTCAAGATACCAGGTTCCCCACCCATGCCTTAGACCCTTACTGGGCAAGTCATTTAATTTTCTCTTGCCTCAGTTTCCACATCTCCAAAATGTGATAGTAATGACACTTACCTCCCCAGGATTGTTGGGAGGACAAAATTAACAACTGTCTGTAAACTGTTTCACAAACCTTAAAGTGCTATATAAATGCTAGTTTTTATAGTTATTATGGCAAATCCCATCAGGTAGGTAGTGCAAATATTATTGTCATCCTTTAAAAGAAGAAGAAATTGAGGTTCCGAGAAGTGATGCTCCCCCCCAAACTCTTAAACGTACTGACTGACATAAGCTAGTAGATGAAAATTTAGGTCTCCTTACCCCATTTTAGTGTTTTTCCTATTAGTTTCCAAGTTTAGAGCTGAATTAATTGTATTATTTCAATTAAATCAATCAATGCATATTTAATCAGTACCATATTCTGGGGCACTGCTAAGCTCTGGGGAGTCAAATACAAAGAATGAAATAAGCCTTACTTTCAAAAGCCTCATATTCTAATTGTACCAACTAGTACTTAGAACTTTATTTCTATGAGAAAATGTAGCCAAACTCCTAACTTTAAACTTGGGAAATATATCATCTTCTACTACTTTCCCTTAATCATGAATGCTTTATCAACAGCTTTGGTTGCAGTTGGGGGTGGAGCTGTGGAGGAATTGGGTAGGTGTAATGCCAATGCAATATTCACAGCACCAACTGTCACTATAAATATACCTGCAGAGTGCTCAATCACAAAATATAACAGACTCTCCATATAAAAGACAGAAGGAAAACATTTATTCAGACATCAGAAATCCAAATCCCAACACCAGGAAACTGAATCCATCATTGCAACATAGAAGTTAATGCATCACAGCATAGCAGAGAGCCACATCATCCTTTAGCCTTCCCACAAACCAATACAAAACCAATATTTACTTACAAGTCTAGCTGTCTCCCTCCAAAGTGTCCTCTCCTCCCAACTGTGTCTAGCTGCTCTGACTCCCAACTTCCTGTGGGCTGTGCTCTACCCTTCAGCAAACTCCTCCCACCACAGGCTCCATGTGACTACATTCAGCCTATCAGGAGGCAGGGTTTATGCTTCCTGGGGCCTTTGCTCCACCCTTCAGCAAACTCCTCCCACCACAGGCTCCATGTGACTACATTCAGCCTATCAGGAGGCAGGGTTTATGCTTCCTGGGGCCTTTGCTCCACCCTTCAGCAAACTCCTCCCTCCACAGGCTCCATGTGATTACATTCAGCCTGGTAGGGGGCAGAGTATATTTTCAAAGCAGGAGAGGTTTTCAAATTCCCTTAGGCTTATTAAGGGTCAGGGAAGATCTTCAAATTCCCATTACCATTAAAGTAGGTTGGACTGCTGTTAGTAGCAAAACACTGCACCAGGGATTTATAAAGAAGGGTTACAGAGGCCAGAGGATATAAACTGGAATTAGTATCCTGTGAACTTTCTACCTGTAGAAAAAAGAAGGTCCCTTTCTACATTTAAATGAAAGGGGATAGATTAGGAATTGAGAGATTTATATGGTTATATGAGTTAGGGTCCAAGGGCAGCGGCTGCCATATGGAAAAGGGGCATGTCTCTACATTGAGAATACAGCATTCATAATTTATATATATGGGCTGCCTGTAAGGCACAGACTATCAATATTATTTTATATTTGGATTTCTTTTTAGATATAAAAGTAGATATTTGGGTTCTATAGAATCTTCTCCTAAATATGAGATAATAGCTCCATTTGTTTTAATTATAATCTTTACTTTTAGGAAATTTTGGTTTAAAGAAAGCATGGTATTTTCCCTTTACTACGTCATACTGGAAGAACTTGTGTGTCTTCAAGATGAGGAAGCAACAACATATGAACTCAAATCTGTTCTTCTTCAATGAGAACTTCCTGAATAAAGGTCTGTAAAAAAGATGACAGATTTTGATGACATTTTTTGTATTGCTTTGTTTGGAAAGTGGTGATTTCCAGATAAGTCCTAGAGTGACTCTTAATAAGTACATGTAGTGAGGACCTTTTGCCTTCTTCTGGACTGCTATGCAGGGGCCTTTTTGGATTTCTGTGACATCATGGCAGCAACCATGCTTGAAGGCCATGGCTCCTCTTGTTTTTAATTGCAGGCAGTCTTCATTTAAAATTCATTGTGAACCAAAATTTGCTCAAAAATATATCAAAATCTCAAATGTAATGCCAAGTATAGCCTTATGTTGGACTTTGTCCCTATGATCCATATGTGTATAACCAAAAATTCAGCAGTCTTAGAAAGATCACAATGATAGAGTTACAAAAATATAGGTGTGTGTGTATGGAATTGTGTTACTAGAAAAGATCGCAAAGATGACTTATTCTGATCAACTCATTTTACTTATGAGAAAACTGAACTCCAGGAATAGGAAGTAACTGGCTTACTGTCACTCAGTTAATAGATGATAAGAATCAAGACTAGAACAGAATTCTTTTGCTATCCGACTCAGCGTTCTTTCCATGGGGCCTACAGTTTAGATAGATTTTAAATATGTGAATAAATAGGGTGATCAACTACACAGGATCATGAATAGAGCTAGAATATAGGAACTAGAACTGAGATTTCATTGGTATAGGGAATTCCCTTTATGAGAAAACTCCCTCCATACAGGTTTGTTGGTAGCTATCTGTGCAATGTAGACTCACTAAGGGTTGCCTAGAGTAGGGATTCTTAAACCTTTTTCTACTTGCAACCCCTTTTCACATTTTGGCAGTGTTTGTTGGCATTGTGTGGCCTGAGGGCATGTGTAGTATAAAGTGAGCATGCTTTCTGTTCAGACTCAATGCTGCAATGAAGTTGCAAGATGCAACATGGGTGGTGAGCACTGCCAGAAACATTTAGGATTCACTACTTTTTTGTTTTTTAATTAACTTTTGGTCATTGCACATTCAGAAAACTTGTAGTGTTGCCAAATTTTGTGGGGTCATAACCCACCATTTAAGAAGCACAGGTCTAGAGCAGTGGTGTTTAGTGGAGTCTATGAAAGTGTATGTAAGGATCTCTATGGCTATTTATTGACTTAGAAAACCACATATTACCATTATCTATTTTTTCCTATTTTTATTTGTTTTGATCAATATTTTCTAATTACATTTTAATCAGTTTTGGGTGGCATTCAACACTGCACTGTTCTAGGGCAGTGTAATTGACACCACTTGCCTTGAGCACTGAGTAGTTTGATGTCTTGCCCAGGATCACAGCCAGTGTGTATCAGAGGCAGAAACTGAACTCAAGTCTTGGTGACAAGCAAGGACAAGTCTTTACTATACCATGCCAACTCTCTGTGTCACACTCTGAGTGTGTACATACAAAGAACTTATATCTTGAGGGAACTCACATTTAAAAAATTGAAATCAAATATTTTATTTTAAATCTAAAATTAAATTTAAAAAATTTAACTTTTATTATTAAGCAATCTCTTTTTTGGGTAACCAATATTAAATCATAGTTTTAGTATGCAAATAATATGCCATTACTTACCTTGTGGAATTCATTCCATCAATGTAGGTTGTGAACTTTTGATTACTTAGCTAAGTCCCAAGGAGTTTACAGAGTCACAGAAAAGTTAAACATCTAGCTTGGACCATGTAGTAGTAGTAAGTCTTACAGGAAACATTTCAAGCCAAGTCTTATAGGATCATAGAGTTGGAGCTTAAAGGGACCACAGAGATCAATTGGTCAAGCCCCTAATTTTATAGAGTAAGAGAACTTAGACCAAAGAGCTTACCCAAGTTCACAGGAATAGTGAGTAGCGTAGTTGGAATTTGAACCATATCCTTTATGTCTACCTCCTAATTCAGCCCCTTTTCCTCCCTACCAAGCCCAGCCCATTATTCACTATAACCTGCCCAATATGGTGAATGTGCCTCTGTTTTTGTGTATTTCTTTAAACAATGCCCCCAAACTAGTTCAAGACCTGAACAATGTAGATGTCATTTTGAAGATACCAGTGTATTTTAAATAAATGTCTTTGTTATTTTCCAAGCCCTCACTGTGTCATGACATTATTTTGTTCATCCACACAGGATCCCTGCCACCAAATGCACAGAAAACAATTGAGGACGGAGTTCATGCAGGAGTGACACTTGTATCAGTTACTAAGGAGTATGAAGGTGACAAAAAGGCTGCAGTTAAAGAGCTTACACTCACATTTTATAAAGGTCAAATCACTGCTCTGCTGGGACCCAATGGTGCTGGAAAGACCACAATTATGTATGTCTGTTTTAAAAATGGTATAGTATTAGGTAATTTGGTTCTTTTAAAAGTTGATTTATAAACCAAAAGAGTTGTTATCAAATTTCTGCTTTCTCCTGCAAAAATTCCAAGATATATGACACCAGTCTACCCAATAGTGCTCCACTAAATGGCCAATTTTAATCTGTCTTTTTCCTTAGCTACGCAATTCAGTTTTTAGGCTCTTACAAGAATAGAGCTTTCTGTATTATTGAGGCTTTGGTGGGAGGTGGCTGGATTGCAGAGAGGGTGGAATGGTTTGTGAACCTTGAGAAGCAATAAACATCTTTCTCTTCACCATGAAAAACAAATCCATTCTCATTTCCTGCGAATCGAACTTGTAAGAAATTGACCATGCTTTATTTAGTTCTTACAAACCTCAATGGCTCATGTAATTTTTTTTTCCTCCCACTAAGTTCAATTTTCCTTGAACCCAAATAAGAAGATGAAGCTCAGAGAGGAAATAGCATGACATTTATACTTCTGAGATTTTTTTTTGTAGCTCTGCTTGGCTCTTATGAAGGTTGTCTTAGTCAGTGACCAAGTGACGCAAAAATTTGGGTATAAAAGCAAGATTTGGCTATAGAAGTAAGTGACAAATATTAAAATAACCCTTGATGCATCAAGGGCTAGCAGTCAGACTGTGTCTACATAATATCCCTGAAGTGAATCAAAAGTGGGGAAAAATATTGGATTTTGTAGTTTTACTAAAATTAGAACACATCTTCCTATATTCCAATTTGTCTCACTAAAAATGTGAGATCAATCTCTATTAAATTGGATGAGTTTAACAGTCTCCCTGTCTCCCCTAACCAACTTTTGCTTGACTTTGTATCTAAAGACAGAAAGAAATTCACAAAACTCCAGCAGGCCATAGGAAATGACAAATCATTTGTAAAAGAAGCCAAAGGAAATTACATAAAGTTCATGCTATTTTTCAGGTGCTAAAATAGTATGGCAGGACAGAAAAGATGGAACTATTTGTTAGCACCAGAACACTTTAAGAAGATGGTTAGATGTAGCAAACATGGATTCAGAAAGCTATCACTATGTTTTGTTTTCTCAAATACACTTTATAATTAACAAAAAAAGTGAGATTCTATTTTATGGGAATCATTAGATTAGGATTCTGAATTTTCTCTTCCTTTCAAAGTTCATTGATTTTGATGTGGAAAACACCTCAGAGGTCAATAGGTCAGACAGAAGTCTTCATCTTGCAAATGAGGAAACTGATTCCCAGAGGTCATTCAGGAGAACCAGGATTTGTACCAGATGCTTGGACTAGAGGAGGGTTGAGATTGCTCTTGAGCTTTCATCTATACTTGTCCCTCAGTCACTAAACAAGCATTTATTAGGCACTTACCACATGCCAGGAACTGTTCTAAGTGCTGGGGCTACAAAGAAAAGCAAAAGACAGTCCCTGTTCTCAAGGAACTCACAATCTAATGACATGCAAACAAAAATGTATGAATAAGATAAATTAGAAATAATCAATGGAGGGAAGGTACTAGCATTAAAGGGATCAGGAAAGGCCTTTTGTAAAATGTGTTATTTTAGCTGGGATTGGAAGGAAACCAGGGAAACCAGGAAATAGAGACAGAGATTAACCAGGCATGGGAGATAGTCAATGAAAATGCCCAGAGTGTAGAGAGGGACTGTCACATTTAAGGAACAGGAAGGTGGCTAGTGTCACTGGATTTCAGAATATATAGATGGGGGATTTACAGGAAGAAGTACAAAGTAAAAACACCGGAACAGTAGGAGGGCTGAGGTTATAAAAGGCACAAATGCCAAACAGAAGATTTCTCATTTGATCCTGGAATATCAAATACAGATAAGGAGTCACTAGAGTTTGTTGAATGGAAGGGTGGAGATGGCTCATGTTAGGGTCAGATCCATACTTTAGGAAGATCAGTTTGACACATGAGTAAAGGATGGACTGAAGTGGAGAGAGACTTGAGGCAGGGAGATAAATAAAAAAGTTATTATTATTATAGAAATAGTCTAGGTACAATAATGAGGTGATGAGGACCTGTACCAGAATGGTGGCAGTATCAGAGGAGAGAAGGGGGCAATAGACTGAAGATGTTACTAAGGCTAAATCAACAGGATTGGTAATGGATTTAGATACAGGGGTGAGAGAGAGTGAGAAATTGATAACATTTAGGTTGTGAGCTTGGGTGACCGGTCTATAGTAGGCTCTTAAAAATGTGTGATGCTTGATTTATTGGGTAAAGGCCAATGTCTCTGGATCATGGCATTCATGGAGGGGAGTAAAATGTGAAGGATACTGGAAAGGTAGGAAAAGACCAAACCGCAAAGGACTTTAGAAGTCAAAGAGAGGACTTTATATTTGATCTTAGAGTTAAAGGTGGCCTTAGAGTTTATTCAACAGCAAGATAACATAGTCAGACCTGTGTTTTCAGATCACAGCTCATCTTGGGTAGGATAATCACTTTGTTAACTAAGAGGAAGATGGACTGGAGTCAGAGGGATCAACTAAAATATTGGTGTAATGGTCCCAGCATGAGGCAATGAGGGCCTGAAACAGAGTGGTGACCCTGAATGGAGGACAGATGGTCACCAGAGGCCTGAAACCTGAAAGAAATTAGGCAACATCAAAGCTACCAAGGCTAAAAGTGAATCTTTTATACTTCAACTTCATGTTTCCATGATTTTCTCCACATGGACACTCCCTCTATCAATGAAGATTGCAACTCTTCTGTGAGTTACATAGTTTAACAGTTGGCTGTGGTCAAATATTTCATCATATAGCAGTGGACTTTTTTGGGAAGGCCTCTCTGAACTCAGCTAGGCATGACTACAGGTGGCAGACACACAGTCTGAACTGTTGGCCTTTCCTTGAAACCTTTCCATATTAGTGAGATTTGCTAAAGCTTGTGCTTTATGGGAGTCTTGAAGTTTCCAGAATGAATACTACTCCATAAGAGAGCACCAGAGGATGATGTTAGAAAAGTATTTATCTGAAAAAAGAGTAAAGGATAAAGCCATAACTTTAGTGTTAATTATCAGTCAAAGCATTGCTGTTAAAACTCTGGTAAATATGGGAAGATCTGAAAAAGCACTATTTTAGATGGCTAACCAAACAAACCAATATGCAGCTATGTCTTTGGATCTCCCTATGTTATGGCTATATCACTTTGTGAATTGTTGACTTCTTGTCATTGAGGGTGTTTCTTTTCTCTTCCAGATCTCTGTTGACAGGACTGTACCCTCCCAGTTCTGGTACCATCATTATTAATGACAAGGACATGCAAACACAGCTTGCTGCCATCAGGATGGAAATGGGTGTATGTCCCCAGTATGATGTCCTATTTGACAACTTATCTGTACGGGAACATTTATTGCTATATGCTTCAATAAAGGCACCGCTGTGGACGAAGAAGGAATTATATCAACAAGTCAATAAGTTAGTATTATTTCTCTTTTATTTCATTTTCCCTTAGGGACAACAAAAACAATATTGGAGAATATGGTTGGAAGTATGGTCTAGATTTCTCAGAAAGTGAATAGATTAAAGACTGAATTTGGTTTGATCAAAAGGCTTTAATAAATACCTACCTTGTATGCTGCACTAAGAGCTGTGGGGGATACAAAAGGAGATTATAGACATAGCTGTAAAAAGGAAAACACTTTTATCCATGAGATAATTAGGTATTAAACTGCATTATTCAGTATTGTAAGGAGCTAAGAGAAGGGTGAGACCAATGTGGGCTAAAATAGTCCTATATCAGTCTTCATTGAGAAGGTGAACTGAGCTGGGCCTTGAAAGATGGGAAAATGAATAAACAAATGAATGAGTGAATGAATGAATGAAATGAAAAAATATTAAGTGCTTACTATATGCAAAGTATTGTGCTAAGTACTAGGGACATAAACACATAGGTGAAAGTCTCTATCCTCAAGGAGTTTTCATTATAATAGAGGGAAACTCCTGGAGTGGTGACCAAGAAAAAGTATTTTTTTTTCTGGGAAGTCACAAGGATGTTGAATAGAGTAATAGGGCAGTCTACTGATTACTGTCCAGAGGCCATGGTAGGGCTGATTTGATTATAATTCTTAGAGTAAGAGATAGTGGTGTAGAGGGCACATAACTCCCTCAGGAAAGAAAGTAGCCAGGATAAAGATAGGGAAAACAGGTTCCCGGGAGGTCAGAGCTAAATGGATTAAATCCTCTTAGTCTATGGCTGTATTTTATGTTAGTGAAGAAAGAGAGAGGGCATGCCACAGGGTAAAAAAGGGCTGCTTATCTGTACTCTTGATAAAAGTATCCAAAGCAGCTAAAGGTGAGTTTTTTTATACTTCATGTTTCCATGATTTTATCCACATGGACATTCCCTCTATAAGGCAAAATTTAAAATTCTTAAGGCCAACTTGTTGCAAAAGGGAGGAACTTGACTACTCTGTGTGACCATCATTTTCACCATTTCAAGAATGTAAG
>CM053583.1:361566283-361593929 GCA_028627135.1 Pseudochirops cupreus
TGGATGTAATGGTCAGATGGTTGGAAGCCCGTCTGCTGATCTGTTTCTTTGTTTGCTTGTAACTTCTGTTTGTATTCTCTGAAGTTCAGAGTGCTGACTTTTTCCCCTGAACTAGGTAAATGATATATGTTTGATGGATTAAAGTAAGATTGTTAACCCATTTTGAGTTGCTTTCCTTTAGAAAAGCAGATCTAAGAACCTGTGCTAGTAGCCATCCTGGGTATGCTAGGATGCTTGCTGATACAGAAGATGACCAGGATAGTAAGGGAACTGGAAACTATGCAATATGAGTATTGAATGAAAAAAGTAGTGATTTTTTTTGAGCTTTGGAAAGAGAAGACTTAAATTGAGACATCATAGATAGCTTCAAATATTTGAAGGACTGTCATGTTAAAGAGGGCTTAGATTTGTTCTGCTTAGTCCCACAGGGTGGAACCAAGACCAATATTTCAAAGTTGTCGAGATTTAGTTTTGGACTCAGTCAGAAAAAAGAAATGTCAGTAATTAAAACTACGAAATTGGAATGTGTTGTTTCAGGTGTATTAGAGACCTCCATCTGATTGTGGATTCTGAGACTATTTGTCAGAGATGTTGATAGAATTTCTATTTTGAATAATAGCCACTTACATAGTACCTACTATGTGTCAGGCACTATGCTAAGGGGTTCACAAATATTATCTCATTTGATCCTCCCAATCACCCTTTGTATGAGGTGCTGTTATCATTCCCAGTTTACAATTGAGGAAACAGAAATTGAGACTTGTCCAGGATCACACAGCAAATAAGTGTCTAAAACCAGATTTGAAATCAGATCTTCCTGCCTTCATGCTGCCTAGCTGCTTCTGTTTTAAAGTTCAGACTACATGACTTCTACAGCCCCATGATTACGGAATCATAAAGTTGGAATTAGAGGGGATTATAGGAGCTAAGGAAAATTAGTATTGTGAATAACCAATATTTCTATGTGGTCCATTCTTTCCCTCATTTTGACAAGACCCAGCTTCTGAAAGGCTAACAGTTTCTGACGGGTGTGATTGAATAGGTTGACTGCTGCCAGTCTCCAACGCATCTGCTCTTTAGCCAGCCTTGGGCTGGGTCCCTTGCTTTTATTTACTACATAGCCAGAAGCCAGTTTGAGCTAGGCTTTCCTTAGGGGATGATCCTTGTGTCCTTGCTGCCTAAACAAGGTTTGGGGTGTCCTTATCTCCAATGGGGAAGCCAAAACAGGTAAAACCTGATTGAGATGTCTTTTGTTTTTCTAGCCAAGATTGCTAGAGGCAGCTGGGCCTCACAGGGCTACTAGCATTCCTTAAATGTTAAGAGAGGCATAGTCAGACACATCTGAAGGCCAGCCTACTTTCCCTAGCTGCTGATTAATCTAATCTGGCCTGTTCTTCTCCGCCCCCCCCCCCCTCCCCAGGTTGAAGTAATTGGGAGGAGTTGAGAACTCTTAGCCCACCTTCTCATTAAAATACCCACCAATCAAGGTTGCCAAGGAAAGTCCAAATGTATTGTCAGGCCAATCAGAAGGGAGACAAACCCAGGTTTAAAACCTATTGGCTCTAATTTAAGGGTACAAATGGAGGCAGACTATAAAACCCAGTTACTAATAAATGATATCTCACTTGGAGGGTTGCCTCAGTTTGCCCTTTGTTAAATGCTGCTCTCACCAGGGTCATTTAAACCAAGCTTTTCATTTTATAGATGATGAATTCAGATATTTGAGAGGGTAAATGACTTTCAGGAGGTCACATAAGTAATACAGCAGAAATGAATTTTTAGCTCATGTATTCTGACTCCAATTTAGTGCTCTTTCCATTGAATCATGTAGCATTGATTCTTATTTATCAAGCTAACAACAGTATAAAGCACATAAGTAGACTACTGTCATGATGAGATTAGATTTCTTCACAGTTGGTCAATCTGGAGAAATTTAGTTGAAGTACTCATGGGGTTCTAAATTTGCTTAATGCCCCATAGAGAACCGAACTATTCAGTCTAGAAGATCATGATTTATGTTCCATATTTATATCATCTAGCCTTCTTTATTTTGGTTGAAGGTTGAACTGCCTTTACTTTTGAGGAGAGAGTCTTCCTTATTTCTGAAATTTCATCCAGTGACTAGTGCTTCATTTCAGTTTTAGCCAAAACAATTCCTTTTTGTTCTTTTTAAAAACATTTTTTTGGGGACATTTAAAATAGTGACTTTCCTTTCAGGCATCCATGGAATATCAGACTTGAAAGGTATATTAGAGTCCATCTAATCCAATTGGCAGCTGGACAAAAATCCTCTCAACAATGTACCCAGCAAGTGTTCACTCAGGCTTTGTTTCGAGAATTCTAGTGAGGGAGCATCTACTAACCTAGAAGCATCCTAAGGCAGTATGTTCCATTTTTATTTTAAAAAAATAGGCTATGCAACCAACAGTGGATTTTTCCCAACAATAGTAGACATATTTTCCCAATCTTATTTGTTATGGAGCATGGTTTAGTGGAAAGAGTGCTGGGTTTTGAGATGAATCCTGTCAATTTGAAAGTTCCATTAAAATTTGTTATTTTTAAATTATGATGGCACCATCTGGGTGGGTCCAAGATATATGTGAAATTGCCGTTGTGATTTCCTCAGCATGGGAAACTCTGGGAAAGAAATTGTTCTCCACAAATGTTGCTGTTCAATCATTTCAATTGTATCTGTCTCTTCTTGCCCCTATCTGGGGTTTCTTGGTAAAGATACTGGAGTGGTTTGCCATTTCCTTCTCTAGTTCATTTTACAGATGAGGAACTGAGGCAAAGAGGGCTAAGTTAGGATCACACAGTTGGTAAGTGTTTGAAGCTAGGTTTGAACTCATCAAGATGAGTCTTCCTGAATCCAGACCAGGTATTCTTTTTACTGTGACATCTATTTTTGAGGTGCTGTGGGAAAACAGCACTCCTAGTGAACCTGCAAAATGGGTACAAACATTCTAGAAAGCAATTTAGAATAAAAAAAAAGTTAATAAACAGTGAATGCCCTTTGAGCCAGATATACCACTACTGGGCCTATATCGCAAAGAGATCAATAAGTAGAAAGTTTACTATATGTACTAAAGAATTTATAGCAGCTCTTTTTTTGTAGTGGCAAAAACCTTTAAATTAAAGAGATAGTTATTGCTGGAGGAATGAGAGAATAAATTGTGATATATGAATGTGATGAATACTATTGTGTTGTAAAAAATGAACAAATGGATGATTTCAATGAGACATGGAAAGACTTGTATGAACGAATGCCAAGTAAAGTCAATAGTTGCAGAAGAACAATTTATACTATAGTATCAGCATTACAAAAAAGAACAATTTTGAAGACTTTTATAAACTGATAAAGAATGAAATGAGCAGAACCAGAAAAATTCGTACAATAACTAGACTGTCAAGAGAAAAAAGACTGAAAGCTGGCAGAATGATTAATACAATGATCATTCATGATTCCAGAGGACTGATAATGAAACATACTATTCACCTTTTGACAGAGAAGAGATAGATTCAGAGTGTGGAATGAGACATATATTTTTGTATATAGTCATTGTGGGAATTTTTTTTTTTGCTTAACTATGCACATTTGGTACAAAGAATTTGTTTTTCTTTTCTTTTCAATAGGGTAGGAATGAAAGAGAGAAAAAGTAGATTTCTGTTCATTAAAAAAAAAAACCAGTTAAAATTGAGAGATGGGAGGGTGCCACAGATGTAGAGTGCTACATGTACTTTCAGACGAAATTATTGCATTAGTTTTACTTAATTGTTTTGCTTTGTTATAAGAGACCTGGGTGGAGTACGGGGTAATTTGGAAATGTTTTTAATGTAAAAATAAACAAAAATTTTTAAAAATGAAAGAAACATCTGGTTTCTGATTGTCTGGTTATAGCTCACAACTATTCTTTTCCCCCTTTTCCCACCTTAGTTCTGTTGCTAAAGGTGAATTCAAGAAATCAAAAGAAAAAAAGAAGCATTAAGTATAGAGGATATGTAGATTAGACTGTATTTCAAAGCAAATAAATTGTGGGAAAGTAGTCAGAATTTGCAAGAGTATATGGTGCTGTGTCGATTCACTCTAATAGTAGGTGCTCAGAACTTTAGCCAATTAAATTTCTTTCAGTGTCTGCCTGGCCTGGCTGCACAGTGAATCAGAATATGTAAAGATGGATCTGTCTAGGTAGAACAAATTCTAAGCTCAGCTTTCTTCTAGAGATCTCCATTTGGCCATATGGAATGTTGCACTTCAATATCCTGGAATAGAATTTAGCTTTAGAACATAGATAATACATTAGCAAATTAGACTCACTAGAAAGCCCTAATGGAATCGAAATAACCATTATGAGAGGCAGTGAAATAACATAATGGATTAGCTGTACCTGTAATGAAAGTTAAGTATTGCTTAGAAAAAAAATGGAGATAACTGAGTCATCTCAAGTACAGGGAATGAGTATTTCAGTATGCCAGTGCTAAAGATATAAGTGCATATCTTCTTGCAAGATCTGGGGAAAACTGCTTGAACTCATAGAGTTGATGGTCATAGCATCGATACCCATCTGCTCATTCATTTTTCAGATATTTTTGAGCATCCCCCATGTGTAAGGCACCTTGCTATGGTGTACAAACAAGAGTCACAGGGAATGAGAAGTCATGGATGGGTGGTTGTGTAACCTGTGAGATTGAAAGGAGTAGCCACCTCAGTGGATCATGGATCTATTGAAGCACAACGATTATTAGTTAAAGAATGACATCCTGATGTCATATGAGAGGTTTGCAGGCTCCAAGGGTGCTTGCTATTGTAAGCATTGCATCTACACAGGTGGTAGTAAGCAAACTATTTGCAATCTACTGTGTTTAATTTGCTGAAAATTGTTGGGCTTTTTGATGAGCAGTTAATGTATTCATGTTTATTAATAAAAAAAACTATTTCCATAGAGAAATGAATATTCACCAACATCAAAAATATTCATTAACTGCTTGCATGTAGAACTGAGTTAAGCAGTGTGTAGAGGCAATTTACAAGTGAAGACAGCTTACATAAATGCACTACTTAATGATGGGCTATACTGTACTGTTGTTGATTCAAATACAATAATGTCTTTGGCTATTTGTCTATTCATTCTTTTATTTAAGAAGCATTTAAAGCTGCTTTGTGCTAGGTGCTGAGGAGATGCAAACATAATACTGTACAGATTTGGTAGGTATAATTGTAGTTCAGAATGGAAAGCAATAAGTGACGTGACAGATATTCAGACAGATAAGGATATATATAACTGGGGTAGTATAAGGCAGCTGGAGAGCGCTTTAGGACATGAAAGGAAACATTCTTTGTGACTGAGGAGGATTAGGAAGGATTCTTGGAGGATATGGTATCTGAATTGGGTCTTAAAAGTTGAGTGGAAGTTTGAAAGGTACAGTTGTTGGAAACAGGATAGTTAAGGCATAGTAAAGATGTTGGATGCATACACTGAATAGTAAAATGTGACTGTAGCAAAATAAATAGAGGGCTGTAATTTTGAAGAAGGACTGGGAAGTTTGTAAGTTACCAGGTTGTAGATGACTGTAGATGCCAGGTTGAAAAGTTTGGGTTTTAATTCTGCATTTGATAGGAAAATACTGAATACTTTTGAGAAGGGAATTAACATTTTCAGATTTGTACAGAAAGATGCCTAGTCTAACAATAGTGTGAAATCAGTCCATAGTCAACATTTATAAAGTGCTTACTATGTGCCAGACATTGTTCTAATGACTGAAGGATTAGCAATTCAAAATTGGAAGGGGTCTAAGAGGTTTTCTAGGTTTCTCCTGAAGGAGGGAACTCGTTCTATCCACGAAGGTCAGCAACTTCTCTGAGATATCTTGTTACAGAGTATTGCCTAGAACACTGTGAGGTTAAGTGATTAGTCCAAGGTCACACAGTCAGTATGTATCAAAGGAGCCCCTTGAACTTAATTCTTCCTAGTTCAAAGGCTACCATATATAAAAGGCAGCTGGGTGGTGTAGTGTCAGTAAATCTGGGGTCAGTAAAATCTGAGTTCAGATCTTGCCTCCTTACTATCTGTGTGATCCTGGAGAAGGCACTTAGCCCCTGTGTGCCTTAGTTTCTTCAAATGTAAAATGGGAATAATAATACCACCTACCTCCCATGGCTCTTATGATGATCAAATGAGATAATTCTGTAACATGCTTAGCACAGTGGCTGGAACACAGTAGGTGCTTAAAAAGTGTTTGTTTCCTTAATTACTTTTTATCCACTATGCTATACTGCCTCTCATATGTTTGGTATTATGAGTTCTATTAACTGATTTAAGAAATAAGGAAACTAAAATCCAGAAATTAAGTAATTTGTTTATGGTCTCATAGTAACTAAGTTTTAGAGGCAGAATTAAGCTTAGGTTCCTCTTGATTCCAGGTACAATGCTCATTCTGTCATACAGTGCTAACTCTCAACTGTAACCTACTAAATTCTAAGGAAACATTTCAATTGGGTTGAGATCTATAACAACAGTATTAGTAGTTTGTGGATTGTACTGATAGGCTTCTTCATGTTCTAGAACCCTTCAAGATGTGGAGTTAACCCAACACCAACACAAGCATATCAGAGCTCTCTCTGGGGGAATGAAAAGAAAACTCTCAATTGGCATTGCCTTTATTGGAAACTCAAACGTCGTTGTTCTGGATGAGCCTACCAGTGGTGTGGATCCTTGTGCCCGCCGGGGCATATGGGATATTCTACTGAAGTATCGAGCAGGTAGGAAATGAGCACCATTCTCTTTTTTTTCTGACAAGATAATATTTGTTGATAACAAAGCTAAGATAGTCACTCACAGGACCAAATCTTGCATCAAGAGAGATCAGGACAATATTTCAGAAATTGTTTCCTGAGAAAATAATAAAAAATCTCATATAAGAATAGTAAGAATTTTAGATTTATTCACACTATTCCTTTCATGTTCCTTAAGGCTTTTATTTAAGAGTCATATTTAGGTTCAAATAGCTGACTTTACCAATACAATAATGCTGTGTGTGTACTCCCTCTATTAGTGTATATATTAACCCTCCATATCATCTCACACTTTGAGATTCTTGTCTATTTTTCTCTATAAGTCATCAATATCTGATCCATCCAACACACAAAAAGCCTTTCTTTAATTCTTTAAATATCTAATGGGAACATGTAATACTTGGGGCTACCTGGGGCTTCATCCATGAAATATGAGAGATCCATATTCTTTTATTGTGATATCTTTGAATGTGTCTTTTATGCTACTTAAGTTTAAGTTGTTTGTGCCATATACAACAACTCTCCAAGAAATATGTTCTTACGGAATAACTAAATGGACTTTCTACCCAACACTATATACCATTGTGTTGATATACTTGTTTCTTCAATTTATCTCATGTATAAGAAATAAAATCTTCACACTCTAGGACAGCAAGAATTTGAAGTAGCAATTCAATGAACTAAGAACAGAGAAAGCCAATAATCCTTAACCCCTAACATATTCATTTAACACCCTTTTCCACCACCACCCATTTCTGCCTGCCATGTTTCAATAGCAAGGTCACACAAACCGAAATCCAAAAGGCGGAAGCTTATTGAGGCTGAGACAGTATTATGCCAGTGCTCTGTGGCGCAACTGAGCTCCACTAGAGAACTGAACAGAGTATGTGGCCGTGTGGCTCTCCTCCACTCAAAGGAAAGAGCCTAGCATCCAGCCGTGACCAGTTCTGTTTCTCCAGAAGTCACTAGGGACAGAGACTGAGACTTGTGAGTAGTAAATTGCCCACTAGAAAGGATGAGATAGCTTTGAGGTTCAGCTCTCAGAGAAACCCCAATCAAAGGGAGTCTAAGAAAGGGAGCAATAGAAAGAAATAGGGGAAAAAATTCTGATATCACCAAAGAAACCAGGAAGCAGAAAGCTCATTGAAAGACTTTTAGTGTAAATAGATAAACCAACAAGAAAGCTATTAGTGACAGAAGGAAATGTGGCCTCCAGCTCAAGTTTGTTGAATTATTTCAGTTGTGCCTGACTCTTCCTGACCCTATTTGGGATTTTCTTGGCTGAGATACTGGAGTAGTTTGCTATTTCCTTCTCCAGTTCATTTTACAGATGAGGAAACCAAAGCAAACAGGGTTAAGTGACTTGCCCAGGACCACATAGTTAGTAAATATCTGGGGTCACATTTGAACTCAGATCCTCTTCACTCCAGAACCGTTACTTTATCCTTTGCCACTTAGCTGCTCAAAAGAGTCCATACATCTATGAAAAAATATTGCATGACAAAAATGAAGTAACATCTGATGGGGCAGAAATCCTGTAGATTCCCAAGACAAAATGTGACCATAGTAACATGTTTCTGAGTAATATAAGAGAAATAAGAAATTGTGAAAACATAATTCATGGTCTGCACAGCAGTGAGAATTGATAAAATAGGAAAAAAATCACCCTTCAATCCACAGTGGCAAATCTTATTAAAGAAACTAAAGAGAGAATAACTGATTCTGATTGCAATTATATGAAAGAGAAGAACAATTTGGAAGAAGAGAACAACTCCCCCTCCCCCACTAATATTCCAAGAAAATGTTCTTTATATAAGCAAAACATTGATTTTGTAGGCAGGAAGCCTAAAGACAACTTAAGTCTCATAAGTCTTCCAAAACCCAACCTGCTTGGGACTATTGAACTCACTATATAATCTAATTTACTTTTCTTTCCCTATTCAATATTGATTCCAGCTCATGTTGACCAAAGGAGTTAGGATAAGGATTTCATTAATATAGGGAACTCCCTGGTAATGAGCCTTCCTTTACAAATGCAAGACAACACCTTTACTGCAACGTACAGTCTTATAGAGTTGCTTAGAATAGCAAAAAGTTAAATGATTTGGTTTGCCCATGGTCACTCAACCATGGATGGGTCAGAAGCAGTTTTTGAACCTAAATCTTCCTAGCTTGGAGTGTGGCTCTCTATAAAAATTTTAAATTGTCAATCATATTTAGTATTGGTATTATTTACTGGTCTACGCTCCACAACTTTAAAACAGTGGAAGGGACCAGGAACTTGAGAAAAAGCAGGGTACAGGAAGAAGGAGGATCCATTTAAAAATGAATTATCTTCTTTTAAGGACTAAAAACCTTTGATCCCAAGAATTTTGAGGCTGAAAATCTCTGTGGTGGACTAATTTCTATAAGTAGACCCGATGTTGGGAGTATTATAGTAAATGACTTGGTCTTTTCAAACTGTGAGATATTTCCTCACTTTTTTATCCTGGCAATCAACATACTCCTTTGTCCCCTTTACATGGAAGCTGACAAGTGTGGGAAGTTAACATGACAGGATGTCTGATGCTTCATCAGAATGACAGCCAGCAATCCAAATAAATAGAAGGCAAATCGAGAGAGAAAGAAAATTCTCTCCCAAGGTTCTTCATCTCTCCTGAATTAGTTTCTCTTGTTGCCTAGTAATTATTATTATTTTATTATTAGAGGAGGCATTCTGCGTGAACACTAACTGAATTGTTAGAAGATGGGTATTTCTGAAAATATTACACAAACTTCAATGGTTTTGATTTTGTGTTTTGAGATTTTCTGAGTTCCTTATGTGTTTTATGCTTTTCTCTCCACCCTGTCCCCATTTGACTGAATTCTTTGAGGTTATGAACTGTTTTACCTGCACTGATCTCCATGTTGGTGACCAAGACCCCTTGAAATTTAGAAGTTCAGAGCTTTATATCTTTGTGGCCTTTTCTGTTGTCTCGAGACAACTCCCTGAGGCTTTTAAAGTCCTCACAACGGAGTTTTTTTACTCAGCCCTCCTGAGGCTTTTTTTTCATAGGAACCCTTTGCTATTGCTTTCTCCAGACCCTGACACTACGTATTCCCCATTTCTGATCATGCCAAGAGGCTCCCCTGTACTTGTGCTTTATTTGCTGGGGAAGAGGAGAAAAGGAACCTTTACTATTATTGCCCACAGGCTTCTGGCTAATGTTTCATGCAATCCTGGAGTGAAATAAGTCACTGTAGGATGTAATTGGATTTCTTAATCATAGGTTCTGGTGGGAATTTCATGGTTCTGTTGGAGTGAATATTTGGGAGCTGGGGAATCTGTCTTTCTTCCTCTCTTTCCAGTCTTATTATAGTTTTTTTTCTTCCTTAAACTCTATGTTCTAACCATATTGATCTGTTTATCATTCCTCACAAATGGAATCCTATCTCTAATTTTCATGCCTTTACACTGTCTGTCCTCTATGCCTGGGATGCTCTCCTTACTTATTTCTTACTCTTAGAAGTTGATTTCCTTCAGGACTCAGATCCTGTGATATTTCTTCAGGATTCAGATTCTATGATACTTTTTGCAGGAAAGCTTTTCCTGCCCACCTCTTGGTCCCCTCCTCACCCCACTCTCCAACCTGGCTGCTAATGCCTTCTCTTCTAAGGTTACTTTGTTTCTATTTTGTATGTATCTTCCATATTATCTATATTTTTACATGTTGTCTTCATTTCAATGTAAGCTCCTTGAGAGCAGGCATTGCTTATTTTTGTTTTTTCATATCTAATGCTTAGCATATTGTCCAGTAGGTAGTAAATGCTTAATACAGGCTAGTTATTTTGATCAACCAGACCTGTGATTTCCTTGGTTCATAGAACTCCCAGTGAGGAAACTCCTTTAACCATTACATATCTGCATAAACTCTCCAACTTAGAATTTTTGGGAATTGTTGCCTTTATCATTGAGAGGGTAAGTGCCTTCCATTAGTCACATGGCCAGTATGTGTCAGAAATGGGACCTGAACCCAGATTTTTCTGACTCTGATCCTGGCTGCCTGGGTCACCTCTTTGCCAGTATATAATTGCTAGGTACACCATTTCATATATTCCTATAGTCTATTTCTGAAAATTAAATGATTTATGAGCCACAATGGTAATTGATTTAAAAAGTTAGGAATCTTAAGCATGAAATATATCATAAAATTCTTAAAACATAGCATGAAAACATTGCATGGAATTTTTAATATCTCCTTAACAGTCCATTATGGATATATACTTTGTTCCTTTATCTAAATTCTATTTTAAACTCTTAAAAATGGTACAAATTAATTTTTAGACATAGAAATAGTTTAGAAAATTTTCATTTGAAATTAATTGCAAATAACAGAGTACTAATTAAATGTATCACTGCTCCTATCACTTGAACTCAGGGGCTTAGTTCACTTCTTTTAGTTCAAATCAATATTGTCTTTGGAGTGTTATAATGAGTAAATACCCAGGAAAGCATCTGCACTTTCATTTCTTTGTGGCTTATAATTCACAGTTCCCTTCCACACATATCTACTCTCATAAATTAGTTTGGCCTACATTTGGACCTGCTTGTTTTCTGTAAAAATATTGAAATTGGATTAAGAACTACTATGACCCTTTTTTTCCTGCCTCATTTTATTTTCAAGATCAAAGAAGAAATATGTTTATTTCAACCTCAGTTGTTAGCATTGGACTTAACATAAGCAATTTAGATATGCTGCAGTAACAGTTTCATAGGCTTCTGAATTTGAAGGCCAACCAATTATCAAATCTTATTTTTTTTTAACTTTGCAGTATCTCTTGTGTATGTCATCTTTTCTGTCCTTGTAAACCTACCACCCTACTATAGGCCCTTCTCACCTTATGACTAGACTATTCTAATAGCTTTCTATTTGTTCTCCTTGCATCAAATCTCCCCCTACCCTGATCTATCTAGACAGCCAAGGTGATTTTCCTGAAGTATGTCTCTGACTTTGACACCCTTTTTCTCAGTTAACACCAGTGCCTCCTGTTACCTTCACAATCAAATGTAAACCCTCTGGCATTTAAAGCCCTTTAAAACCTGACCCCTTACTTTTTTTCCCCGGCATTCTTATTTTCCTCCTTCTACACATACTATGTGATCTAGGTTCCTCGACCTATTTGCTATTCTTTGTGTACTCTATATCCTCAGAGCTTGTGCACTGGCTGTCTCCAATGTCTGGAATGCTCCTCTCTACCCTCAACCCCACTTTCTTCTATATCTTAGTTCATTTGACTTTCTTCAGGACAGATCAAAACCCACTTTTTCTAGAAAGTCTTCCCAAGTCCCAATCTTCCTATCCCCCTATACATTAATAGTGCTTTCTTTCTGAGATGATTTTCTATCTACTATGTACATAGTTTTTAACATGTAATCTTCCCATTAATTAGTGATTTTTCCTTTCCTCCCAACACTTCGTATAGTTCTTAGCACACAGTTAAGCATCAAACAGCTTGTTCACCGAGAAACAGGCCTATAAAAGCTAAGTGACTTTTCCAGGGTTATCAATGCACTGTTGTAGATTTGAATTTTGAATCCAGATGCAAAATCCATTATTTCTGATATACCAAGTGACATAATTCTTCCAATAAAGCAATTGTCATGAATGTAAGTTGTTTAAATTTTGTAACTAGATATAAACTTGACAATAGGTTTTGGTTCATGTCAAGAGCTCAGGAAAAAGTCATATGTCTTCAAAGCTTAAAGTACCTGTGATTCATTAGACTGGGTATTCTTATAATATATTATATCCCTTCCATGACTTAGAAAATGATTTTCAAGAATTTCTCCAACTTAAAAAATTGTTAGAGTTTATGATACTCTCCTATAACCTTCAAGAATACATGACAACTTCTATTCTATGATGTGCATCAAATTATAGGATCTTATTATTTATATAACACCTCCCCCAACAGGAAGTGGTTGAAGTCACAAGTTTAAGGGCGGACATTTTGGGGAAAAGAACCATCACCTACACATAGGTCTATTCAGTCCTAGGCACATTCACACATGTCCTCTGTGCTCAACATACACAGTTTGCAGTGACTAGCATCATTCTCAAGTAGGAATTAGGGCAATTTTCTTTCCATTCCATTAAGAAAAATATTTGTAGAAGTGTTTCTTTGTTTATTGTGCTTACCTTTTTAAAGCTCATTACTGATCAAAATTTGCATATTTATTCTTTTATGTCATTATTGCTTCTATAAAAAAGGAAGGTATCTTAGTAGCAAAAATAGAGTGACTTCAGAAGATGAATGATAAAAATGTTTGGAAATTATTTTTTATTCCAATTTGAAATCTTAGGAGCAATTTTTCAAAATCTCTCCACATGCCATTAGATGTGCTTTAAGATTAATTAGTAACAGGACAAAATCAATTAATTGACCATCTGGGCCTTTATAAAATGATTTCTTTATCTTTCTTTTATGTTATCTAGAGAAATGCTTAAATGTGAAAGACCAACAGGGGTTTGTCATTCTGTCATATTATGAAAATAAGAGATAAAATTAATATGGACCCTTTCTTCATGATAAATGTTTTTGTCTCCTGACTTAAAGTGCATGGATATTAAAAAGGGAACTGAATTTATAAAACATATACATTAGGGAATGATTATTTCTTTTGAGAAAAAAGCTACTGTGGTATTCCTTTAAATAGTCAGATTTCCCAATATACTTAAAATGTGTTTTAGCTTACAAAACATGTAGTCTTCCCATTAATTAGTGATTTTGCCTTTCTTTGTGTTTCCAACACTTTTTCAGCAAAGCATGAGATAAGAGAAAGCACTATACCATGTAGTGATATGCCTAGAACCAGAGAATTTCAGGGTTGGAGGGGTCATCCAGAGATCATCTAGTCCAATCCTTATTTGAAAAAGAACTGGTCCTATTTTAAATATTTTTATATACATTGATTTTTTTTTGTTCTTTTTGTCACATATACCTGGCAGTGGGACCTCTGAATCAAAAAATTTGGACATCTCAGTCCTTTCTTAGCATAGTTCTGGTTTGTATTCCCAAATTATTGGGCCATTTCAACTGCTCCACCAACAATTTATTAGAAGTTACTCTATTTTTAAATACTACAGTTTCCCTAATTAATCACTAAACATTTATGAAGCACCTAGTATGTGCCAAGCACTATGCTCTGCTCTGGAGATGCAAGAAGAGGCATAAGACAATTCCTGTATAGATAATCCTAGAAATCCCTTTGAACATGGAAATTCCAATATTCTACTGAAACTTCATAAGCTTTCTTGAAGGTATCGCTATATAAACTTTGATATTCTTTTAATTTTGAAATGCAGACCGTACCTTAATCTTCACTACACACCATCTGGATGAGGCAGAAGTGCTTAGTGATCGTATTGCCATACTCCAGCATGGGCAACTTAGATGTTCTGGTTCTCCCTCCAGCCTGAAGGAAGCCTACGGCTATGGTCTCAGTCTGACGCTGACAAGACAAGTAAGTTAAGAAACCAAAACTTCAATTCTATATTTATGGAGTTTTGTGTGTGCTAGGGTACTGTGGAATGCACTGGAGACCCAAAGGCAAAAACCAAACCATCCCTACTCTCCCAAGGAGCCCTAAGTTCTACTTAGGAAAAAGTAAAAAATGTTTATTTTAGAAGTTCTCAGGACATAGTGTTGGATAGTAGAAAGAACTTAGAATCTAGTGTTAGATAACAGGGGTTTAACTCCTAAGTATAGTGCCGTTGTCACTGTGATAAGTCACTTAAAATTGCCTTGGCCTCATTGTCAAAGACCCTCAGAGTTGGAAGGCTGAAGTATCCAACTTGTTCCTCTATGGTAATGTCTTCTACAATACCCCCAGCAAGTGGTCATTCAGTCTTCACTTAAAGACCTCTCCTGAGAGAGGTATCCCATTACCTCCAGAGGTAGTTTCATTTTCTTTGAAATTGCTCTATTTTCAAGAATCTTTTTCCATCAAGCTCAAGCCTACTGCTCTTAAACTTTTTAAAATCAATCAATCAATCAATCTTTATTAAGTACCTATAATGTACCAGGCACTGTGCTTAGCACTGAGGATACAAAAAGAGGCAAATAATCCTTGCCTTCAAGGTACTTGCAATCTAACTTCCACTCATTGTTCCCAGTTCTGGCTATGGCACCCAAGTAGAATGAACCAAATGCCTTGTCTACATGATAACCATTCTAATACTTTGAAAGCTGTGAAATGAGCATGTTGGCTTGGATAATCTATATGAATTCTTCTAGGTTCTAAAGCCTGTGAGTTCTTATGCATGAGGCTATTTTCTGTTCTAATTGTATTTATCATATAAGTTAGTAATAGTAATTATATGTTATTAAATTTAATATACTAGGTTCTTACTGGGGACTTCCTAGTACTGTCTAGAACTTCAAAATAGAGAGATAAGTATTATACTTATTTCTCATTTTTAAGAAATTTAGAATCTTGTTGGTGAGAAAAGCTGGTGATCCTTCATTTTTGAAGAGGAACAATAACATTGGGAGCTGTTCAGGTCTTTGGCAGAAGCTTGTAGGCTTCTTCGTGGGGGGAGGGGGTGGCACAATTTCTTCTCCAGATTAAAAATTCCTTATTTTGAATTTATTTAGAAAAAAGGAAAAAAAGACTTTAAAAAACATTGGAAACTATAAATTGCCTGCTTCTGGGCACATCTCATTTGGAAAATAGAGATGAAAGAAGTGACGTCTCAGTCCATCTTTGTGGCAGACTGCCCTTTGCCCACAGACACCAGCCTTGGAGAGCCCAATGGGTTTGAGTTAAGTGGGCTTTCCATATAGAGTAGAATGTAGCTCACATGGGTTAGGGTAAGAAATTCAGGGGCAGCAGGATGGACACATAAAATGGGCCCTTGAATGGCGGCATGCCTGTCCACCACCCCTACCTCCAAAACGTGAGGAAAGATACTCATGTAATACTTGGAGAAAAATGTTGTTGTTGTTGTTTGTCCTTCCTTCTCAAAGAGGACCATGGCATCAGGAAGGTGATACCATGACTAGCAAGTGAATTGGATTTAAGTGAGGCAGGGCTGTGTAAAGTCACCAGCCTCACTTTCTCCTCCAGAGCCATCTGGGTCCAGTGGCCAGATATACATCAGGATGACTGGAGATGAAAAATATGCTGCAGTATTGAATTAGCATAAATAAGGGCCAAAAAGGTGTGACTCTGTTTGTAATGGCTTTGCCTAGTCTTCAAGGTAAGAGATCAGTACTGACATGAAAGACCAAGGAAGGCTTCAAGGGGGAAGATTTTGAATTTTGAATAGAAGAGATGACTTAGGAGAAGACGTATTACATATTTTCAAGTATTTAAAGACATGTCCTGTGACAGAAGGATTAGACTTGTTCTCCTTGGCTCCATGGAGCAAAACCAGGAGCAGTGGGTGAAAGTTGAAGGATGTTAGATTAAGGCTAAATGGGAAGAAAAATTGCCCAAGAAAAAGGACGATACTCTGGAAGTATTAGCATCTCTAGTGACTGGAGAGAGATCAAAGGAAGACTATATGACTACGTACTGAGGCTATTGTAGAAAGGATTAATGTGCAGATACAAGTTGGTTTATGTAGCCTTTGAGATGGTTTCCAACTCACGTTCTGTGATTTAGGTGATCATTTTAGGGGGGCAGCGCAGAATAGCAGAGATGAAAATGGCATGTGTAGGGGACAGGGAAGAGATGAATTTCTATAGGATAAAGGCTCTGTCTTTCTCTTTCTCTCTCTCCCTCTGGCAGATAAAGGAAAAAAAGACAAGGCCAAACATTAGCACAAAGAATAACACCAATAATTCAGGCTTATGAAGTACTTTAGCTATATCTCATGTGATTCTCATAGCGCCATAAGTTAAGTATTATGTTCACGCCCATTTTACAGATGAGGAGTTCCAAGCAACCTGCTCAGGAACACACAGCTGGTAAATTTCTAAGCGAGATTTGTATCCTGGCATTCATTACTCTAAATTCAGCACTTTATCCTTTATGTGAGGGGTCATTAAAGTATATTTCAAGGGCCAAATCCCACTCTTGTCTGTTTTTGTATGGCCCACAAGTTAAGAAAGATTTTTACATTTTTAAATGCAGTAAAATTTTATTTAAAAATGTGAAAAAAATCCACATTTTTACCTCTTGAGCCATGCCAAAAAACCAAAGGCAAGCTGGATTTGATCCACGGGCTATAGTTTTCTGCCTCTTGCCTTATGGATGCTGATCTATGTCTTAGTATATATTTTATTTAAGCTTCACCATGACCTCATGAGGTAGTCAGAGCAGGTACAATACTCACTGTTTTAAAGATGAGGATTATGGAGCCCCAGCATTCATAGATTCAAAGACTTAAAGCTATAAGGGAAAGAAGAGATCATTTCTAATACAGGTCCATCATTTTACAGATGAGGAGACAAGGTCATATAGCAGTAATTGAATAGGCTAAGATTTAAAACCATCTCTTCTGGATGCAAAAGCGAAGTCTTTTTCTATGCATCATAGCTTCTCATGAACAAAAAAAAGTGTTTTATCAATATTAGTACAGTAGAAGTATATTGTATGGATTGGCAGTAGAGAAACGCTAGGCAGAGAGATATTTTAGAAGACATATTACATATGAGACCTTATTACATATACACAGAGACCTTGCTCATAACACTCCTAGATATGGCCTAAAGAAGAAGATTAAAATGTAGTTTCTTTCTGGTTTTAATGTAGGCACGTATGTGTGTATGTATGTATATCAATATCTGTATCTATATCTGTATCTGCATCTGTATCTTTATGCACATGTAAACGTAGGTGATTTTGTAAATCAATATGTGGCTTCCAGGGATCCTTATGTATGGTTTAGTGGCTCTCATTTTTATTCAAGTTTGACACCACCGTTTTAAGAGAATTTTGAAGCAGCCCAATTGTGCTGAAGCCTGGGCCTATGGTAGTGGCTATGGTAGATAAAATCAAAACATGTTTTGGAAGCAAACATGAGAAAATCATTAAATGCTTGTTATAGGTGACAAAAGAGAGGGAAGAGTTATTGATAAATCCAAGATTAGGAAATAGGAGATGATTGGGAGAATAATGACCCATTGTGTGATTGACTAAAATGGGCTACCTGGCAAAATATTTAATTTAGGAGGGAAGATGACTTTAATTTTTAATATTTTGAGTTCGAGATGATGGAAAGACATGTCGTTGTAAGCACTTTGAAGACAATTGAAATTATGAGAGGGGAAGTTAGGTCAATATCAGGATTTTGGTTGCAGATTTTCGAGCCATTACTGTAGAAGTGATCGTGGAAGGCATAAAAGTATAACTCATTGATGGAGAGAGTGTAGGTAGAATAAATTACTCAAAATTGAGTCTTGGAGGACTTCCATATTAAGTGGATGGGAAGAAGATGAACTAATAAAGTAAATGCTCAATAAATGTTTGTTAATGATAATGAAAAAGAGAAAAGGCACAGATAAGAGGATGAACTATAGAGTTCAGTGTCATGAAGTTCAAAGAAAGTTTCCAGGATGGCATGGTCAACAATGTCTAATACAAGAAAATGATCAAAGAGAATGATGATAAATAAGAAAGGATCATTGGATACGGTAAGAAAGGGTAACAGTTTTGATTTTCAGTGATCAGTTTCATTATAGAGGTAGAGATAGAAAGCACAATGTAGAGGGTTTCTGAAATAATAGGAACTGAGACAATGGACAATCTTTCCAAAATCTGGAAGTCGATGAAAGGAAGGAAGATGAAGGTAACATTAATGACCTGTCATTAGTAGGCATGGGCTTTCAATTTCTCCTTTCCTCCCATGGTAATATGGGGATGGATTTGTTTCTGCCCCCATTGTCTCCTTTGAGTGTGTATTTATATCCCAGATGAAGGGCATGGAAAAGTAGGCTAATGTTTTGGCTTTCAATTCAGGGTTCCAACCAACTGTTTTCTTCTTATGAATAAACAGAAACTCTGGTTTTATTCTCTCATATTAAAGGCCAAACAGGATCAGGTACTCAGAATTTAGCGGCAGTAAACTAAAACATTTGTGATCTGTAGGCACTTGCAGAATTTTTGTCCTGTACAAATCCTGAAGCTGAATATAAGTGACCCTCAAGGTAGGGAGAGATGAAATGAATAATGTATTTATGAAGGTGTCTCGTGTCTGTGTTGATTTCTCTTTGAAACAAATACATAGTGCATGCTACTGTGTGTGTCAGTGGGTGGCTATTTTGACTTTGCTTAATTTTACTTCCAGCTCTGATAGAATGTATAATGACTAATTCAAATTAACTGATATCTGTTTCAGGTATTTGGGGATTTCACCTCTTTTCTCTTTGTTATTCTCTCATCTACTTTTTAGCCTTTCATTCTGGACATCCAAGATGGCAAGGACATAGATCGAGTTACATCTCTTGTACAGATCTACATTCCACAAGCATTTCTTAAAGAAAATGGTGGGAATGAGCTGACTTATGCAATTCCAAAGGATACAGATAAAACATGCTTTAAAGGTCTCTTTCAGGCTCTGGATCAAAATCTACATCATCTACATCTAACTGGCTATGGGATTTCAGATACCACCTTAGAAGAGGTATTTGGCATTTCTTGTTTTTATCACTCCTTGCAACCCCCTTGGGATATCTCTGACTAGTCAAAATTTAAAACTTCCCAACACCATTTGTGCTTTTATAGTCACACTTTTCTTCTACATTGTACCTAACAAAATGAGTTTTGCATGGGGATAGTAACAGAAAGGAACATAAGAAAATAAAAGAAAATGTTAACTGCCTGTATTTATTTTAATTTTCTGGTCCACCTTGTGTTTTTGTGTCAAAAATAATTGTGAGCTTAAGACAGCATTAGATAATCTTATCTTTTTATTCAAAGGATTTTTTGTCCAATCTTAGTAGATATTCTGAATGCTTCCTATCTGTGGGTCATTCTGTGATCTCTAACTGAAACAATGGTATCAGTGATTTAATACTGATGAGCTTGGTTACCTGTGGTAGCAATATCTCAGTCATCTATCTTTACTGCTAACAGCTGCAGAAGGGGGCTATGAATCCTGCAGAATCAAATCTTTTAAAAAATAATTTTACATTGCTGTAAATGGAATGTTGCATGATCAGCTTTTGGATGAAGACTTTAGAAACATTTCTTTGGAGCCTAAAGACATGCTGTGAAACCTACTTTTAAAAATATAAACAGTAATGACATACATTTAAATAGCACCTAGAGGTTAGAAATGTGTATAACTTTGGTTTAGTTTCATATAGTTCAGTCCTTTATTTTGCAGATAAAGAGAGACCAGGGAGGTTGATTGTTTGATTAAGGTCATACAGGTAATAAGTGGCATAGGAAGGATGTGAACCCATGACTTCTAATTGAAAACCCAGTACTTTGTATATTAAAGTGAGGGAGGGCTGTAATTTTGAGATCTATACATCTGCTGGTCCTGAAAAATTCAAGCACTGAGAGAATGCTGTTGAATTAATAACACAAGAAATGCTTTCATTCAAAGTGGTAGTAATTCCAAGTTGATGGATCGCTATTCTTGGTGACCATTATGAGTTTTTGGCAAATGAATAACAAAGTTGACTAATTCCTGAATGTAATTGATTCTTTTTTTTTTAAACTAAAAAGTTGACTTAAAAAAAGGACTGATTTGAAGCTACAAGATAGACTTTTTCCTAAAGCCATGGAACACTATGTGGATGAAAGTAGATCATCTAAGGTTAATTCAATATAGTTCAATGGAAACAATTCTGAAATACTTTCTGAAGTAAAAATCTTTGTTTTGAGTATTGGTTTTGACAAATACTACCTGTGTGGTCTTAGACAATTAAGCCTTACTTTTGTCATGTATAACATGAAGGAACTTGACTAAAATACAGTTATCCTTTCAAACTTTCTTCTGCCCATCATCTAACCACTTTTATCATGTAAACGTATGTTTCTTTGTTTGGTCATGGAAAGTATTTGTGGTAAGTAAGTTTCTTCCTTTGACTAGGCTCTGCTCTCCTTATTACACATGGTAAAAATCATTCTCCCTACCTACCCCCCTTTTTCTGTGCATATTTGTCCTATGTAGTGCCTGGCTATATCCAGTTCTTACAGTGATCTCAGGTTAAAGTTCCTTTGCAAATGTTTAATTGCAATATTGCTTAATTTTTAAGCAACAGTGTTGCTTAACTTTTGGTATACATCAAATTCTCTTTTTGCTTCATCTTATGATAAAACTTCCCTACATCTGATACACTTCGCATCTCACTTGATATTTCTAATCAAAGTGTAATGAAACAAAATTATCTTATTATATCTTTCAAGTCCTCTTAACATATGCATGGAGTATAGAGCCTTTTGAGTGGAAGTTTGCTTCACAAAATCAAATGCTATTTTTATGACCCAATAAGAAAAATAATGGTGTCTTTTGATCTCTGTACCCTTCAGTTAGTTGCTCGACTTTAAAGATGTTTTCTGCTAAGCATGTTATCCATGAAAGATTTCTAGTTCTCTGATCATAATTTCATCAAGGATGCCTTCAATAATTCTGTATATCAGTAGTCTCAAACTCAAATAGAAATATTTCCCAATTACATTTTAATCTGGTTCAGGCTGCATTCAGGAGTGCTGCAGGAGGGCTGGTGTAGATTATTCTCATAAATATTTTTGTAGAGATGGGAACATATACATATGGATCAGAAGTTATTGATATTTAGTCAATTGCTATTTTAAATTGTTAATAATGTAAATTTCTTTCTCTAAGTATTTGTTATCTTTTGTCTTTACCAAGGCCAATACTTCTACATGTGTCCTTCTGCCTTCTCTATCAGATTGCAACTTCAGCCAAACTTTCTCTCTCTCTAATTTTCAACCTCTCTTTCTTTACTCTCCCTATTGCTTTTGCACAAGCCCAAGTAACATTGAACCTTAAAAAAACAAGCAACCATTTTCATTTGACTCTACCATTTCCTCAAGCTAACCTGCTATATATCTTTTTTCATTCTGAGTCAAATTCCTTGAAAAAGTTCATTTAGGCTTGCTGCTTCCATTTCTTCTCTCATTTTTCAATCACTCTGCAGCCTGATTTCTGATGTTATCTTTAAACTTTCTTCAAAGTTACAGATGATATTTTAATTGCAAATCTTATGGCCTTTTCTCAGCCATCATGCTACTCAATCTATCTGCTTCATTTGACAATAGTGATCACCATCTCCTCCTGTCTAGTCTTTCCTTTGTGGGCTTTCATGGAAGCAGGTAGATGGAAGAGTGAATAGAACACTGGACTTGGAGTCAGGAATACCTGAATTCAAATCCAGCCTCAGACATTTCTGTGACTTTGACCAAGTCATTTAACTTCTGTTTCTCTCAATTTCTTCATTTGTAAAATGGGAATAGCAATAGCACCTACCTTCCAGGGTTGTCGTGAAGATAAAATGAGATCATATTTGTTTTGCTAACCTTAAGGTGCTGTATAAATGCTATGTTATCATTGTTTCATGACATTACTCTAAGTCAGTGGTTCTCAACCTTCCTAATGCCACAAGCCTTTAATACTCGTATGTGGGCACATCTGCATGTGGGCAGACCCGCCTGGAGACGGATAGAGGAGCGGTGTTTGGGTTCCTAAGACCATCAGAAATACGTGTTTTCCGATGGTCTTAGGTGACCCCCATGAAAAGGTTGTTCGACCCCCAAAGGGGTCACAACCCACAGGTTGAGAACTGCTGCTCTAAGTTCTCCTTCTACTTATCTGTATTCTCTTTCTAATTTTACTTTGGTGGTTCATATAGATCATGCTTTTTAACTGAGGGTGTTCCCCAACTTTCTGTCCTAGGTTCTCTACTCTTCCCCTTCTACATTCTCACTCTTGTTGACCTTATCATTTCCCATGTATTTAATTATAGCCTCTATGCTAATAACTCCCATACTCATAATTCCTATATCCATATCCATAACCCTAGGCTCTCCCCTTAGTTTTATTCCCATACTACCGGTTACCTGTTGGAAATTTCTAAGTGGATGTCTCATCAAAGTCAAACAGAACTCATTTTCTTCCCCTTACCCAAACAACTCTCTACTACACCTTTGGGCTGTGTGATCTTGGGCAAATTTTCTAACCTTTCAGTGGCCCAGACAAATTTATTAAACTACAAATTGCAGATGAGAAATGCAAATGGCTTTGGTAGTCCCTTACTGGGACCTTTGAATGGAAATAAAATCACAGGCTTGGTATAAAAAAAGATTTAATCCATTTCCTTTTTATGATTGCATTTAGTGTTCACTATATCCAATCATTATGTCTTTGTTGGGGGTTGAACAGAGTTGCCTAAGACCATCGAGAAAACACATTTTTCCGATGGTCTTAGGAACCGAGACACCACTCCTCTATCTTTCTCCAGGCAGGTCCACCCACATGCAGATACACCCACATACGAGTATTTAAGGGTTGCAGCATTAGGAAGATTGAGAACCACTGATTTAAATCTTCTTTAAGAAAATATTAACAAATATTAAACAATATATAGGTTTCATGCTTTGGTGATATAGTAGTAGTTTCTTTCTTTTTTCTCTTGAACTATATTTTCTAACATTTATATTCTCCCCTATGTCTACCTTTACATTGTAGTTAGTGGAAGACAAGAACATTTCAATTGATTGAACCATGCACAAAAAGTTTCATATTTCACAAAGATAAGATTAACTTAGAAGAGGGGTAGTTCGTTTCCCCCATAGGGCTTAGCATAAGAATTCTTAACTTGGGGTACATGAGCTTGGGTGGAGAAATTTGCATTTTTTTAACTTATCTAACTGAAATTATTTCCTTCAAGTATGACAAAAAACCCAAAACATTATTCTGAGAAGAGGTGCATGAGGTTCTTTAGACTGCCAAAAAGGCCCATGACATTAAAGAGAAAAGGATAAGAATCTCTGGCTTAGAGTCCAGGAAGAAAAATGAGTCATGTATAGAAATGAGTATAATACAAAGCAGAATGCTTAAAGCACATATATATCCAGGCAAAAGTTAGACTAGAACAATGCCCTGGCTAATGTGAAATTCCCCAGAGGTTTTTGCAAATATGCTTTGTTATTCCAGTGTAGAAGCAGTCTGCAGACCAGCTTCAGGCCATTGCCTTTTGTTGCAGTTGGGTTCAGAAGGTTTTGTAATTCTCTATAAATTTGGATTTATAAGATCAGCTGCCAAGAGAAGCAAATATTGTCATTAAAATATTGGTCCTGAATAGATATTTGTCAGCCACCAGTTGTCATAGTTTCTGATGTGTGGATAACAAGTAGGGAGACAATGCCAAAATAGCTCTCTGTTTGTAGATCTGATACATCTCAGTTGGCATAAATCATTGACTTTCTGAAGTGGCTGCTAGGCATCATTTTCTAAAAATGTTTCAACTTCCTGGGACCCATTAGAAAGGCAGGACAGAATTAGTGGGTGCTTTGCTTTTTGAGTTGTAATAAAGGAGAAGCGCTATTTATTCACAGATGCCTCTATGAGAAACTAATTGGCATCAAAAATTTTTCAAAAGCACCTACTGGAGGTTATAATTTTTTTTACTTATACTAAATATATATACAGGTCATATAAACTCCTGAAAGGAATCATAATTATGAATTATAAAGCACCTCCTTGTTACCAGATGTTTATTAACTTTGAAATTGCAGAGGTGAAAGGGTCCTCCAGAGATCATGTGATCTAGTGTCTTGACTTTAGTCAAGTGAAGGCCTCTACCATGTAGATAAATATGTATTATCTTTTTGAAGATATTTAGAGATCAAATCTCTTTGGAGTTAGATTGTTTCTATTGAAAACAGTAGTCTTGCACAAATATAGATGTTTTAAAAGTTAAAAATGTCTTTACTTTTAGATAAAAGTAATTTTAAAAAAGTACTTCAAACATTTATATTTTATTTACTGTAAGTGTAATTTATATAACATATTCCAAAAGTTTTAGTGAGGTTTTAAGCTTTAACAACTCAGAAGCATAAATTCTACATATTTATGAAAAATCACATAAAAGTTTAAATATTTTGATCATATTTCTTTTATACTTGTTTTGTGAATTTTGAAAATTTTTTTTAGTCTTAATGTTAGCAAGATGGGGCATCTTGTCACTATGCATTACATGTGTGAGAGTTTCAGGATGACACTTGGTGGTTGGGTAGAGAAGATTCTTTCTTTGGCAACCACAATAACCTGATCTATTTCCTTTAGAGAAGGGGTTATGTCAGAACTATTGTGCATGCTCCAAAACTTCATTCTTTGATGTTCTTAAAGCTAGGATTACAAATTCAATCCTTTTAGTCACTGAGCAGCAGCTGATTAGTTGATTTTTCAACTTTGTAAAAACTTTAGAGTGATATAGAGAACAAAGCAATGATTATGCTGAATTTTAATAAGGAAAATCAATATATATTAAAAATAATAGCCTTTCAAATGATTTTGTAAGTTTGTAGCATTTGTGCTTCTGAAATTTCAACAACTTTCGCTTTTATTGCTTAAAATTATCCTAAGACTTTTTGCACACCCTGTATATAAAACACTTTCCTCATATCAAATCAGTGATGTGGGTAATCTTGTTATTATTATCTCCACCTTTATGATGAGGAAACTGAGAACCAAAGAAGTTTACTTGATGTATTCATGGTCAGGAAGCTAATAAAATTTGGAAAAGACAGGAAAGATTTGAATGCAATATCCAGTGTGATATCCAGGGGAACCTAAAAGAAAATACTTCTCGTGTACACATTTACATTCTTTCATTTTCACACATTGGTTCACCTTCCCAATAAAAACTAATTTGCAAGTGCCCATTTTTCTTCCTTATGCATTTTCTTTGCAAATGAAATTTGTTTCTTTTTCTCTTTTCTTCCTATATTTTCAATTTGCATGCATAGCCCTCAGAATTAAATATTTGCTGACATTTACACTTTTTCACAAATTGTTATTCTTGACTTCTCATATAGTTTTTACCCTAATGACAGTTTTAGTCTTCCACAGAGTGCTGCTTTGATACATTATTGTAGCATAGAAGTGATCATGAATTCTCAAAGTTTATATCAATATAGTGATATGTTCTGCCATTCCAGAAAACTTCAGTTATGTTCCCAGTCACAGTCTCTGAGTCTACTTTTCAAATATCAGCCTAGCTAAGTAGGAAGAGATTCATCAATACAGGTGGTCTCTTGATGATGATTTTTTTGGCCGTGGCAACCTATGAAACATAAGGACATACAAAGTGGTCTTCAGCCCCATTTGTCTCTTTTTGGATTTAGGGACATACTACTGGGATATTTGCATCATATACATCTTAATATCCTTATTATAAATAAAAAGTCAGAAGGAAGAAGCAGCTAATTGGAAGGATGGCCACAGGAGAGGCAAATGAAGGGACTGGCAAAGTAAATTCCATGATGTGCCTACAGGCAGCAATAATTGCATTACATGGGACACAGAGGCATCATCTATCTGTCTGTCTGTCTATCTATCTATCTGTCTATCTGTCTATCCTACCATCCATCCATCCATCCATCCATCCATCCATCCATCCATCCATCTATCCATCCATCCATCTATCTATCCATCCATCCATCCATCCATCTATCCATCCATCCATCCATCCATCTGTTTATCTATGTTGTTCAGTTATTTTCAGTCTTGTTTGATTCTTTGTGACTCCTTTTGGGATTTTCTTGGCAAAGATACTGTAGTGGTTTGCAGTTTCTTCCCCCAGTTCCTTTTATAGATGAAAAAACTGAGGCCAACAGGATTAAATGACTTGTGCAGGGTCACACAGCTAGTAAATGTTTGGGGCTAGATTTGAACTCAGGGCTTCCTGACTCTAGGGCCAGAACTTTATCCACCGTGCCACCTAGCTGCCCGGCATATCTATCTATATCTAATGTCTATAGCTTTATCTATAGCCATAGCTACAGAATCTAGCAGCTTAGGACAACCAGCTTAACACATAGAATTATTTGTAAAGTCCTATAGAATATGATTATGCTATTACATCATCAAACAAGAAGAACTGAGAGGTGGTTAAAGTAGTTAAAAGAAAGCTTGGTGTGAGATTCAACTAAATAAAGTTATGCCAAAGGTATTTAAGGATTAAGAGAGAAGGACAACAAACAAAAGAATAATGCAAAGGTCCCAAGGCGATTTTAAAAATGAAGGATTTGTTCTGATAGATGGAAATGTCTGTGCAAAAACCTCTCTGGGCTGGTGTGGATCTGCAAGTCACCTGAGAGCCAGGGCCTGATTTAGAGATTGGCTTAGACGCTTCCCAATAGTCACAGAGCTAATAAAAACTAACAGCTGCTATTTATTTAGCCCTTTCCAGTTCACAAAGTGCTGAGCCAGCATCTCATTTTATTCTCACAACCGCCCTGGGGATGTGAGTCCTCTTTTCTCCCTTTTACAGATGAGGAAACCGAGGCAGCCAGAAATTAAATAGCTTGTCCAAGGTCACATAGCTAGCAAATGTCTGAGGCTGGATTTTGATCTCAGGTCTTTCTGAGTCCAGAGGCAGTGTTCTATCTAATGTAGCACCCAGCTGCCTAATACATATCTTAATGCTTATCCTAATACATATCTTAATACATATCCTGATACATATCCTGATACATATCCTAATGTATATCCTAATACATATCCTAATGTATATCCTAATGCATATCCTAGTACATATCCTAATACATATCCTGATACATATCCTGATACATATCCAGATACATATCCTGATACATATCCTGATACATATCCTGATACATATCCTAATACATATCCTAGTACATATCCTAATACATATCCTGATACATAT
>CM053583.1:361594429-361609717 GCA_028627135.1 Pseudochirops cupreus
AAAAAAAAAGGCCATGGTGAGATGCATGTTGGATTAAGTAGGCTAGGAGGTGGACAGCCCAATGGCTACGTTAATACTTGAAGTTATTAAAATAACTAGTATGTTGGATAGAAGCCTTTTGAATGATTTCAGTGAAAATACAAGGAGGAATTAGAAAGATTAAGCAGGTATGGAGGGACTGTGACTTGTAGCAGTAGAAGGAATCCCTATATCAATTTAGGTCCACCTGAATACTGAAGTAATAAAATGAAGATGTGTCTAGGATCAGTATTATACTGACTAAAGGATTTGGATATTTAAGAGATATCAAAAATAGGATCAAATTATTTACATATATTCCATCCTCACAAAAACAGTCCATAGATTGATAAAATTTTCTTCACTGCCCTCTATGTGCTGGGAATTCAAAGAAAAATACTAAGCAGTTCCCATGCTCAAGGAACTTACTTTCAATTTTTAAAAAATGCACATGATAATGTTGTTAAAGAGGAATGTGGATGTATAGATTTAGAGTAGAATTCCATCTCATTGAACCTTCTCATTTTGATGATAGAACACTGAGACCTGTGATAGAATAAACAATTGATTCACGATTATACAGGTTGTGAGTAGCAGAGCCAGGATTTGAATTCATGTCCTCTGACCTGAAATCAGGAGTCTTTCCACTGCACCACATAGCTACATCCCTACTTCAAAATCTGCTTTCTATATGTTCACTTTCTTTAGAACAAGGACCATATCCTCCATCATCCTGCACAGTTCTAAATCTCAGCACTAAGAGCAAACATGAAAATATTGCATGTAAAAGATATTTCTTACAATAATGGCAAATTGTCATAGACACAAAATAATACATACAAAAAGAAAAATAAGCAAAGATTTCATATTACATTTTTTAAAAATCCTACAGGGGAAAAGCAAAAAAAGAGGTCTACATTCTTCTAAATTGTTCCATTTACTTCCTTACTATACCTTTCCAAGTCCCAAAATGTGACACCCAGATTGTGACAGATCCATCAGTGTGTCATAATACACTAAATATATTTGCTCATCGTTTGTCTGCAAAAAGAAAATAACCAGTTGAAAGAGCAATTTTCCAGGTGTCATGAAACCATATACTGTTGATTTGCCATTGATTTGAGCCTTTGGAAAGTACTGCAATTACAGCACCCAAAACATTAAAACACCCACTGTGTATGGCTTTTAAGGATGAAGCTTTGGAATAGGGCCAGTCCTATGCATTGGTGAAATAGTTAGACAATCATGTGGTTGAGAGGTGCTGAAAGGCCCACGTGTTTAGAAGTAGCTGAGAGAGGCAGTATGCTGGAGTGGAAATCATAATAACAGCATCATGAGACCTAGATTAGATCTCATGCTGGCTCTGCTGCCAACCAGCTGTGTGACCTTAGACCAGTCACCTCACCTCTCTAGGTCTCAGTTCCCTCATCTATAAAACAAGATTGTAATATGTGATTTCCAGCATCCTTCTGATTAGAAAATTCTTTATTTTCTAATCTTCAGGCAAAGATGAAATGGAGGAAATTTATATTCTCAAACATAGTTACACAAATAACATTCTTGGAGATATTCTTCTATTAGTTCCTTTCTCAGAAAAATTAAGGAATTAGAATAAGTAACCTACAAAATTCTAGCCCAAATATTTTCTGTTTCTCTATGTTTAATGTGATGAAGTGACTGAAATGTATATATTTTAGATACCTTTTTGGGCCAAGACTTTATCATTAGGATGTCCCCATTAATTGTAAAAGTGCAAATATAAAACATAGCGGAGGCTACCAAAAATTCATGCCAGGTAACATCAACGGGGCTTTCACTTTTGCTCAGCAAATCTCCCACTGTGTCAACAACTCACTTCAACAGTTCACAAGCATTACTAATGTGCAAGGCATCATGCCAGACACTGAAGGATACAAATACAAAAAAAGTCAAGTCTTCAATGAGCTTACAGTTTACTAGAGGATTCAGCATGTACACAAAGAAGTCTATTATAAAATCAAGTGTGAGGGTGCAAAGAAGAATTGTAAGCCCTCCCCCAAAGTTATCATCCTACATCTCTCTCCTTCCCTTCATTGCCAAACTTCTATACCTATCATCAGTAACTCCACTTCTTGATCATGCTTCACTCAATCCCATATCCTCATATTCTCAACATTCTATCTAAAACCACACCAATAATTTTCACATCACTGTATCCAGTGGACTTTTGAAGCATAGAGTGATGGATTCAAGTCAGAAGGGACCACAAAAATAATTTAGTCTAATTCACTCATTTTTCATAAAAGGAAACTGAGGCCCATAAAGGTTAAGTGACAACAGTTCATAAGAAGCATGGTCAGGATTTCAGCCCAGGTCCTTTGCCTCCAAATCCTGCACTTTTTGCACTATGTTGCACCAGTCTTCATTCCCATGACTTCTCAACTGCACCTTGACATTGTGAACCACTTTTTTCTTATTGAGGCAATCTTATCTGTTGCATTCACCAGAACACTGCTATACTGAAGGGACAGTTAGTATTTCCACTAATTTCCATTTTAAACTGGTGCAAAGTGAGGACAAATGACTAGTATGGGGTCAAAATAAAGAAAATTCTGTACCCATTAGGGCACTCTACCTCCTAGAGATCACAGGAGGAGGAAAGGCAGCAGGTGGCATGAACAAAAGTCTGATAATTAGCTGGAACTGCCAGGCATAGCTTTCCAACCAGAGGCTCCCTAAAGTGGCAGTCTTAATCTTGCCACATTTAGCAGGTCTTCTAAATGCCACAACTGCACACTTTGAAGCAACAGCATAAGAACTTTCATTATGAGACTAAAATTGCAGTAGACTGACAGCCTTTCTTTCTGGCTTCCTTCTTGAAAATCAAAAACATGTAGATACTGAAGGAAAATTTCTGCATTTCAGGAGAGTGCTCAAAGGATAAATGATAAAAGGTTATGTCATGAAACAGCTATCGTGTTCTGTGCTACAACACAGGGATGTTCCCTGTTTCTTTAGAGATTTCAACTTTTGTTTAGCTGATTAAATCAAACAAGATCCATCCACCCCCAGACCATGGAAACAGGCTTGTGACTATAGTGAAATTATATAGGACTGATACTCAGGAGCTTAAAATTTACATCTCAGTTCCATGACTTTGCTACCTATGTGGTATCCTACCTCTCTATGACTCAGTTTCTTCATCTGTAAAAGAAGGGAGTTTTACCAGATCATTTCAAAGTCCCTTCCATCTCTACTAAATGGTATGATTCTAACTTTACTGCTGACTACAACAAGGGAAATCCACTCAGATTTCTAACACCACGTGATCATTATCACAAGTCAAGATGACAGAACTCATAAAACTAAGTAGAAATATATTTTTATTGAATAATCATTGATTCTCCACTCTTATTTGGGAAAAATAAATATTTTCTTGCCATTTCTAGATAGATCAAATACTAACTCATTCGCTTTCCCTTATTACTGGTAGTGGCAGAGAATGTTATCTTCCCAGACTTGGGAGATTTGCAAATCCTTTAAAATCAGAAATTGCACTTGCTAAACATGATTTTTATAACATAGCACATATTGGAATGAAATGAGTTCAGTAAATGCTTTTGATTATTTCTTACCCCTTTTGCATTCCTTAATATATTTTTTAAAGTGTGATAATGTTCTAGTTTAACAATCAAGAATTTGACCTGATGCTTATTACCTTCTCATTAGCTTATTCTGGTTACTGTAATTTGCTCTTTTTTGTATGAGAACAAGTTTTTGTCCCCAGTCTCCCAAAATCCCTTTCATTACTACTCTCCCATCCTTGCCAGAAGTGGTCACTGGGTGAAAGTTGTCAAGGTCAAATGTACTGTCCAAGCCTATTCTTGTTCTATTATGTTTTAATAAATTGAATTTGAACAATTCTCCCTGTAGTATGCTCTCTGTTGATTTGATCTAATATGGAAAACAAATCTTCTTTGACATGTAGAATTGGCAGAAGCTAGCTTTCCTTAAAAGTAAAGGAATTTTTGAAGTTTTAAAGGGCCAAGGAAGTTGAATAAAGGGAACTGACATTGATTTTATTAGAATAATAAATCATGCATATGGATATCAATAATAAAAATCATATGTGTGCATATATGTG
The DNA here is from genome assembly GCA_028627135.1 of Pseudochirops cupreus. Lineage (NCBI taxonomy): Eukaryota > Metazoa > Chordata > Mammalia > Diprotodontia > Pseudocheiridae > Pseudochirops > Pseudochirops cupreus. The sequence goes on from CM053583.1 coordinate 361,598,571, forward strand.
AATATGGGAACTGTGCTGCCTATATATGGGGATAGGGACTATACCAATGATTTCAGTGATATAGGAGACAACTAGCTTTAGAAACTCTCTTTACCAATGCAGACCTTCTCTGAAATGTATAGTCTTAGACAGTTTTCTAGAGAACTGAGAGGCTAAATGATTTGCCCAGGATCCCACAGTCAATATGTATTAAAAGCAGAATTTCAAACCATGATTTTTTGGCTTTAACAATGCCTTTATATCTATTATGCCATGCTATCTAAAGAGAGAAAGCACTGCGGCAGTAAAATGGAGGATATTTTTGTAATACCTGCCCCATCCTACAAAAAAAAGCTAATGATTTGATGCTAACCATTTGAAATAATCAAAGATAAGATTGTTCCATATTATCAAGATAAGAAGCAAGTTAACTTAATTTTTAAAAAGTTAAAGGAAGTGATATTTTTACACTTACAAAAAAAGCTGAACTATTCAAATCAGATCTGAAAATTTGAAGTTTAATTTTATCTTCTATGCCTTGATGTATTGGCCTTGTTTCCCAATGAACAAAATTATAATTACAAAAAGGAAGGTATGATGTTTTCTGTATGCATAGAGAGACGCAAATATGGTTTTCCAAGTTTATACTAAATTTGGTTCCACTGAAATGGGTCACACAACTGAAGGAACTCAGGTAGGTATCACAAAAGAGAAAACAGAGAAGATGCTACCTGGCCACATAATCTTCTATGGCCATGGATTCATTGGTATATAGAGAAGAGGGGATGGCTAAAGGACATGTACTACATTTATATCCTTATGATAATAAGAGATGTCAAGGATGACCCTCCAGCACATTGAATGGACCATCTATGGTGACTTTGTAGAAGACCATGACTGAAAAAGGCAAAAGAAGGGGCATGAATGAAGGAGTTGCTTTCCTCATCAATGAAGAGGCTATCCAATTTAATGAGATCACAACTACTTTGAAGCACTGGAGTACTAAGGGAGTGATGAGGGGGATGGGGGAAGGAAGGTTAATTTGATTTGATTTTGTCCTACATGAAGTTAGTCACTGAGGAGTTGGAAGCACAGGGTACTATGCAACATTCAGAAAAGCTCATCATCATCAGGCATTTCTCCTTCTAGCAACAGAAACCCTATATTCCTTTTAGCATTAGCTTTCATCAAATGTTCTTAATATTATGATCTGTATCTCCCTACCAATCCATTTTAATAGAAAACATGGGCTGAACTTTAAAGAAGGAAGAAGCTTTAAATACTGGTCATTTCATTTATTTTTCCTAAATGAAGCAAAGTTGGCAAAAGTTTGCATGTAGAATTAATCAACAAAAATCCATTAGGGATATTTAACATGCCAGGCAATAGAGCTAGAAAGACCAATATGGAACAGTCTCTGCTTCCTTCCCAGGGGACTGCATTCTATCTATGTGTGGGTGTGTATATATATAATAAACATATTATGTGTATATATATATATATATATATATATATATATATATATACACACACACACACATATATATTCGTGTGCATGTTTATATGTGTGTTTATATTGTGTGTATGTACATACATGTATATATACACATATATATTATATATTCATTACGGATAGAGAGAGAGAGATAATTGGGGAGGGAAGAGGAGAAGGTATTAGCATCTGGAGAAATAAAGAAAAGTTCCATTTATTAGGTAGATATTCAGATGACTTTTGAAGGGAAAAGGGAGTCCAGAAGGTAGAGGAGGGGATAAGAGGAAAAACTGTATTCTAGGTATTATAAGCAGAACAAAGGCCAAGTGTGAGGAACAGTATCAAGACTGATTTGATTGAATTATACAACATGAAAAGCGAATTCATGTGTAATAAAAGTAGCTACATGGCTCTGGTGATAGAGTACTGAGTCTGGAGTCAGTAAGACTATGTGATCTTGGCAAGTCACTTAACCGCATTTGCCTAGGAGGCAGATAGATGACTCAGTAAATATAGAGGTAGGCCTGGAGTCAGGAAAATCTGAGTGCAAATCGTACCTTAGACCCTTACTAGCTGTGTAACCCTGGTCAGGTCACTTAACTTCTGTTTGCTACAATTCACTGGAGAAGGAAATGACAAAAGCATCTTTGCCAAGAGCACCAAGTAGGAAGCTCCATGGAGTCACAAAGAGTTGGATACAACTGATCTACTGAAGAGTAACAGTAACAAGACTACAAAGAAAAGCAGGTTGCCAAGTATTTTAACGTCAAACAGAAAAGTTTACATTTTATTCTAGATGTGACAAAGAGCCACTAGAGTGTGTTCAGTAGGTCAGACCTTTGCTTCAGGAAAATGGTTTCAGTAACTGTGGATTAGAGTGAGACTTGAGGCAGGGAGACCAACTATAGGGGTGTGTGAATTACTTGGAACAAGCAATAATTTTGATAACCTTCCATTTTGTGACTACAACAGTCGTGTGTGCATGTGCATGTGGGTGTGTGAACCTCTCCTAAACAACTGGACATTGATTTTACATGTGCAGTGACTTAGAAAATCTGACCTTAACCAGGTAGGACTGAATTGAGCTGTGAGCCAGTTTCTGCAGCTTTCTTGAGATCATTTTCTCCCAAGTGAACACTAAATTCCATGCCACATAAACATATTTCACTGATTTTTTTTTGTTGTGTTTTTAATTCAGTGGATTTTCAGAATGGATATTCCTCAAAAAAAAAACATGCAAAGTGTGCAACTCTTAAAGAGCATATTTCAATGATTTTTAGAGATATTAACTCAACTATTATTGTGGGGAAGTCAAAGAACCTACAAAGAAGCAGGATTGGTAATGCCAAAGCACCAAGGAAAGTACAAACAAATATGAAAAGATAAAACACTGCTGCAAAACTGACCAAAGCTTAGAAAATAAGGAAAGATCCTCAGAGAGAGCTAGAAGTCACAAGAGTTGAATTGGCTTCTACTTTGAGGATTATCTTAAATGAAATAATAATAAAGTACTTAGTCCCATGCTTGGCGCATAAATAAGTGCCATACAAATATTAGCTATTATTACTATCAGAGGAGTATAGGTTTTGTGAAGCCGGAATAACATAGGCAAAACCAGGTTTTAAAAAAAATGAAAACACAGCAATTGCTTATCGTTGCCATGAAGAAAAAAAAATGTTTCTTATGTGCAAACCAACGTAAAGAAAAAAAAGGAAATTTTTATTGATGGAGCTTAATTTTCCTTCAAGACTACATAAAAACTTGTCATAAGGAGTGAAGGTAAACCTATAAGATCTAGGAATCATTATCAGGCTGTAAATTAACCACCAAAAATGATCCAGAGTCTGTTTGTTTTTTTACTTCCAGTGGGCTTAGAGGATTTGTTCTTATTAAGAAAATTATGAACTTTGTTAAATATATATGAAGCAGAATCACAGAAATTCCCAAATGAGGATAGAATGTTGAAGAAAAAAGCCATGCACCATGATGCACATCACCAAAAAAAAAAGAAATTTATTCAATAGATGAATAGTCTGATAATTTGCTTGACTTAAACACTATTGAAAACCTATTGGTTCTGATTATGGCTAGACTGGAAAGATGAACTGCTCATAAAAACCCATTTAGTATTCAATATGGTAAGCAAGGTTTTTTCATGAATAGCTAAAAAATGTATGTCAAAATCTCATGAACTCCCCCTAACTGACAAATGGACAAAGGCTATGAATAGACAGTTTTCTAAGGAAGAAATTCAAATGATCAATAGCCACTGTTTTTAAATGGAGAAATTGAAATTAAAGCAGTTCTGAGATTCTACTACACACCTATCAGATTACAAAGTTAACCAAAAAGGAAAATGACAAATGTTAGAAAGGCTATATCAACAATAATTCAATACTGGTAGAACTGTGAATTGGTTGTCATTCTGGAAAATAATTTGGAACTATTCTCAACAAGTTACTAACCTGTGAACACCCTTTGACCCAGAAATGCCACTAGTAAGCCTATTTCCCAAAGATTAAAGAAAAGGGTGAAAAAAATCTATATTACAAAAATATTTTGTGGTGGCAAATAACTGAAAACTAAGGGGGAAGAAGCCTATCAACTGTGGAATGGATGACTAAATTGTGTCATAAGAATGGAACAAGATAGTAAAAGGTGAACAATTTTGCAAGACTCAAGCACTTTGATCAGTGCAATGATTGACAATAATTATAAAGCACTTAAGAGAAAGCATGCTATTCACTTGCTGACATGGTGAAGAACTGAGGGTACAAAATGAGACAAATATTTTGGGGGCATGACAAATGTGAGAATTTGTTCTGCTATTACTATACATGTGTATTTGTTACAGAAGTTTTGTTTTTCTCTGTTCCCCATGGGAAGTTGGGAAAGAGAAAAAAATTGTTAATGGAAAAACAACTAAATCCAAAAGAAAAAATATTGCAAAATCAGTGTCAAAATGATTGCGTAAAACAAGTGATTATAGAAAAAGGGCCTATTTCATATTAGAAGTTATTTCAACATGTAACAATTGTAAGGTTCATTTATAATCAATAAATTTTATTTTATCCCAGTTAATTAGCATACCAGTGAATGAGGTTGTAGAGTTAGAAGATTTGGCAAATGATCAGATCCTGGGGTTAAAGGACAAAGAGAAATACAAAATAACACATGTTGCTAACTTTGATGAATGCTAACTTAGACTGGAAGAATGGGGGTACCCTTTGACAGTAATGGGGAAGCTTGGAAGTAGAATGTTTTTGAATGTAGGGAAGAGGGAGAGAGACAGAAGAAGTCTTCTTTGGGAGTGTATTGCCTTTGAGATGCCTTTGGGACATCAAATTCAAATTGTCATAGTTGCATGGGACAAGAGCTCAAGGGAAAGTCTATTGCTCTATGTAGGGACCTGGGAGTCATCTGTTAAAAGATATTAGTTAAACCAATGAGAGCAGAAGAGGTCACCAAGTGAGAGAGTATGGAGAGAAAAGAACACAATAAATTCAGCCACATTTCTTTAGAATATGGTGCATACAAGTCACATGGCAAATACTAAATAACCACAAAGATCTGTGATTTTATAAGGCTAGATGGTCTTTGAGAGTTTCTAAGGTTGGAAAGTTCAGTACCCTACAATCAACCTAGCAAAGAATCTGTCCAAATATAGCTAGACAGATGATGAAAGAGACCCATAATACATGACTTTCCAATGAGGTAGGATCTTTCCACCTTTCTAACATGGTATGATCCCTTTTAGCCTTTAGTTCTCTGCGAACCCAGTCTCACCAGTATGCCATAAGAAGGCACTTGAGTAAGAGAATGTCGGAAAGTATGATGAATATTTTATCTAAAACACTTTGAGAAACTTTTCTACCACCTCTCCTGAACCTTCAAAGGTCCCATTTTGATTTTTTATGAGAGACTATCTGCATTATGTGACCAGTTTTACAAATAAGGGTAATTTCACTCCAGCTTTGCTGTAATGCATTCTGTGCTCTTTTCCAATTTCACAATGGTATATTTCAATTGATTTTCTAAATGACATTTTTTTCAGTTACTAATTTGCGATTTACATGACAAATAAACACTGTGCCTTTCATACCAATGTTTTACAATGGTCATTTTAAATGCTATATGCTTCCCATTGCCCCCACCTTCCTGAATTCAAACATCACTCCATTTTACATAACATTAGCTTTTATTACAACTACTTTTTTACCCTTACAATATTTTTATTGTCTTTGATAAAGTAAACTAAATTTAGATTACTAAGTTGTGATTTTTTTTTTAACTGATAGATGAGCCTCATAAAAGCAGCAACTAGCCATAGCGGGCTGTTCGGTATTACAGCAACATTCTAATTTACCACTTCTCAAGGAAATGTTTGTGATATTTAGCCCAATCTTAGAGATTTTTGATGAAAAAAATGTGAACGTTCCCTTATCATATAAGAAATGCTGAAGGATAAAGGCTCATTAGAAGTTACCAATCACCTTTGCCTGAAAGTTACTCTCATAAATGAAATCAATCAAATGAAGCTAAAAATTAAAAGCAAGATAAACCTTTAAGTAAGAAAAAGAAGTGATGGCATAAAAATGGTCTAAATCATCTCTCTGAAAGCATTGTTTATTTTAAAATGTAAAATGCAAACTTATATTTAAAATGGCAAGCTAAATTAAAAATAAGAAGAGTATTCTCACAGAAAATCAGGTTTCCTACCCATATCTCATTTGAGTCCTATACTCTTCTGTTGTCCTGTTTCTGATGCAAAAAAAAAAATTTTTTTAATTATGCCTCTTTAGAGTCCAGAGATGGGGACAGCAGTAGGTAGCAGGTTTATAGGTTCTTCCTATTATCATGAAAAAAGTACTCTGCAGACATACTTCAATAATTCAAGAATCCTTGATTTAATCAGGGTAAGGCTCTCTCCATCAGTCTCCATCACAATACCTCTATCCCTTTAGAAACAACTTCAAGAGTTTTATAGCCAAAAAAGAGATTCAGATGGATATGTAATGTATATCATATGGCCATATGTGTGTATATAACATTTACATTGTATTATGTATGAGTGTAAACACCTATGCATGTGTAGACACACACACACACAAGAATAGTCCACTAGTGTTCATCACAATACCTCCATCCTTTTGAAGACAGTTTCATGAGATTCATAGCCAAAAACAAATAGATAAATAGGTCAGCTCAATAGATGACATGTAGACAGATTAAATATATATGTAAGTAAATATGTGTGCATATATGTGATATGTATGTGTATATGAGCACATAATATGTATGTGTGTACATATGCATGCACTTTAGGGGAGACACAAGAACATGGAGGATACAACTGAACATGCAGTATAATCATATCTATGGTAGAATAAAAGATTTTATTAATAATTAATGAATAACAGAATGGAACTCTTTGACCAAGACAAAATATCATTACTGATTCAAATTATGACCATGTTTCTGGAATGACTTTATGAATTAGACTGGTCTTAATTGTCATAAAATGGCATTAGGGGAAATTTATATTCATTCAGTTTGGGCTTTAAATGTATCCCAATTAATATTAATAACTAAAAAAAAACCAATATGGTAGAAGGCACAAGACCCTTTCTTCCACTCTCTTTTCTTATGATCCCTTCCTTGCCATTGTTGAACTGATATGCATATGGCAGCTCTCTCATTCCACGCACAGACACCCCAGGGTCATCTGGAAAGACTGGCAGGTTAGGACAGTGAACAGTACACTGACTATGGAGTCTGAGACACTCGGTTACCATCCCACATTTTGAGCAAGTAATTTCACTTACCTAAGCCTAAAGCATCTCATTTGTAAAAGGACCACTATATGGCCTCTAAGTCCCTTCTAACTCTATTTCTATAATACCCATGCTTCTCTGCCAGCTGACTAGTTCCAGGTTTTAATTGTGGAAAGTGATAGAACCAGAGACAAAATAACCAAGGTTATCCAGTGTTCTCATCTTCATTCTGACAGATACGAAAAGTGATCTAAGACAGAGATGCTGAATAATTTGTCCAAAGTTACACAGCTAGATAGTGGCAGAATCAGGGTTACTACCTGTGCCTTCTGATTCCTAGTCTAGTGTCCCAGGTCAGGAAGATATACCCAGTGGAGCCCCTGTGAATCAGGGTAATTTCTCAAATCGAGATATCCCGGGAGAGAATTCATACTATTTCTCATTGCTCTTATATTTTAACGAGGTTACCCTAACAAATATGAAATAGAGCTGGGATCTCTACATTGCACAGTGCTGAAATTCCAAATTGATTTCTAGTACATTTTAGAATCAGACTCAGACTACTAAAACAATCCATTTAAGTAGAGAGATTAAAGAATAGGTGGGAGGAATGCCTAAGTCTTCCTCTTCCCAGGAAATGCCATTGAGTTAACATTTTGCTATACTGCAAGGTTTAACCAGGATTATTGTAGCTTTGTGTGCTACTTTGAGAGCTAGGTCAGAAAAGGGTAATTACTGTAACTTTTGAATTCCACTTGATTGTCTTCACTCCTCTGCCGTGATTCTTCTACTTCAGGTGCCTCCATCAAATATGAGGGAAGAAAAGTAAACTTCTTCAAATTCATCCTTCTAATAAAGAGGTTTTTGGGGGTTATTTCAATTAACCTCTCATCCTTCACATATGAAGGTAATAGGGTTGACCTATCAGCAGTAAGTAATGCAGACTGAGCTATTTTTCTAGTCAAAGAAAAGAATTTGCATGAATCCTGCTCACCTAGAATCTGAAGGTTTCTATTGGGTTAGAGTAGTAGTCTGGAGTCACTAAATGAACAAAGCTAGGTGGTCCATATAGAAATCACACCTGTTGGAAGTCAAAAGATTTGGTAATATAGCACATGTGAGGACTTTGTGCGGGTGTATTTGCAGATGAGGAAACAACTTTAACTAAGCAAGAAACCAGAACTGGTATGCATTTGTTCCAGAAAACGGGCTGTAGTTGAAAAGGGCAGCTGATAATATATTTTTGAAAGAAAGGGGACAGGAGGGCAAGCTGGGTGAATGTTCCTGATACTACAGCACAATTAATTCTATGTTTTAGGAATATCAGTTTGAAATGGCATGGAAGCTTCAATGAAAAAAGGAGAGAGAAGAAGCAGGGATACCAATTAGGAGGATATTGTATTAGAAAAAGAAGGTGATGTGACCCTAAACTAGAATAAATGCTATGTGATTGGAGACAAGGAGATGGAAATGAGACATGTTGGAGAGGTACAATTGACAAGACTTGGCAACATTTTGGATATGAAGGTTGATGGAGAAGGAAAGGTCAGTAGTGACACCAAGGTAGCAAACCTGAGTGACTGAGTATATAGTGATACTGTAAATAAAAAGGGGTATTTTCAAGAAGGTTTGAGTTTCTTTTAGATTTTAGAATCCGAGATACCTATGGACTACACATATAGAGATGACCAGCAAACAAATGGTAATGAAGGGCTAGAGTTCAGAATAGATGGGGGTAGGTAATTTCTCCTGTATAATGTAAGAGAAGCCACTTTTATGTTTTTATCTTTATATACTCATTGTCTGATATATTACCAGGCACAGAGTGGGTTCTTGAGGAACATTTATTGAATTAAATTATTGAGTTGAAGAAATCAAGGAGCTGTAAGATCAGAATATTAGAAGGGGTGTTAACGTGAATATCTAGGGAAGGATTTTCAAAGCCAGATTAAGGTAAAAGAATGGAAGAACTGAAAACATGACCTGAAAATTCCTAGAAGAATGGAGACTTCTATGAGCAATATTTGAATCTCATTGACCCAAGGTTTCCCACTGTCTTTTGTGGAAAGTCGCAGTCATATTGTAGATGAAACAGGATTGTTCAATTCAGCTCAACAACTTCAACTCAGCAAATAACAACTGAAAAAATATCACCATGAACACTTCAACAAACCTCCTTAATAAAAGGATCTCTTCTGAGAAGTTTGGATTCAGTCAAAGGGTTACACTTAAGGACCTAGAGGGCCATATGTGACTTTTAGGTTCCCCATCCTTAATTTAAACTTATTATTGTTAAAAAGACTTTTAGGGTAAGAGAACCTTCTCAATGACATATTTTGACATATTACATTTTTAAAGTTTTCATCCATTTGCTTGGCAAGTTAAGTTTTTGGTAAAATGGGTTTTTATTAAAATTATAGGTTTTAAATTCAGTGTATTTAGATGAATAAAAATATCCATTAATTAGCTATTTTATTTCATCAAAATGTGAAAGCTAAAGTCATTTTTAATCACTATATATTCAAATAATCATTGATGGAAATCTCAAAAGTGTCCTGAGGAAAGCAACCAGGATGATTAAATGCCTTGAGTTCATCCAATATAAGAATCATTTGAGAGAACTTGAGCTATTTAGGCTGGGGGAGAAGTAGGAAGGATATGATAGCTGTCTTTGTGTATCTGACGGGTTCTCCAATGGAAAAGGGGGAAAGGATTAGACATTCAACTTGTCTCCCAGATATCAGAATAGGAGAAAATGGATGTAAGTTACAAAGAAGTACATTTAGGATGAATTAAAAAGAAAATTTCCAAACAACTAGAACTATTCCCCAAAAGGATAGCCTCTTTGATGGATTTTTTTGGTATAGGTCAGATTAGTGGCCCATTGATGTCCTTCCCAATGCTCTGATTCTGTGAAAACTAAGCATTCCTTAAACAACTATCAAGTTACCTTTTATTGGAGGGATCTCTTTTTTATTATATCATTTTATTGAATTTACTGAGTCACCTGATTAGTGGAATCAACTCTTCCAAGTCGATGCCAACAAAAGGAACCCATTGATTAATTTAATAAATTATATTTAATATATAATGTATATTATATATAAATATATTTATATTTGATAAATATATTTTTATATATTTAATATTATATATATTTAATAAATACTAGACTAAATTGGAGTATCAGTCACAGTCATAATAAAAGAGATCTTAGTCATTAAGAAAATACCCATTTTCATGAAACCATTGTGCATTTGACTTATATATTATTCTGCTCATAAGTAAAGCATTGATATTAAGAAGGAAGAGGGGGAAAAACTTTTAATAGTAAAATAATAATAATAATATCCATAAAGTCCTAACATCTTACCTGTACTCACAAAGACGCTCAAGATTTACTCAACTTAAGAATCTATGAGGGGCCTTACAGTTTGCCTCAATAAAATATTATTTTTTCTGAGTCAACACCCCCTCATCTTTTTATCTGTTGTCATTAAGAAAGTTTGGGGGCAAATAAAAGGGTGATGAAACCTAAAGAAATGTCAAGGGCATAGGAGAGATGTCAGACTCAAGACAGACTTAAGAATTATATGTATAAAGTTGATAATAATAACTCAGTTTCGCATATGTTTAGAAGCTTTGGGTAAAAATGAATTTGCCAAAAAAAAATTGTAGATTTCAGAAATTATATTTTTGTTAAAAGAACAATGCAAATAACTAATGACATACTTACTGTTGTCATGGAGTTGTTCTGTGCTTCTCTCATATCGAGACTCCACGTCTATTGTATCAGGACCATGTGGCTTGTTTTTGGAGTCTTGCAAAAGTTTCAAAAATACCTTTTTAGAGACAAACACAAGGCTACGATTATTATGCATATGATGATAGTTTGCATTTGT
>CM053583.1:361610217-361647572 GCA_028627135.1 Pseudochirops cupreus
AATATTATTATTATTAACTACATCCAACTGGAACTTAAGATACACAGGCACTGTGGTAGGGAGATCCATCCTGCCCTACTGGAAAGTCAGTGGGGTGATGGGGGAGGACATAGGAGAGAATAGATTGGGGGAGGGGTTATACAATGGGATAGCTGTTTTGGGGTGGTGGGTAGGGGAAAGATGGGGAGAAAATTTGTAACTCAAAATCTCATGGAAATGAATGATGTAAACTAAAATAAATTAAAAAGTAAAAAAAAAAAAAGAAGAAGAAAAATTAAAATAAAGGGCAACCAAACTGTGCATACCCTTTGATCCAACAACACCACTACTAGATCTCTATGCCAAAGAGATCATAAAAAGGGGGAAATGACATACACATACAAAAATATTTACAGAAGCCCTTTTCATAGTGGCAAAATATTGGAAATTGAGCAGATGTCATTCAATTGGTGAACGGCTGAACAAGCTGTGGTATATGAATGTAATGGAATACTATTGTGCAATAAAAAATGATGAAAAGGAAGATTTCAGAAAAACCTGGGAAGACATGTATGCACTGATGCAAAGTAAAATGAGCAGAACCAGGCAAACATTGTGCACAATATCAGCAACACTGTGTGATGATCAACTATGAATGACTCAGATCTTCTCAGCAACACGATGATCTAAAACAAATAAAAATGACACACAAAGGAAAATATAATCCATATTCAGATCAAAAAGCGATGGACTGTGAATTCAGATTAAAGCGTGCTTCTTCACTTTATTCTTTTTTGTTTTTTCTCTTTTGATGTGTTTCTTCTTTCATAACTGTGACTAATATGTAAATACATTTTACATGATAGTACATGTATAATCTATGCCAAACTGCCTACCACTTTAGGAAAGAAGGGGAAAATAAGGAAGGGAGAATAAAATTGGAACTCAAAATCTTATAAAAATGAATGACAAAAATTGCCTTGACATATAATTTGAAAAAAGTAAAATACTATTAAAGAAAAAGGGAAAAGGGAAAATAACCTATACATATAAAAATATTTATAGTAGCTCTTTTTGTTGTGGCAAAGAATTGAAAATTGGGGAGAGGCCTATCAGTTGGGAAATGACCGAACAAGTTGTGGCATATGATTGTGATGGAATATTATTGTGCCATATAAGAAACAACAGGCAGGATAGTTTCAGAAAAACCTGGGAAGAATTATATGAACTGATGCAAAGTCAAGTGAGCAGAACCAGGAGAACATTGTACACGGTAGCAGCAATTTTGTAAAGATGCACAACTGTGAAAGATTGAACTACTCTGATTAAAACAATGATCTAAGCTAATTCCAAAGGATACATGATGAACAATGTTATCCAGAAAGAGAACTGATGAGCCATGAGTGCAGATTGAAGCATACTTCTTTCACTTTATGTTTTTGCCTTTATTACTTTATGTTTGCAACATTGCTAATGTGTAAATATGTTTTACATGAGTATATAAACATATATATACACATATACATATACATAATTGGTATCGTATTACTTTCTCAGTAAGTGGGAGAGAGGTTTTGGAAGGAAGAAAACTTGGAACTTGAAATTTTCAGAAAAAATGTTGAAAATAAATATTTTTTTAAAGATTCATATGAATTGGTACAAAGTGAAATAGAACCAGCAAAGTAAAATGCAAATAATAACAATATAAATGGCAAAAAATAACAAAAATGATCAAAACTAAAATTTGTTAAATTATAATGAACAAATTTGGTTGACCCCAAGGAAGAAATATATCCATATCATATAACCAAATCCAAATGATACTCCTTAAAATTATAATGGACCAAACAGAAGTTAAAGACTACATACAACACAAGCACTATTAAAAAACAAATTAAAAGACTTTCTAACCTTCTCTGCAGAAATATAGATCTATTCTATGCATGAAGCTTTACAGGTAACTTGGTGATTTTGGTGATTTTTTTCTCTTTTATTCTTTCCATAAGGGATGGTTTGGGGGGAGGGCGTCATGAGAGAAGAATTGCATAATTACATTGGGAAATCTTGATATAAAGTCAAAATATACAAGAAAATTTTATTTCAAAATAAAAATCAAATAGGGATCATTTACTTTGCAATGGTTTAAGAGCCAGTCTCTCACAAAGCAGCGTTGTCATTTTTCAGAAATCAGCTGAGAAACCATTGTCTTTGGCAATCTTCAGACATTTATTTAAGCAAGATGTTTAATTAGAGTTTGTTAAGGCAGAGAAAACACTGGGAGCTGTTCATTCTTTCATACCCAATAATTAGAGCACTGCCTGATTACTCTGCCCCTGAATGACCAGGCAGAAAGACTTCTGGAGAAAAAATAAATCCTTTCTTTTGTTGTTTGCGGTTTTCATTTTTTTGCTGAACCATTATGGCTCATTTCTCCCTCATTTTCTGCTGCAAAACAAAACTCTGTTTTGAAGAAAAGTAGAAGAGATTGCTTTTTTAACTAATAAATACAACACATTTAATTTTTTAATTAGTATCCTGGGGAAAAAATCATCTAAATTGTCTATTTTTTTCTATAGTGTCAAGATTTTTATATCTTTTCTGTTTTAATCTTTCTGTAATGGCACTTTCTTGGGGGAAAATGATTCAGATGTATTTCAGGTCCTCTGACCCGTATTAAAAGAGAGACTTCCTCATTTGTTCATTCTATATTAACCCTACTCAGTTACTGAAAAAATAATTCTCCTCTTCTAAAGTTAGAAGTGATTATGATAGAGCTCTATTGGGAAGGGGGGGTTGTAAGGTCATTTTATCCTGGGTCCTCTTTATCTATTGTCAAATTTTAAATGATGAGGCTCTAATCAAATTTAAAAGATTGTGTATTAAGATATTACTAGACAATGATAAAAAAAATTAGCAACTAAAATTAGTACTAGGTATATACATTCTATATCTCTCGAATTGAATCAACCAGTCAATGGGATTTTAGCTAGGACATATAGAGTGAGCATAAGTACAATATATTCTAACATTTGAGGGTATGTTATAAAGAGAGGTTTTAAAGGGGTAAAAGGGAAGAGTAAAAACTTATGGTTGAGATACAGGTAAAAGGGATACAAGAGGTCTGGAGAAGAAGCAACTTTTATCAAGCATTGATATTGATGATATTACCTTTTTTCTCTAAATGCTTCTTTTAAAAGAGGAAGAAGAAGGCAAAAAGCGAAAAAAGTTTGAGAATAGAATAGAGGTAAATCAACATTAACAATTGTGAGTGTAAATGAAACAAATTCACAAATCAAACTAAATGGGATAGTAGAATTGCTAGAAAATGGAATCCTACAACATGTTAGAAGAAACACATTTGAAAAATAAAAAATTCCCAAAGATAAAATAAGAATCTATATAAAATATATTATGCTTCAGTTGAACTAAAAAAAAAAAACAACAATGGGAGCAATCAAGATTTCAGATATGGCAAGGTTAAAGGTAGACTCAATTAAGAGACAAATAAACTATGTTATCCTGAAAAATAATAAATAAAATTAATTAATATCAATAATAAACACATGCACTGTTGTACCCAAACCCAAATCCCAGGCCACTACACACCACCTGATTTGTGGCCCACCATTAAGCTCTTTTTACATTTCTGCCTTGTCTCTATCTCCTATACCTTGTCATAGCTTGAAAAGGCTTAAGGCATGTCTGGGCATTGCTCAAGGCATAGCTCCCTGCCACCTCCTTCCTCAAATAAGCATTCTGCATATTTTCCTTGAATCATTATGGTGCAAGGATCTTATGACCACCCTGTCCTGTTCCACTGACCACCCTTTGCCTGGAACATGACCCTGGCCTGTTCTGGGAATTTCCAGTCCCCCTTCAGTTCCCCTTACCCCATGACCTTCCACCCTGTTCTGGAAAGCATTGACTACAATCTCCCATCCTGCCCTAGGAGGGATACCTGAGCCACAGTTGCGCCATATTCCAAAATTAGCCTTGAGCTATAGATCTAACCAATGGCTGTTCTTTGCGTCTGTATATCATGGCTTCCACTAGCTCCCCTCCCTGGTTGTGGTTTTTGTGGTTTTAGCCTTTATAATCAGCCTGTCCCCCAAATAACTCACTGCCAGTATGAGTGGTGAACACTCTGGTAGTCTCACACTTAATCAATAAATTCATACCTACATTTACCTTGAACCCAGGTCCCAGCTCATTCTTATTCTCTGCACAACAGCACTGAATTCCATAACACATCTAAGTACAACAATTTAAAATTCAAAGCGGTCAGGGAGAAAAATAAAGAAATTATTATAGTAAGGGACACATGAATTTGTGGTGAATTTACAAAATCTACCTATGAATTAGGAAATAACACACACACACCCAATATAGAAAATCAGAAGTATTAAATTCATCTTTAAGTGACCACAATGAAAAAATATATAATAAAAGGCTATGGAAGAAAGGATTAAAAATTAGTTGGAGAATAAATAACAGTGATAAGAAACTGGGGCATCAAAGAAGAAGTCAAAGAAACAAGTGTTACTTTAATCAGAGAAAATGTATATTGTTTGAAACATTTTCACTATATGCTAATTTTTCAAATCTTTAAAATGGATGAATTTTTACAAAAATATAAAATTTCTAGATTAAGAAAATGAGAGATAGAGAATTAAAATACCTGAATCTAAGAGAAGGGAATTGAAAACACAATCAATGAAATCTCAAAAAAAAAAACCCACAAGAGTAGACACATTTACAAGTGAATTCTAAAAAAAAATTCAAAGAATTAATAATTTGAATAAAATACATGGTTGTTGAAAAAGACAGAAAAAGAAAGGTTTTTGTGAAATTCCTCCTATAACACAAACATAGTATTGGTACCTAAATCACAGAGAGTCAAAACATAAAACCATAGACTACTATCTAATGAACATTGCTGGGGGGAAGAAAAACCTATTAGCAAAGAGGCTATAGTAATGTCATAGATTATTCATTATGACCAAGTTAGGTTTATACCAGGAATTCAGAGTCAGTTTAATTTTAGGAAAACAATGAACATCATTAAACTACTAACAAAAAGAAGAGAGAAATTATATAATCGTATCAATTCTCAATTAGTTTGTCAAAAAATATTTATAAAGCACTTATTGGGTGCCAGGTATTATGAAAAAAGCTTTTGACAAAATTCAACACAGTTTTTGTTTTGAAAAAAACTAGAATACATAAGAATAAATGAATTCAAATTTACCAAATACGTAATAAATCCACATAACAATTTAGTATTTTTTCTTTATTGCCAACAAAACACAGCAGCAAAAGATAAAAAGAAAAATTTCATTTGTCACAACTACAGAATATTTAAAATACTTAGGAGTCTACATACCAAAACACATATAGGAACTCTATGAATAATAGAAATAAAAAATGTTTATTCTTTAATAAAAGAAAAATATTAATTGTGCATTGGAAAACCAAGCAAGAAAAACTGACAATGCTATGTAAATTAATCTACTTACACAATTTTGTAACAAAATACCAAAGGATTATTTTAGGAAAAATAACAAATTTCATCTTGAGAAACCCAAGGTCCAAAATCTCAAGGAAAATCATTTTTAAAAGTAAGAAAGAAAGAATTCTAGTAGCACAAGAGCTCAAGTTCTCCACCAAAGCACTAATTAAAACAATTTAGTACTGATTAAATTATGAAGAAGTCAATAAGTGAAACATATAAAGTACACAACATACCAAAACTAAGGAACTTAGTATTCTAGTTTCTAAGAAGCCCAAAGATCCTACCCAAGAGAATGAGGACTCAACGCTTTACGAAACTTCTAGGAAAAGTAAAAGACAGTCTGACAGACACTGGATGTAGATCAATACCTCATATAACACTCAGAGCTCCAAATGGATAGAAATTAGGGGAGAAAAGAAGAAATAGGCTTATGAGTCTATTGGTTAAGGGAAGAATTTATGACCAAACAAGGGTTAGAGAGAATCGCAGAAGATAAAATGAACAGTTTTGTTTAGTTATATTTTAGGGGCTTTTTTTCCTCCCAAACAAATCTAATATAGTTGAGAAGGTAAATAGTAAATTGGAGGGAAAATCTTTAGAGAGATTGTTTTCTAATCAAGGTATAATTCCCAAAATAAGGAATTTATTCAAACATCTAAGAAAAACAGGCAAGTTCCAATTAATCAATAATCGAAGGATAAGAATAGGCAGTTTGCAAAGGATGAATTTAAGCTTTCTATTGCCATATGAAAAAAAAGTCCCAAATCACTAATAATTAGAGAAATGTAAATTAGATGAACACTGAGATTCTACCTCATTTCATCAAATCAGTATATTTGACCCCCAAAAAAGAAAATTATAAGTGATTGAAGGGCTGTGAGAAATAGAAACATTATACATTCATGGTAGAGCTGAGAATTGGTCAATTTGTTCAGGAAAGGAATTTGAAACTGTGCCCAAAGTAATTAAATTTTGCATACACTTTGATCCAGTGACATAACTATTGGGCTTATTAGGTTAAAAAGAGGGAAAATAACAACATATATTATCTGTATTTCCTTTTCATAGTGGCAATGAACAGGAAATTAAAGGGGTGCCTATTAATTTTGAGAGTAGTTGAACAAATTATGGCATATAAATGTAATGAGATACTTACGTGTTGTGAAGTGATGAAAGAGATAGTTTCAGAATGACCTATACAGATTATACAAACTGATGCAGAATAATACAAACAGAACAAGGAGAATAATTCATATGGTAACAATACTGAAAAGACAACCAACTTTAAAAGAAATCTAAACAATACCATGACTAACCAAGATTCCAGAGGGCAGATGATCTATGGATACAAGGTGCAAAATGAGGCATAAATTTTGGAGCACGGATAATAGGGAAGTTGTTTTTGGTGGGTGTATTCATGCGTATGTGCACGTGTGTGTGTGTTTATAAGTGTGATTTAATTTTGTTTTGTTTTTTCAAATTAGAGGTGGTAGGCAGGAGAAGAAAGAAATGCTTATAAATTGAAAAAATAATTACAAAAATTTAAATACAGTGTATTAAATTTACTTGTCTGAGTAGACCAAGTATCCCTCTTCCCTTCACTCTCTACTTCTACAACTATGTGAGAGAAGGAAAAAGCATTTACTAAATGCCTACTGTGTGTCAGGCACTGTGCTAAACATTTTACAAATATTGTCTCATTTTAAAGAATGCAAGCTCTAAAAGTACAGGGTATGCTTCATTTTTATGAATCCCTATTGTCTACCATAAAGCCTTGCTTACAGGCACTTAATAAACATTGGTTTAATTGAGTTGAGCTTATATGTGAAATAAACTCCCCAATGAGTTGAAATCTAGCCTTACCTTGAAGATCTCCAGCAATGAGAAATTTTAGAGGCATAATGTTCTTATTTTGGGGCAGTTCTAATCATCAAGAAAAATTTTTTGTAATTTGGAGTAATGTGAGTCAATGAAGCTTCTCAGATATGGTGGTATCTGGGCTAGTTCAGTAAGGGTAGGTAGATTTTGGATAAGTAGACAAGGATGAACAACATTGGTGGGGATTGGGGCGGGGTGTTAGGGTAGGAGAAGATTCTTGTTCAGATCTAGATTGCACTCAATGGTCTTTGAGGTTCCTTCCAGCTCTTAGATTCTGTGTTTATGATTCAGTGAAAGGGTTAGCCTCCATGATCACTGAATGACTGTATGACTTACATGACTCCTATGGAGCAGCTCATCAGCAATCAGTGACTAAGCTGACTCATCTTGATTGAATAGTAAATTTATTATGGTTCTAACTAATGTACTTACTAGCATTTCTAAGTGTCTACAAAGGAGCTTAGAAAAATAATCAGCCTTAGGAACAGATTGGATTTGAGTTGGCAAGTATATTATTTCACTGCCAGGCTCAAAAAATATTCCATTCAGTTGTGCTAAAACACAAGAATTCTGAATAAGAACAGCATCCATCAGTTAAATAAACAAACCATAAGACTTCAGTGCAGAAGTTTCAACAAAGATTTTATCTTCTAATGTTCTGAATAATGATGTGCAGCTGTAGGTTGATAAACATTTATCACATCATATATATACAAAAATAGAAGAGATAATAATAGGGGAAGAGGTAAAATATACTAAAAATAACATTTTCCAAAGATATATTTGCCTCAAAAATGTATCTATTTTATAGAAAGTGAATAAATAAAACACTTGATGATCTGACCTAAGATAGTGTCTGAACAAAATTTACTTCCTGCAAGATATCCTCTTTACTGTAAGAGATAACTACATACTTGGAAACTCTTATAATCATTGTAAATTTCCTAGAACAAACACATTGCATTGAATCACTTTTCATTTTAATGATTAGATATTCTATGCATGTGTACATATATATGTATATATATTCCATTAAATATACCATATAATATGTAAACCACATACATTAAATAACCATCTAAGGTATTCCTAGGAAAGAATTGATGCCAAAAGACAACTTAAGGTCTGTCCATCCCAAGATGTATATATCTCTTTTCTATACTTATCTCTTAGGCATTAAGAAAACAAATTGGGGCTGGGGCGAGGGGGGACAGTGCCATGAATAGAGCACCAGCCCTGGAGTCAGGAAGACCTGAGTTCAAACCTGATCTCAGACAATTAGCACTTATTAGCCCTGTGACCTTAGGCAAGTCACTTAACCCCAATTGCCCTGCCTTCCCCCCTCCAAAAAGCAAAACAACAACAACAAAAAAAGAAAAAAAGCAAATGGGTCTATTATATGAATTATGGGACATTCATCCCAATGTTTTAATGTATTGATTTTTGGACTATAATGCTGACTCAATGCATAAGGTTAACATTAAAGGAACAAATTATGTGGCTGTGATCAATGATCAAGAATTCTGATTAACGACCCATCAATTTGTCTTTAACTAGTGTTTAGGACATTAGAAGAAGAAAAAGGAGAAAAAGAAACTGTTCTTTACCATAGAAATTTATGTACAACCAAAAATAAATTCAATATATTATTAAGAATGTGGCTAATAATTTCTTAAATTTGTAATTATACACAGATGAAAATTAGATGAACAGGTTCAGAAGATCCTAAGACAAGTTTCTTACGTGCATCTTTGTATGGAGGCATATACTCTCATTGTGTATGGCCTCCTGTGACATGAAAAATTTATACTGCCAAAATCAATTCACCTCTCATTCTTTGTTAATTTTATGAAATGCAATAATTCATGCAATAACTCTTATGGCTCTGATTTCAAACAACTAAAAAAAGTTTTGGATTTGGAAGCAGAAAAACTGGATTCTAATGCTGTCTCTGCTACTTAATAATATAATCTCAGGGGGAAAAATAATATAAACTCAGTCAAGTCATACACACACACACACACACACACACACACACACGCACACACCCACTAGGACTCAGCGGAATTAGCAATAGAAAATGAGCAGCCAAAAAAATCAAAGTTCAACTTAAACAAAGATTTCTTATTTCTCTGCCTTGCCTCTATCATCTCTAGGCCTTCTGACTTTTTTTTATCCACCATCCCATTTTAGAACCATTGATACTAATGACTATATTTGTTCTCACTAGCACTTTTGATTCAATTTTTTCTATTGTCTTTTCCATTCCTTTTTCTTCCTATTCTTACTTCCCTTCTCCCTTTTGTTTATTCTTTTTCTCTTTTCTCTCTCCTACTCCATATCTCCCCTCTTTTCCCTCTCATTCATTCATATTTTAATTCTCTTTGTCTTCTTTTATATCCTCTTTTTTCTTTTTTTTTAAATCTTCTTTCCTTACATTTCTCATATTCTCTTAGCTTTCTTAACCTGCCTTTTTCTTATTAATTTCTGAGTTTGTGGAATATCTGTCAAACTTTTTTTGTTTCTTCTGAGATTTTTCCTCCACATCTTTGCTTTGCTTCTCCCCTTCTTTATTTCCTTCTGCTTCTCTCTTCCTCTTCCTTCCAGCTTCATTACTATAGTCAAATCTTTATTTTATGGTCTTACCATCATCTTTTTTTGCTCCTCAGAATTCATTCATATCTTTACCAAATTATTTAATGGACATACAAACATAGAAGCAAAATTGACACACAAACACATATACACACTCATAAATACATTTACATGTTCCTTTGGATCCTTATTCTCCTTAGTTTGTCAAAGAAAATATGGAAAATTAGAAGTCTCAATAAATCAGGATATTTGGAAGCACTGCCATAGATTCTCTATGATAAACTACTTGGATCAAAGTCAATTCACACTTTTGCAACAAATCTGAACTCTAGAATTTTTGTAAAGGCATTCAATTTTTCTTTTGAACCATAATCCCAAATAAATGCTTAGCAAGCATTATTTTGAGCACACTCCACTTTAATTAACAGATAAATATGGTTTTGCAAACATGTTCCAATGTTAGGGTACTTTATTCCCCTACTCAAAAATTTTTGCCACAAAATGTTAGTCAGATTTCTTGTACTTACTCTGGTCTCAACTTATTTTTTCAGTTTTATCTCTCATTATGCCCATTTCACATATTTTGTACTTTAGTCAAACTGAACCACTGTTCATTTTCTCAACAATTTCAAATTTTCCTGCATGAATATATTTTCTCTGAGTTTTTGCTCCTCCTGGTCTTGCTCCTTTCCCCATATCTGCATGTATAAATCCTTAACATTCTTCAAAACCACTTTTTTTTTTCCTTGTGCTTTGGTTTTTGTAGGAAAAAGAATGACAAGATGCTGCTGCATCAATACCTCTGGGGAATAGTCCATTTATGGAAGCCAAATATCTAGTTAATTGAAAGGAAGTCTGTGATTCTCAACACAACTGACTTCAATGAAAGCTGTGATGCTCTGGAGTGCAGCTAGAAGCTGATACAGGCACACCTGGTAGGGAAAAAAAATTCCCAAAGAAGGCTACTAATTAGATGAAGCTATTACATAAGTTGTACTTCAACTCTTCTGAGGGGACCCAGGGAATTTACTGATAGGGAATCTGTAGAAAGGCAGTTGTACCTGTTTGGACTCTAGACCTATCAGTTTTTGTAAAAAAAAAATCTGTTATGTAGCTACATCTTTATATTTAATAAGTTATATAATTTGTTTTATCTTTTCATGTGCTACTGTTGCTTTTGTTGTTGTTCAATCATTTCAATTGTGTCCTCCTCTTTGTGAACCCATTTGGGGTTTCCTTGGCAAAAATACTGGAATGGTGTGCCATTGCCTTCTCCAACTCATTTTACAGATGAGGAACTAAGGCAAACAGATTTACATAACAGATTTGCTAGTTAATTCTACCAAGCATTTAAGATCAGCTAATTCCAATACAAGTAAATTATTTGGAATAGTAGGCAAAGATTAAGTCCTACCAAACTCCATACCAAATATGATGCTGATACCTAAATCAGGAAGAGCAAAAACAGAGAAAGAAATTTATAATCCAATCTCATTAATGGAAAAAAATTCTAAATAAAATACTCGCTAGTAGGCTACAATAATATATCACAAAGATTATACATGATGGCCAAGTGAAACTCATGCCTGGTATGCAAGGATGATTTAAAATAAGGAGAATTGTTAAGATGACTGATTATATCAATAACAAAAGTAACAAAAATAATATGATTACATAAATAACTTTTGACAAAATACAACACTTATTTCTATTGAAAATATGCAAAAGCATAGGTGAAATGCATTTTTCCTTAAAGTGATAAGAAATATTTACCTACAACCATCAGCAAGCATTTTTTGTAATGAAGATAGGCTAAAAGCCTTCCCAGTAAAATCAGTAGTGAAACAAGGATGCCAATTATCAACATTATTCAATACTGTATTAGAAATAATAACAAATAAAAGAAGAAAAATAAATCGAAAGAATCAGAAAGGGGACTGAGGTAATAAAACTATCTCTTTTTTCAGATCATATGATGACAGTTGGAAAATTCTAAAGATTTCACTAAAAAGTTAGTTGAAACAATTGATAATTTTAGAAAATTTTCAGGATATAAAATGAACTCACACAAATCATCAGCATTTTTATGTATCACCAACAAAACTGCAAAAAGAGATAGTGAGATACCCCATTTAAAATAACCAAACTGTATAAAAAACCTAGGGATATAAATACCAAGACAAACCCAGGAACTACATGAACATAATTACAAAACACTTTTTATACAAATAAATTCAGGTATAAATAACTGGAGAAAAACTAATTGTTCATGGGTGGACAGAGCCAATGTAATAAAAATGACAATTCTACCTATACTAATCTACTTACTCAATAACATCACAAAGTATGAAAAAAAATTTTGAGCCAGAAAAAAATAATAAATCTGGTCAAAATGGTCAAGAATATCAAATGAACTGATGAAAAATATAACAGAAGGAGGTTACGCAGCACCAGACCTTAAAATTTAGAAGCAGTAATTATCAAAACTATGTGATACTGGTTAAGAAATAGAAAGACGGATTGGGGGAACAGTGTAGACATACAATACACAGTAGTAAATGACTATAGTAATCTTGTGTTTGACAAATGTAAAGATCTAAGGTTCCAGGGAAAGAATAACTTGGTTAAAAAAAAGTTGGGAAAACTGGAAAGCAATCTGGCAGAAATTGGGTATAGATCACTACTTTATACCATTTTGGCCACATGTATACACGACCTAGATATAAAGATACCATAAGAAAATTAGATGAGAATGTATTACCTATCATATTTATGACTAGGAGAAGAATTTATTAATAAACAAAAGATGGAGAATATTGTGAGGTGTAAAATGAATCATTTTGATTATATTAAATTAAAAAGGTTTGTACAAATAAAACCAATGTAGTCAAAATAGAAGGAAAGCAGAAAATTGGGTGAAAAAAACTTTATAGATAGTTACTTAGATAAAGGTCTTATATCTCAAATATGTAGATTACCTTGTCAAATTTACAAGAATGAGAGTCATTCTCCAATTAATAAATAGTCAAATGATATAGACAAGCAGTTTTTGATGAAGAAATCAAAACTCTACAGAGTCACATAAAAATGCTCTAAATCATTAGTGATTTGAAAAATGCAATTTAAAACAGCTTTGAGATATCATCTCACACTTATCAGATTGGATAAAATAATAGAAGGGAAAATGATGAATGCCGTAGGTGATGTTGAAAAATTGGGACATTAATACACTGTTGGTGGAACTATGAACTGATGCAGCCATTTCGGAGAGCAATCTGGAATAATGCCTAAAGAGTTATAATGCTGTATATACCCTTTGACCTGTCAATACCATTATTAGGTCCTTTCCCCAAGACGATCAGGGAAAAAGGAAAAGAACCTATATGTTCTAAAATATGTAAAGTAGTTCTCTTTGGGTGGCAAAGAATTGGAAATTGAGGCAATGTCATCATTGGGGGAATGACTAAAGAAGTAGTGGTATATGAGTGTGATGGAATACTACTGTGCTATAAAAAAATCTGATTGATTTTAGAAAACCATGGAAAGACTTGTATGAAATAATGACAAGTGAAGTGAGTAGAACCAAGAGAATATTGTAAACAGTAATAATAATCTTGTTTGAAGAATAATTATTAAAAAACAAATTTATTTTGAGTACACTAAATACTCAAAGCAACTATAAAGGACCTATGAAGGAAGGTGCTGCCTACCTCCAGAAAAAGAACAGATAAATGGAAGTACACATAGTATGATTTTACATATATTTACAAATTGGTGTCAAATGGTGGCTTTCTCTGTTGGGAGTGGGGAGGGAGGGAGAAAAACAATTTGTAACTTAAAATGTAAAAAAAAAATAAATTTAAAAAATGAAGATTTTTTTTGAAATAAAAAATAATAAAAATCACCCTAATGGCAATTGAAAGAAACATGAGGAAATTTAGTAGACTGTAGCATATTATCCATGATGACTCTCTCCTCCTTAATCTCTGCTTCTTGTTTCCCATTCTCCCTTTAAGTTTGAGCTGAAGTCCCACCTTCTGCTAGAAGCCTTTCTTGGTCTTCTACAATCTTGTGATTTCCCCCTATAAATTATGTTTGATTTATCTTGTATATGTCTTATTCATAGATGTTGCATGTTCTTTCCCCCATTAGACTGTGAGAAACTTGTCAGAACAGATTTTTTTACTGTTTCCTTGTATCTTGAGTATTTATCATCGTGTCTAACACACAGTAAGCACTTAAGAAATGTTTATTTACTTAACATAAATGCCAAAAGTAGTATAAAAGTGCACATTTTTAAAGACGCAACTCAAACAGGAATAGGTAGTTATATAAAACCATGTGCAAATTAATTAGGACAAACTTAAATAAATAGATATCTATAAAAGCCTTAAACTTTCTACATAATCTTAATATGCAATATATCTTCTTTTCTTATAATTACTGGTTTTACAAATTTTGATGAGGTTCACAGGATTTTGACATTTCTTTCATTTTTCTTTGTGAAACCACTGTTTCCATCATATTAGATATTGGACTCTGGTATTTTTGCAATTCCATCCTTGATTATGGTCAAGAGGTTTTCAATGGGGTTTAAATTACATGAGTTCCCTGGTCATTGTACCATTTTTATCTTGATATCTTGAATAAATTTCTTAACTTTTTTTTAAAATAAATGGCATGCTACAAGAGTGTGGTGTCTCTCAGTTTTGGAATTTCTGTGATTCTAAAGCAATTTTGTCAGTACATAAATATATTTATCAGAGTACATGTTATTCTGTCAATTTGACAAGGCAACTAGGCCCACTGAAAATTTTAAAAAATCCTCAAAACATGGAATATATGCTTTAAATCTGATTATTATTTCCCAGTCTTAACAGCCCACTTGAACTTTTGACAAAGGATGTGACAAACCTTCAATAAAAAAATTAATCTCATCAGTAATAATTCCCTTGGTTCCAATCATTATTACTTTAGTCATTGTATTGTCTTACTCATGATGAGCATTTCTTCCCTTTTTAGCAATAATAAGCAGCTTAAAAAAAATTGATCTTTTCACTATTCTTACAACTTTAAAAGCTTATATTACACTGCAAAGTCAACTACATGGCAAAGTGGATAGAGAGCTGAACTTGGAGTCAGGAATATTTTAATTCCAATACTATCTCAGAAAGTAACTAGCTGTGTGACCACAGACAAGCAAGTTAGCTTCTATAAAACTCAATTTTTTTCATAAGTATAATGTGGCATAAGGTCTTTGGGAGGTTTAAATCAGGTCATATATGCAAAGCACTTTGCAAACATTGTTTTATACTGTTGCTATAAGATGCTATTATTACTATCAGTAACAGATTTTTCAGTTGCCAAGCCACTTTGAAGGTTTCCACTTGTTTTTCGTAAAGATAAGCTATTTAGCAACAATAATCTGTCAGTGCTTGAATTTGCTCTTCATTTCCAACCACTTATTCCTTTCTATTCCAGAGCAATTCATCCTCTTTTATAGTATGTTTGAATGAACCTTAAAATACATGACTTCACCACACCAATAACCACTGCAACAAAACTAGTAGTTACTGAAGTGTGCTTTCTAAGAGATAAAATGCTTGTATATTTACTTGGAGAAATATTTAATATTAAAAAAAACCATCGAATTTTTTAAAAACACAAGAGAGCAAAGAAATATGTGTTTGGCCTCAAAATCTACTCAACTGATAGAAACTAATCACAGATGGTGAAACCAGATCAATTGGATTTCATCTATTCAAAATCAGACATAGTGATGAAGCCTAGTGTCATGGGAGTTGCACAGGCATGACTATTGTTGTCATTAAAAAAATAATCAAAATTATTAGATATTCTAAGTAATTGATTCATCGATATAATCAGAGCACAGGATCATAGTTTGATGCATTATTATTTATGAAATATCAAAATATCCAAGAAAGCTTTTTAAAGCTTGAGACGGAGTGTCTAAGGAAGATTTATGAAAATTCATGGGCAAGGATGACACAAGATAAGAAAGTTTGGATGACTAGCAATATGCATAGTTTGAGAGAGTACCCACACTAAGGAAATCATTAAAGCATTGAATCATTACAAGTATAAAGATAATATAATTACATTTTGATATCATAGTTTATTCTTTTAAAACATAACTTCTCAGAGGAAATACAGTAAAGTATGAAGAGTGGTGAACCAGCCATAAGACTGAAATATTAGTCTTGATTCTGTCACTACCTAGATATACAATACTGAGTAATCAATATCCTTATACTCTCTGAGTCTGAGGTTAGTCAATAGTATGAAGGATATAATAATCCTACAAAGTAGGTGATATGAGTATTGATAGGAGAATCACATGAAATAAAGTACTGGTCATCAAAGTGTTTTATATACTAAAAGATGTTTTAAAAATAAAAGGTGTTGCTGGAGGTGGAGCCAATATGGCACAGTAGAGAAGCATTCAGCCAAGCCCTCCCAACATTCTCCCTCTGAACAACTTTAAAATAATATCTCAAATCAAGTTCCGGAGTAGCAGAGCCAAAAATAAGATCAGAGTTAGACATTCTTCCACACCAAGACAACATAGGAGGTTGGAAAGGTAAATCTGTGACAAGAGGAAAGAGTCTGGACCAAAGCTCACATGGATGAATCACAAGTGGTGGGAATAGATGATGGTGACGGAAGCAGCAGAAGTTTGTAGGTAACTGGTCAGAAAGAGATACTGGCTGACCCTATGCTAGCACTAGATGCAAGATCAGATACTATTTGGCAACTCCATAGACTATACCTACTTCTAGGACATAGGTCAAGGGCAGAGAGGAGCACTTTCAGTCAAGGGGAAGAGAAGTCAAGCCCTGAGAAGTATCACTTCAATCCCTAAGGGATCAAGGACTCTGACAAACCATATCATTTACGGTCCCAAAGGATCAAGAGTCCTTCCTAAGTAAAGTGATCACACCTCTCCAAAGATCATACAACCTTTGAAGCACTAAAAACTTCCTAAACCCCAGAACTAGTTCTGAAAATAGCAATGGAAAAAAGCCTGAAACAGAGTCTCTTCCCCTTCTTTCCCCAACTTTAACAAAGTTCCAAATCAAGAAATGGAGTAGGAAAATGAGCAAACAACAACAAAGAACTTGACTATAAAAGGCTACTATGGTGACAGAGAAGATGAAGACACAAACTCAGAAGAAGACAGTGAAATCAAAACAGCAACAATTAAAGCCTCAAAGAAAAAAATGTTAACTGGATACAAGCCCAACAAGAGTTTCTGGTAGAGATTTTTTTTACGTATTTGCAAAATCAAATAGTAGTAGAGGAAAAGAAAAGGTAAAAAAAAAAATGAAAGCCAAGAAAGAAAATTATGAAAAGATAATCAACAGTTTGGTAAAAGAGTCTGTAAAAATAAAACTAAAGAAAATAACACCTTAAAAACAGAATTGTACAAATGGAAAGAGAGATGCAAAATATCATTAAAGAAAATAATTCCTGAAAAATTAGAATTAGGCAGGTGAAAACTAATGACTCTATAAGACATCAAAAATAATACAACAAAGTGAAAAAAATAGAAGAATATGTGAAATATCTCAAAAGAAAAACAATTCACCTGGAAAACCAGTCAGGGAGAGATAATTTAAGAATTATTGGATTACCTGAAAGCCATGATCAAAGACAGAACCTAATCAACATACTTCAAAAATAATCAAGGATAACTGCCCTCAATGTCTTAGAACCAGATAGTAAAATAGAAATTGTAAAAAATCTGCCAATCACCATCCAAAAGAGATCCCAAAATGAAAGCTCTCAGGAACATTATAGCCAAATTCCAGAGCTTGCAGCTCAAAGAGAAAACACTTCAAGCAGCCAGAAAAAAAAAAAAACCATTCAAACTGTGGAATAATCAGAATCACACAAAATTTAGCAGCTACTATGGTAAGTACCAGAAGTCTTGTGATATGATATTACAGAAGGCAAAAGAGCTGGGATTACAATGAAGAATAATCTACTGAAAAAAAGGAGAGCATAGTCCTTCAGGGGGGAAAATTCATATTTAATGAGATAAAGGACTTTCAAGCATTCATAAGGAAAATACCAGAGCTGAATAGAAAATCTGACTTTCAAATACCAGACTCAAGAGTAGTATAAAAAGGGGGAGGCGGCTAAGTGACACAGTGAATAGAGCACTGGCCCTGGAGCCAGGAGGACCTGAGTTCAAATGAGGCCTCAGACACTTAACACTTACTAGCCATGTGAACTTAGGCGAGTCACTTAACCCCAATTGCCCTGCCCTTCCCCCTCCAAAAATAAAAGATGTAAAATAAATAAATAAATAAGCAAATAAATGAATGAATAAATAAAATTTTAAAAGTAGTATAAAAAGATAACTAAGAAATAGAAATCACAAGGGTCACAATAAGATTAAATTGTAATATCAAGGTAAACCCTTTCTGTTTGAGAAGATGTATCTTACATGAACTTTATCATAATTAAAGTAGTTAGAAGGATTCTACTCAGAAAAAGGGCATGGGAGTGAGTGAGTGAATTAGGTTGGGATGATTTTTAAAATGGATAGTTGAGAAAGAGAAATGCCTTGGGAAAGGGGGAGAGGTAATGAAGGAAATTATCTCACATAAAAGAGGCACACAAGGAAGAGCTTTTACAGTAGAGGGGTAAATGAAGGAAGGGGAACAATGTTTGAACCTCTTTCATATCTAATATAAAGTGATACAAAAGGGAAATATAAACACACATTATCAATTGGTAATAGAAATCTATTTTACCCAACAAGGAAGTAGGAAAGGAAGGGGATAAGAAAAGGAAGGAAATTATAGAAAAGACTACAAATGGAAAAGACAGTGGTCTGAAGCAAAATAGAGTTTAGAGGAGAGAAATGATGAGAGAGAGAGAGAGAGAGAGAGAGAGAGAGAGAGAGAGAGAGAGAGAGAGAAGGATAAACAGAAGAAAATAGAATAGAGGAAATGCACAGTTAGTAATCATAATTGTAAATGTGAATGTGATGATTTCACCCATAAAATGGAAGCAGATAACAAAATAGACTAGATACTAGAATTTAACAATATGTTGTATACAAGAAATATACTTGAAACAAAAACATACACACAATTAAAATAAAGGGTGGAACAGAATATATTATGCCTCAGTTGGAGTTAAATAGGCAGAGATAGCAAAAATAATCTCAGACAAAGCAATAAGAAAAATAGATCTAATTAAAAGGAATATGCAGGGAAACTTGAATCCTGCTAAAAGATACAATAGACAATGAAGAAATGGGCCAAAGAACAAATAATAGAAACTATCAATAATTTTACTGTTGAGAATAACAATAAAGTAACATTCCAAAAGTTGTGGGATGTAGCCAAAGCAGTACTTAGGGAAAAATGTTTATCTCTAAACATATACATCAATAAAAGAGAGAAAAAGCAGATCAATGAACTGGACATGCAACCAAAAAAACTAGAAAAGAACAAATTTAAAGCCCCCAATTAAATACCAAAATGGAAATCTTGAAAATCAAGAGAGATTAATAAAATTAAAAGTAAAAAAAATTGAATAAAAAAATCTGGAGCTGGGTTTATGAAAAAATAAAATAAATAAACCATTGGTTAATTTGATTTTAAAAGAAAGGGAAAAACTATTAGCATCAAAAATTATGAGTGAATGCATCACCAATGAAGATAAAATTAAAGCAATTATTAGGAGTTATTTGCCCAATTATATGCCAGTAAAACTGAAAAAATCTAAATAAAATGGATGAATATTTAAAAAATATAAAATACCCAGATTGATAAAAGAGGAAATAACTTGAATAACAACGTCTTAGAAAAAGCAGTTGAACAAACCATCGATGAGCTACCTAAGAAAAAATCCCTGGGACCTGATGAATTTATAAGTGAATCCTTCCAAACATTTAAGGAACAATTAACTCTATTATTATATAAACTATAAGAAAAAATATGTAAAGGAGGCCTACCAAACTACTTGTATGACACAAATACTATTTCAATATCTTAACCACAGGAATCAGAGACAGACAGACAGACAGAGAAAGGAAAATATAAAACGATTTTCCTAATGAATATCAATGCAAAAAATTTTAAATAAAGTACTAGCAAGGAAATTACAGCAATATATAACAAAGATCATACAATACGACAAGGTAATATTTATCCCAGGAATGCTGGGCTGGTTGAATATTAAGAAAACTATCAGCAAAATTGACTATATCATAACAACAAAAAGCATACGATTATATGAATAGATACAGAAAACCCCTTTGAAAAATACAGCACCTACTCCTGTTAAAAACACTAGAAAGCATAGGCATCAATGGAACCTGTTTTAAAATAATAAGTAGTATCTAACTAAAACAAAGAGCAAAGATCATATGTAATGGGGGGAAACTTGAAGCCTTCCCAATAAGATCAGGAGTAAAACAAGGATATGCATTATCACCACTATTATTCAATGTTTTGCTAGAAATTCTAGCTATCTCACAACAAGAAAAGGCAATTGAAGGAATAAAAATAGACAATGAGGAAACAAAATTATCACTCTTTACAGATGATATGGTGATATACTTAGAAAATCATAGAGAATTAATTTTAAAAACTAGTTGAAACAATTAACAACTCCGCAAAATCGCTGGATATCAAATAAACACAGAGAAATCATCGCCATTTCTATACACTACCAACAAAACCCAGCAGCAAGAAATAGGAAAAATATCATTTAAAATAATGACCAGAAATATAAGGGAGTCTATCTGCCAAGACAAACGCAGTTATGATTATATGAACAAAATTTCAAAACATTTTGCACACAAATCCAGACCTAACAATTGTAGAAATGTTAATTGCTCATGGGTAGACTGAGATAATATAATAAAAACAGCAATTCTACCTAAGTTAATTTACTTATACAGTGTCATACCAATCAACCTACAAAAGAATTATTTTACTAAACTAGGAAAAATAGTAACAAAATTCATCCAGAAGAACAAAATGCAAGAATATCAAGGGAATCAATGAAAAAAAATGTTAAAGTTTCCACATTTCAAACTATTTTACAAAGCAGTAATCATCAAAACAACCTTATACTGGCAAAGAAACAGAATGGTGGATCACTGAAATGAATTAGGTACACAATACACAGTAGTAAATGACCTTAGTAATCTAGTTTGATAAACTCCAAAATCTAAGATTTGAGGGCAAGAATCCAACATTTGACAAAACTACCAAAGAAAATTAGGAAGCTGTTTGGCATAAACTAGACATAGACCAATATTGCACACCATGCCTCAAGATGAGGTCAAAATGGATAGATGATTAAGACATAAAGAGTAGTGTAATGAGTAAATTAGGGGAGGAGGGAAAAATTTACCTGTCAGATCTATGGATAACAGAGTATTTTATGATCAAAGGAGGTAGAGGAGATTACAGAAAGTAAAATAGATAGTTCTGATTTGTTGTTTTTTCTTGGTCAGTGATTCAGTTATATCTGACTCTTCATGGTCCTATGGACTATCATATGTCAAGACCTTCTATCTTCCACTGTCTTTGGAAGTCTAAGTTCATCTTCACTCCTTCACATGATGTTTTCTAGCCATCTTATTGTCTGCTGTCCCTTTTTCCTTTTGCCTTCAATCTTTCCCAACGTCAGGGTCTTTTCCACTGAGTGGCATTTTCTCATTATGTGCTCAAAGTGTTTAAACTTCAGTATTTGACCTTTCAGTGAAGAGCCTAATTACATGAAAAAACTTTTACACAAACAAAACTAATGTACCCAAAACTTGGAGGAAAACAGGATACTTGGCAGGGAATTTTTGAAACAAGTTTTTCTGACAAAGGCCTCATTTCTCAATAAACAGGGAACTGAGCCAAATTTATAAAAATAAAAGCCATTCCCTAGGTGATTAATGGTCAAAGGATAGGAATAGTCACTTTTCAGAAGAAGAAATTAATGTTATCAATAGTCAAATATTTTATACGCTCGAAATCACTACGAATTGGAGAAATGTAAATTAAAGCAGCTCTGAGACACCAACTATCAGATTAACTAACATGACACAAAAGAAAAATGCTAAACTGGGAGACTAAGGCACTGTTGATGGAGATCTGAACTAGTCCAACTATTCTGGAGAATAATTTAGAACTGTGCCCAAAGGGTCTACAATTGTACATACCCTTTGACCCAGTAATACCACCACTAGGTTTTTATTCGAAAACTATCAAACAAAAGGGGAAAGGTCTATTTGTACAGAAAAATATTATAGCAACTTTCTTTCTCTAGGCAAAGAATTGGAAATTGAGAAGACACCCATTAATTGGGAAATGGCTGGACAAATTATGGTATGATTGCAATGGAATACTATTCTACTATAAGAAATGATGAGAAGTATGATTTCAGAAAAACCTGAGAAGATTTATATGAACTCAAGAAAAGTGAAGTGAGCAAGACCAAGAGTTAATTGTACATAGTAACTGCAATATTGTAAGGACTATCAACTGTGAAAGACTTGGCTACTCTGATCAAGATCCATCATAATACTAAGGACTCCAGATGAAAAATACTATCTACCTCCAAAGAGAATGAACAAACTTATTCAACAAAATTATTTTTTATTCATCTTTTTATTTATCTTATTCTTTATTTATCTTATTTGCAACACAGATAATATGGAAATATGTTTGGCATGACCTCGCCTGTATTATCGAAATCAATGTCCTTGCCTTTACAAAGAGGAAGAATTTTTAACTCAATTTTTTAAAACGATTGTTAGAAATTTTCCACATAATTTGGAAATACTTAAGAATTTTTTTTAATTTAAGGAAAACTACAAAAATAAAATATATTTTGTCTCATCTAAATTCTAAGACTTAGTTGTAGTGATTAAACAATGAAGTCACCTTATTCAGATTCTAAGATTTCAATTTCCAAAATGAGATATGAAGAAGTAGAAAGTAGCATGAAAGAAAACAAAAGTGGGTGAAGCAGCTTGGGAAGACCATTTTTAAAAAAATTGAAGAGGGAGGAAAATTCTATGAAAAACTCAGTAAGACTATAAAAATTAAATCAATGTACACTTTGACATTGACCTCAACGTAGAGGTGAGTATATGTAAAGGAGGTGGAAAATGAATTTGAAAACATGGGACAAGAGTCTACACAGGAGCCATACATCTCTATTTCACAAATGCTTTGAGAAAATATTTAACAGACACTAGCCATAGAGAGCACTGGATAACACTACAAAGTTGAAATTAGATATATTTTAACAAAAATGAAATTTCTCATTATGAGTATGGGAGGCATTCCTAACAGCTATTTGAGGACAATCAGCTGTTAAAGCAACAATCAAAATTACTGCTAGACTAAAAGGAAGAATAAAAATGAGAAAAGACATGCAATTAAAACTTTATCTTGCTCTACATAATTGTTATTGATAATGAAATACAGAATATGAGCAAAAGGAAGGACATTGGCAAAGATTACAACAGTTTTATGTAGAAGCTAAATGGATAGAAATAAATTGCCATACTAAGACCAAAGCAGTCTAAAAACTTGACTTAATGGTCATTTGACTTACTTGTCAACTAGAAAAATACAATAACAAAGTGCATTGTGAGCTTAAAATATTAACTCACTAGTAAAATATTCTGAAGGATAATGGCATATTATGTGCACTAATGATTCATAAAATAGAAGAAATGGAGAATAAAAACACTTTAAAGAAAACTTGATGAGGGCCACAAATAAGCAATGTAAGTCCAAGAATATTTAAAGGTAAAATCAGAAAGATAAAAACAAATAGGGAAAATACAGAAAATAATCTGAACAGATTTTTTATTACAAATCCTTTTCATTAGCAAGAGTAGAAGAGGCACATATTTAGATTCTAAGATCAATTTTAAGCTGTGCTAAAATAGGAAATAAGAATGGCCCTACAAAACCAAAAACTGGAAAAATGGCTACATTAGAAGACTATAGCAAGAGCAGGGATGGGTAGCAGCTGGATGTCATATATAATAAGTAAAGAAATGTGTGGAAGAATGAGAATAAAACATATCTTCAATAAAATACATTATTGAACAAGAAAACGGGCAAGTCATGTTTCAAGAGGCAGAGTGCTGGGATCAGATAACCAATGAACAACTTTTGCATGTTACTATTACCTTTTCAACAGAATGAGAAAGTAAGAACTATCATTAGCACATTGGTTAGATCCTCTGTGGCAAACTGATAGAAGAACATGGAAAAGAGTCATATAGGATTACAAGGAATGGATGGATTTTATTCTTTGATGGAATATCTAAATTGTTGATACAACAAATCCACTATTTGAGAATCTGTGTACTTATTGTATCCATTGGTATTTGAGCTTTTTGAGGGGAAAAACTTTTCTGTTTTTGTTTTTCTATGTTCAGTGTCTAGCAAAGTGTCTTTTATATATTGAGTATTTTATGCATGCTTATTGAATTTAACTGAATCAAATTGAAATGTATGGTAGATGACTGCAAACTGAATCATAAAAGAGAAATTCGTGTTATATTGAGTTATAGCCAAAGTTTTATATTTCTTCTGTTCTTATATCTAGTCACATTGAGTTGAAACAACAAAAATTACCTCCCTAAAATTGCAAAAGAATTACAAAGTCAAGTTTCTAAACATATTAATTACTGTGCTTATTGGTAGGTCATAATGACTGCTAGGGAATCACAACAAGGCATTTAAAGATTCGCAATAAAGCAAGAAAAAACAAGTATGCTGTACTTATGCTATTCCAACAGCTTAAAGCTGCTGAAATTGTCTCTATTCATAAAATTAGAAAAATTATCACACAATAATATTTGTTGTCCTTAGAAGAAACCAACTATGCATCTACCAAGCACCTCAGTTTGGCTTTGCATTTAAACACCTGGAGAAGGAAACTGTTGTCTAAGATACTGATTTTCCATGAAAATTATCCCATAATTAACAAAATGCTTAGGGGTATGGCTGTGCCAATGGAATGCCTGTTTTTCTTTTAATTGCTTTATAATGAAAGAAACAGATTAACTGAAATGATCCAGTTATATGTGAATATCCTTATAAATTCCAAAGGTACTTTGCCATTATGAGGGACAACATTCAAGAGAGAAATAAATCACACCATATTTGTCCTCTGTCTTCATGCAATTAACATTTCCAAATATTCTGGGACTATCATTTATTCATTCCTCATAATCTTTGGTCTAATCTACCTGGTGAAGAGAGCATTTTCAGAGTTGGAGGTGTATCATTAACCCTCTTGTTCCCAAGAAGGTATGTAAAAGAATAATAAACATCCCACAGAGTGAAAAATACTGTGCTTGGTTACCTGCAAACGTGTTTCAACGCAAATACTGTGAGGCTGCCATCCTGCTGCTGTGTTTCATTCTGCACAAAGCAATGTCATATCACTTATGGGGTAACTGTTTTAGAAATAGCTTCTTTGTGATTATTTTCCAGGCACAATTGTACTCAATGCTACCTGGATGGTGAAGAGCATCACCCATTTATATGGCAGCCATCCTTACAACAAGATTTGGCTCCATTTTGGGGCACCACATTTTAAGCAAGGGCATTAATAAATTGGAGAGTTTTCCACATAGGATACCTGTAAGATTAAAGAGATCCTATTTAATAAGTGTATCTCAAAGAGTATGCTTGGGAATGTGTATCTTATACAAGAGAAATCTTGGGAGTCAGGAGGAGAGGAGGGAATACTTCCAGTCGTTAAGTTTTTAAGAAATGTCACAGGGAAGAGTGATTGGACTTGTTTTGCTTGGTCGAATGTTTTAAAAAAAAAATTACTTTTCCTACTCATGGTCAGAGAATGGAATTAGTTTGATTGGTTTGTTGATCCTATCTTCCACCCCCTACCTTGGTGTTAGTATTTTCAGTTGCCAAAAAGAGATGCTCATCTATGCGTCTTTATCAAAGGAAGGATCAAACATGAAAAGGAAAAAGTAAAGGAGTCATTAATCTTGAGTTAGTAGACCCTTACCACAGCATTAGGACAGAAAAAGAATGCTGAATTTGGAATTAGAAGACCTAGTTTTGAATCTTGGGCAAATTACAGAACTTTCCTGAGTTTCTGCTTAGTCATTGACAAAATGAGTTAGACTGGATTGGAAATTGAGTGGAACTGGATGAAGTAAAGGATTTGAAGGGCTGTTCTACGAAGAGGGGTTAGACTTGTTCTCTTTGCCTCCAGAAGGCAGGAGCACTGGGTCAATGTTGTGAAGAGACCAATTGAGGCTTAATGTCAGGATAAACTTCCTAACAATTAAGAACTGTCGCAGTGGAGAATAAGCTGCCTCAGAAGGTGGTAGTTAGTCTCCACTTTCCTATCCACTTTCCTAGAGGTCTTCAATCAGAGGCAGGTTTATTATTTGATGAGCATATTATAGAAATTCCTTTCATCCTGGGTTGGACTAGATGTCCACTGAGGTCTCTTCCAACTCTAAACTTCTTTGACTAGGGATCTTCACAATCCTATTATTCAAGTGGTAAAAATTCTTGCCTTGGAAGTCAGGAAACCTATATTTGCATTTTTTATCTGACTCTTTCTAGCTGTATAAGACTGCCTCACAAGAAAAGAGTGCCTTTAATACCACTGTAAGAGAGAGGAGCATAGAGCAACAGGACAACCGTACTGAAGCCCAGTCAAGTTGTGATCGTAGGTAAGTCATTTAATTTCACTTAATGTTTCTGAACCTTGGTTTTCCCATGGGTACTAAGGAAGCAATACTCAAAAGTTTTTGGTTTTCTTTCTTTTTGTTTTTCCCCTCACAATATAGTGTCCTTTGTTTTAAGGAACTGCTGCTCACTGAAAGTTTGAGTTAATAACAATATTTGGGGGTGAGAAACTGACACACATACAACTCCTCTAAGAAGAGCTGCCATTTTGGCATTTTTTTCATATATGATGGCTGCTGGGATATGTATGCTGAACAAGTCAAAAGCATATTAAGACAACTATTTGTAAATTTTATTTCTCTGCAATGATATTATATCCAAAATCTCTGGCACATCTGGAGAAACTCACAGAAATATTTTGAGAAATATTTTTCCCATAATATGATTCTCAGAAATATTGTACAACTGCTTACTTTATCTAAACTGTATGGCTATTACAAAGTTCTTTCTAAACCTTAGAATATGGTATAAAGGTGAGCCATTAAATGAGAGTTATGATCCTATATAAAAGAGAAACAAACACTGGTACAGTAGAAATAGAACTAGATTTGTAATCAAAGGGCCTAGGTTCAAACCCTAAGTCTCTACAATACATGCTATTTGTGTGTTTTGGGGCAAGTCACAACTTCTCAGAGCATCCTTCTTCCCCATCTGCAAAAGAAAAGGGAGTCTCTAATGCCCCGGTTCCTATGATCCTCTGACTTTTATCATAGATTCAAAACTATCACCATCTGTTTGAGCATGAAAACTATTCCTAAATTTGAAATTCTGTGAATCAAGTCTAGTTAATTCAGCACCTAAATATAAACTTGCATCTTTTTTCTCATGGTACATCACACTGACAGTGTACTGAATTCTAAATAATCTCTGACACCCACTTGTGGCAATGAAAATGAGATGAAAACATTTTGGTTTTTTGAGGCCAGGTCTTCTGATCTGACCTGGTACAGGTATTAGTGGAGTTACCAGATTAGTTTTCACCCTGCTGAAACTCAGTATGTCCGAGCCCAAGCCATTCATCAGCTTTAGCCTCCCCCAGTAAAGGAATTGGACTGGCAGGCTGAATCTAGCCTATATATATCCATCACCTTTAATTATAATAGACTTCCTTTAGCTAGTATTCTACATGTATAAGTAACTGTCTAATGTGTGCTTGTTGACTGATTAATTATGAAGTCCTTTAAATATATTATCTTCATTGGAGCCTTATTAAACCTAGGCTTCAGGTACCCCATCTGGTAAAATGAAGGGATTTAATTCAATGATCTCTAAGGTCTCCTCCAACTCTAAATCTATGATATATCCTACTATTCAAAAAAAACTATCCATTTCCACAAATGAGAAAATCGGCTCAATAATTTCATTGACTCAGCTAAAGCCACAGAGTTCTTTAGTGATTTTAAGTGATAGAACAAGGAGTCTGACTTTTTTTTTTTAACTCAAAGACTAAAGCACATTCCACCTACTGGGATACTCTGCTTCATGATGTAGGACTTCTTTTAGAAACATCGACCTTCTTCCTATTTATGATATGCAACAATCACCCTGAGATCAATGCCTTCGTTATTCATCTCTTTTGCTTCCCCTCTCCTTGTACCTAGCACCTTGACTTATACAAAGAAAGCAATCAGTTCGCAGTTCAGAATGCTTGAGAAAATAATGTAGTTACAGCCTTAATAATTCAATTCAATAAACATTTATTAAAGACTTGCTTTGTGAAAGGAAAAGACTAATTGGGCACTTAAATGAATAAGCTTAATTTTACCTTGGATATTAAAGGTAATTAATATGTGTGTATTGAATTGTTGAATAAGACTTTAGTCATATCTCAGGGAAAGGAAACACAAATTAGAAAGTGTTATGTTATCCCTAGGAAATAAATTTATACTTCAAATAACTCTACTCTCTTGATTTTTGTGTGGCATAGAGGAAAATAAAATGTTTAGGCCTCTAAAAAAAAATAGACATATATGTATATATATTCATGGTGATGAATTAATATGCAGAACTAATTTGTAAAATTTCAAGTCATATGTCTAAAATACTTTGCATTACTCTGCACATTAATTCTGTGATACTGAGATCTTAATGGAAAAAGAAATTAGAGTACAGAGAGGTTAAAAGTTTCAGGTACATATCAATCAACATAACTGATCGCTTGGTAAAAAATTCTGAATTTTGAGGCTAAAACTGAGATTTATTGCTAAGAATCACATAATTCTTAGAAAGTCTACAGTTGTTTATTCAGCTATAGGTTGGTGCTATAGGTCAATTATGTTAAATGATAGTTCTGATGTAGACATCTATTATCTCTATCTTCCTAGTGCATTTGGCTAAGGGAGAATGATGCACCTAACAAAGAAACAGGTAAGTGACAATTCTATGGCTGTGTTAAGTTCCTTTCTCCTCAAATTGGTAGAAAAGGTGTTCAATTCTAGAGAAACAGTATAAGTCAGACTAGCAGACTGGGAGTTAGGAGGAGGTATGTTTGAATTGTGCTACTGACACTAATTGTACAACCACGTGCAAATCACATAAATTCTATGACTCAAGTATTCTTCTCCAGAGAATGGAAGTAATAAAAACCTGTAGCAGCTCCATCACAGAGTTATGGCTAAAAACAAATGAGAAAATTCATTTGAAAGTATGTTTTAGTCCTTAAACAGCTATATAAATGTCAACTAATAAATCATTATCATTCTAGTAGTAGAGTGAATTCCTGAGACCCTTGTCTGCTCGCCAGCCCATAAGCTCTGGTGCTACTTTTAGCCCTACTTTATGTATATTTGAAGAGTGATAAATTAACCAAGAAAAGAAAAAAGTCATCCTTATATTGGCATTCAACTTGAAAAGAAAAACAGGAGAGAAATAAAGGCACTGACTCAAGCAAGATATGACTGACAGAAACAATGAGGTTCAATGAAGTGGCAATAAAAATTGTACTTTTTAAATAGTAGAGTAGGCTACATCTCTCCAAATAGTTAAAAATGCCATTGTGCTTCTAATTACCCACTTAATTCAGTGAATTCCAATGCCCAATTAACATTACAAATAATCAAGGTTAAAAATATAATTAATGTAACTGTGATTTCATTATAATTAAACTAATTATACTGATATGCAGCACAATAAGGGACATGCAGGCCATTATGTTAATGAAGATTTTTTTTTCTTCTTTCTCTTTAAGTAGAGCTATTTGATTTACATTTTAAAATTATTTGGCCAAATAATGAAATGGAATCCTAAGGGAGAGAGTTCAACTTAGGAGGAAGAAACCAGCAATATGCTCTTCCTTTCAAAGGTCTCATTCTTTTATCTGCATGAATTATCAAATTGGATACTTTGCTTCTGTGCATATAGAATGAGATCCCACAACCTTAGATAACTAGAGCATAGCCTAATTCCACTTCAAGATGTTAAATGGTATCTATACCCACACAGGGGTGTAAATATACACATAAAAACATGAAACACCCAAGACTCACAGCAATGTCTTTCCTATTATTACTCCTGAACAGAACCTTAGAATCCTAGAATAACAAAATAATCTCAGTTGATAACACCTGAGTTGCCATCTAGTCCAATCCATATCTAAACGAGAATATCTTTTCTTGCACACCTCAGAAGGGCTCATCTGACCTTCTATGAAGGCCTTCTGTGAAGGGGAATGCATGTATTTCCTAAAACAGACCAATCACTTTAGCATTTGTGTGTTTGGGAGTTCTATTTTTCCCTTATAGACAAATTAAATTTGCTTCCTTGTAACTTCTATTCATTGTTTCTAGTTTTGCCTCGTAGAACTAAGCAGGTCAAGAACGTCTCTTCTAATAGACTGCTTCCCAAATTCTTCTAGGCCATTTCTGTGCCTTCCTTAAGTAATCTCTTCCACATTTGAAACATCTATAAATAGCTCAACCAATCCTTATTTGGCAAGAACTTGAGGCCCTTCCCCAACCTTATTGCCTACCCCTATAATCTTCCCTGCTTATCAATATCATTCCTAAAATGAAGCATCATTAGAATGTGTTCTAAACCAGGGCTAAGTACTGTACAGTATTCAAACTGCTAAAAATATTTGTGTACTTGTCATAATTATAATGCTTTGCCAATATGGTGGCGGTATGGTCATTTTCAAGCATGTCTGAATTTTTGTGACCCCTTTTGGGGTTTTCTTGGCAAAGATATCGGAGTGGTTTGCCACTTCCTTCTCCAACACGGTTTACAGATGAGAGAACGAAGGCAGAGTCATGCGATTTTCCCAGGTACACATAGCTACTACGTTTCTGAGGCTAAATTTGAATTCAGCTCCTCCTGACTCTAAGACCAGTGATTTCATTGGGATGCCAGGAGAGGAAATTCCTTTACTAATGCAGGTTGACACCTTCTCTGTAACTTATAGATATGGAGAATTGCCTAGGGTACCGAGTAGTAGAATGAGCTCCCCAGGGTCATGCAGCCAAAATATAGGACATGAAACCAGGTCTTACTACTTTCTAGTGAAGCTGGTAGCTCTCCATTTCTTGCTTCCTCATGGGAAATTTTTCATAAATTCACAAACCACCTTTCTGAAACTTCATTCCAATGCTTTTTGTTCTATCCTATAGTCAAAAGCAAAACAATCCATCTTCCTCATGACGGCAGATACCACCCCCCATTCATCAAAAATCTTTTCGGTTCCTGCTATTTCCAAAGCAAAGAGGGCAAGTAAGTGGTGCAGTGGATAGGGTACCCAGCCTGAAGTCAGGAAGACTCATCTTCCTAGGTTCAAATCTAGCCATATGGCCCTTGGCAAGCCCCTTAACCCTGTTGGCTTCAGTTCCTCATTTATAAAATCAGCAGGAGAAGGAAATGGCAAACCAGTCTAGCATCTTTGTCAAGAAAACCCTAAATGGGGTCAGGAAGAGTCGGAC
The DNA here is from genome assembly GCA_028627135.1 of Pseudochirops cupreus. Classification (NCBI taxonomy): domain Eukaryota; kingdom Metazoa; phylum Chordata; class Mammalia; order Diprotodontia; family Pseudocheiridae; genus Pseudochirops; species Pseudochirops cupreus. The sequence continues at coordinate 361,641,834 of CM053583.1, forward strand.
CCGACTGAAACAGCTGAATAACAACAACAATAAAAGAAACTGGAAGAAGTGGTCACAGAAACACACCTTACATGTAGACGGCAGTTACGAGGCACAATGGAGTCAGGAAGACCTCAGTTTGTGTACAATTTCCGACACTAGCTGTGTGACCCTGGCCAAGTCTCTAAGTAACAGAGAAGGTGCCAACCTACACTGGTAAAGGGAATTTCCTTTCCTGGAGAGTTCCCTATGCCAATGAAATCACAGGTCTAATTATCCCTCTCCCTAGAACATACAAAAGTAGAAAGAACAGTCACAAGAGGGAGTGTGTTCCTTCTCATTTGAAATTTTCAAATAAAAACAGAATTGCCCTTTGTTATGAATATTGTGGGGCAGTTTTTCTGTCAGATACCAGTTAGCCTCAAAAGTGTCTCTAAGGTCCTTTCCAACTCTGAGTTTCTATGATTCTGTGAACTGAATGATAATGATAGAATATTTAAAAACAGCTTTGCTATACAAAGCACTTCCCCACAACACCACTGTGATATCAGGAGTAAAACATCATTTTTCATTTTAGAGTTTTAAAGAGATCCACAGAAATTAAATAGCTTGCCTGGGATTATATAGTTAGTCCAGTGATCTTTCCACCAAACACTCATTTACATAAAAATATAGAATGTTTTCTCCCTCTGAAATAGGGAGTTACTTGTTTAGTAGAAGAAAATAACATGTAAAATTTAGCCTAATCCAGAATGAATGATCACAAATTTCAAATTATTGTGGTCCAAATAAATGAAGTTTTCTAGTGCAAGTACTTGAACAAACTAGGAAATAATATGAGTTAAAATTAAGCTAAAAATTAACCAGTCTTCTCAGCTACAGCAAAGTTACTTTCCTAAAACACAGATCTGTCCATGTCAACCCCTTGCTCAATACACTCCAGTATCTCCCTATGACCTGCAGAATCAAGCACTTTGCAACCTTTCTAGTCTTCTTAAACTTTACTCACCTTCACCTCCCCAACAAGCCAGGGGACACCAGCCTTCTTGTTCACTTTTCCTCGTGCACAGGAGTCCATCTCTTCTCTCCGAGCCTTTCCACTATCTGTACTCTACGCCTGAAATGCTCTCCTCCTTACTTCCTGTTTCTGGCTTCCCTGGTTTCCTTCAAAACTCAGCTCAAATATCACTAAGACCTTTGCCAGTCTCCAAACACCCCTACTATTTGCCACCAAACACCCCTACCATTTACACTGCATGTATCTTGTATATACACAATAATTTGCAAGTCGTGTCCCTATTAGAATGTGAGCAACTAGAGGGCAGGAAGGTAGCCATGTTTTTGCCGTTTTTTGTCAATCTCCAGCATTTAACATAGTTTCTAGCACACAGTGAACCCTTAATAAAAATGTTCACTGATAATAACAAATTGCCAAAGCATTTTTCTAATCTGAAATTTAATTTATCTGCATCCTTCTATGAGAAGGAAAGGAAATCTTCATCATCTATTGACTGATTGGTACTTAATGCAGACACATTGGCAGGGACGGGTAGGTGGGTGGATTATTCATTTAGTTTCATTAATCTAAAATAATTGCTTTGGAACATCTTTAAAATTCACCTATTCTGGACTGCAAGTTATGCTTATCAAAGAATCAGCAAAACCTTCACAGCACTGGGCAATTAATAACCTACTCTCCAACATTCCATTAACAACTGGGAACCAAGAAGAACCATGTGATTAATGACAATGGAGGAGAAAATTAATCTTCAGAAGTTACAAGGAACCTGAAATGTGATTGCCCACAAAAGAGAACAAAGGATACTGATTGATTTTAGTTGTCTTTGTTCTTAAATGGCATGAGTGTAAAAATATATTTAAGAAAGATAACAGTAATTCTTTTGGCATTGTGAGCTTTATCATAAAGGAAAGATATGTCTTGAAATATTATTTTTAAATTTGATTTAATGTGTGTTAAATTAAAAATTTAGGAATATATGAGGGATCAGTGATTGTCTCAGCATATGGAGAGAATTATTTCTATTTATGCAAATTTCTTATCTATTCATTAGTAGATCATAGAATTATAGATTTAGAGCCTAAAGGGGCCTTGGAGGTCATGTAATACGATTACCTGATTTTATAAAGCAGAGAACTGAGGGAGAGGTGAAGAATCTCTTTTCTGAGACAATATAGGTAAAGTGTGGAGTTGGAATTTGAATCCAGTACCTTATTCAAATTCTATTGTTCTTTGATGAGTCCTAGGAACTTGCTTCAGGGTCAGAGAAGTTAAATGACCACCAGCCCTAAGTATGAGGCAAGATTTGTACTTATATTGACTGATGCCAAGGGCAGGTAGGTTGTGCAGTGGATAGAGCTCTGGGCCTAGAGTCAGGAGGACCTGAATTCAAATCCAACCTCAGATACTTACTAGCTGGATGACCCTTGGCAAGTCATTTTACTCTGTTTGCCTCAGTTTCCTCAATCATAAAATAAGGTGGAGAAGGAAATGGCAAAACCCTCTAGCATCTTTGCCAAGAAAAATCCAAATGGGGTCACAAAGACTGGAATAACTAAACAACCACAAAATGATTGACTCCAAAAACAATAATATGCATTATTCTGTTGTATTAACTAATAATTTATGAAGGACTTTCCTTTTTCCTGAAAAGTACTTTATAAGTCATACAGAGATATAAAATGTATTGGGAATAATGCCAAATTATCTAGATGAAAATTTTTGAAATCTGATCTTTTTTTCTAATGTTTTGTTTACATGACAGCTCTCTAATATAATTTCCAAATATTGAAAATAATTATCAAACACTGGGGATAACTTTAAATATCTGTATGTCTGTCATCACTTAGACAAAGCAATATGAAAACTAGTATTTTTACCCCAAAAAATCTGTTGAGGATATTTGGTATTATGGAGACAAGGGCCTCACCCTCTAGAAATCTACTGTCATAATGATTTGAATCTGTTATACTATGATATTTATCAATGAATATATTTAAGAGATTAATGAGGAAAATCTAAAAAACTGTAAATTACAGATGCAGTGGTGCTTAGAATAAGTTTCTTAATGCTGCTTCTGTTTAGCCAGAAAAGGAACAGCCTACTGATCTTTCACGGTATATTAGTCTTACCTAAATACTTAAAATAACTGAGGAAGTAAACTTGGGTCAGTCATACATCATCGTTTAGTATGACAATTTTACTCTGATACTATAACTTACAAGTCAATTTGGAAACAACAGTCCCTAAAGATTTCTAAGAATCTTTTAAAAACAAACTACAAAATGATGACTGAAAAAGATGTTAAGTACCATGTGTTCACATTTTCATTTCCCAACCTTTCCATTTAACTTGGTGAATGTCTCCCTGCTATAGTCAGAGTCTGATAAACAAGAAAAATCTAAATCCGTGGTCTCCAGAAAAACCTAACAACTCAGGTAACAATACTCATGGTGTGACTTAATTCTTATTCTAGGAGATGCCAGCAGATTGAACAATGTCTAGAGTGTTACTTGTTCCATCTCCAAGCTAGCTACTATTTCTAGTTCCTTTTCTCTCACACCAGTGAATTTGTCTCTAGAGACTCCTGTAATCAGCGCCTTTTTCCATACATACTAACATGTAGTCACCTCATAATTATAAATTTAGAGATCCTTGTTTTCTACCTATTCTCCAAAATCTACCTTTTCTTTTCTTTCTTCCTTCCTTCTTTTTTCTCCTTCTTCCCTTCTTTCCTTCTGTACTTCTTTTTCCCTTAATTCCTTTAAAAAATAATAAAATGTCCTAGTTAATTAGCATGTGTGTCAGAGGGGATAAAAAGAATGCGTGTGAGTCAGGAAAATATGGTAAAGTTCAACCTCTGGCAAAAACTGTAGATCCTGGTCAAGTTGTTTAATATCTCAGTGCCCCAGGCTATAAGTCATAAAGTAGGTAATAATCAGGATTAAGAGAGGGAATTCCTTACTCACCAGTAATTCTAGACTTGGATGAAATCACAGAACTGATAGAATGAAAAAGAAATTGACACACAGGTGATCCCTGTCTTTCAAAAGAATGGAAACTTCTTGTGACTCAAGATTATTTCATTTTTTTTCTCTCTGTTAGAGTCTCCTAGCATAGTACATGCATGGTTTGCTCAGTACCTAATGAAGTCTTGTTGTTTAATTAATTTTAAAAGATTATTTTTTGGGGGTGGAGCCAAGATGGCAGCACAGAAGCAGGAAAGTTCCGCAGCTCCCACATAGCCACCTCAAATACCCATAAAATATGACTCTCAACAAATTTTAGGGCTCTAGAACTCAAAAAAAAAATACAGAAAAAGCACATTTGCTAAAGGCAGCTCAGCAGAAGGGCTCATCACAGCACCCTGGGAGCCAAAACCAACCCGACCTGAAACCGTGGCTTGGCCCCACGGCTTGGCCAGGATGAGCTGCAGCTGGAGCATTCAGCAGAGTGGATCAGAGGCAGCTGTGGCAGTTTCCAGAACTATCAGCCCATAAGAAACAAAGACAAAGTGAAAGGTCAATGGAACTCAGCTAAACTTAGGGGAGAAACCTACATTCAGAGAAAGATCTAGAAAGAACAGAGTTTAAATGGAGACTGAAGCAACCTACATGCTATCACTCTTTTCCATGTTTGGTTTTGTTCCCTTTTTCCCATTGTTCACTCCATTGCTTACAACCCTTCTGTACAACCAGACTAATGTCCAATGTGAAAGTATTTGCAGATTCTATACTTGACTACATGCTGCCAAGGGAAGGAGGGGAGAGAGAGGGGAGAAAACTTGAAATTCAAGGGACTCCGGAACTGAATCTTGTAAACTAAAAGTAAATAAACAAATCAATTTTAAAAAATAAAAAATAAATTTGGGGGAGAAAAGTAGTCCGGCTGAACTGCCTCCAGGGCAAGGAAGAGGCAGAAGCGGTGACCCTGCAGCTGCTTCCACGTGGCTGCTTCAGAAGCTCCCGACTTCCAGATTGCAGGGGTGCCAAGCAATCATTTAGAGGCTAAGCGCTCTTGCGCTGAGCAGCCTGGATCCAGATCATGGTCTTGGGTGGTGGCCCTGGGGTTTGTTTTCAGTGAGCCAAACCTAGTGGGGGCTGCAGTGGCCTCCTAATAGCTCCGGCAGCTGCGAAAACCCCAGCAATTTGGGACAGAGCTTTCCCTTCTGGAAGCAGAGTTCCACAGAGCTAAAAAATCAAGTAATTGACTGGCAGCATGAGCAGGCAAAGTAAGAACAGCAACTGAACTTTAGATTCCTTCTTTGGGGACAAAAAGGATCAAAGCATGGAATGGGAGGAAGACAACACAGTCAGAACTCCCACACCAAAAGCTTCCAAGAAACATGAGACTGCCTAAAAGCCAGAGAACAGCTTAAGAAGGATTTTGAAAACCAAATTAGAGAAGTAGAGGGAAAATTGGGAGGAGAAATGAGAATGATGCAAGAAAATCATGAAAAGAGAGTCAACAACCTGACTGAAGAAAATAACACCTTAAAAAATAGATTAACTGAAACGGCAAAAAAGGCCCAAAAAGCCAATGAGGAGAAGAATGCCTTAAAAAGTCAACTTTGCCAGATGGAAAAAGAATCTCAAAAGCTTTCTGAAGAGAATAATTCCTTCAGAATTAAAGTGGAGCAAATGGAAGCAAATGACTTTATAAGAAATCAAGATACTATTAAACAGATCCAAACAAATGAAAAAATAGAAGGCAATGTGAAATATCTCCTTGAAAAAACCATT
>CM053583.1:361648072-361668045 GCA_028627135.1 Pseudochirops cupreus
TTAAAGTTTACAGATAATCTGAAAATCATGTGCTTCTTAGCACCCATTGCTCCAATGTGCACAGCTCTACCACAATCACAAGTGAAATAGAAATGGATCACACTGATGGGCATTTTGAATTTTTCTTTGTTTCACCATTAGCCTTGACCAAACACATCAGTCTAATGGGAATAAGTTTCTCTGTGCTTACCTAGGCTAGCCCTTTGAAAACCAACTCAGTCTGGTGCTACAACCTCAAAACCTTTTGGGCATGAAGAAGTTCAAGTTCCAAGTGGAACCTGTCAGAACTAAGATTCCACTGGCATCATATACAAGAGTCAAAGACCATTTTCATACCATTATGATGCATTGTAGTAAAATATTGTTGAAGGGAAGATTGAAAAATATTTGGGTAGAGGGGATGAGAGCTTAATCATAACAAAAAGATGACCAAGAAAATATTTTTACAAATTCAATCTTATATACTTATTTTCTGATTTCCTTCTTTTCTTTTTCTTTCTTTTTTTCTTTCTATCATCCGTCTATACCTATCTAATTTTATCATATATCACCTATAAATCTATTTTTTTAGAACAATATCTACATTGATCAAGAGCAACATTGATGATGGTACTGGAAGGAAACAGACAAACTTTTACAAGTGATACTCCAAAGTAACTAAAGGATATTATCAAAGAAATGGAGGATCAATGAACCAGCAACAATGAAACAATTTTTGTCCTCATAGAGCTTACATTCCAATGGGGGAGATAACATTGATCATATAGGTACAAACAAGGGAATCTTAAGGAACATATAAGGGAAGGGCAAAGGAACAAGTATTTGTTAAATATCTACTATGTACAGGAAACATAGATGATACAGTAGGTAGAGTACCGAGTCTGGAGTCAGGAAGACCTGAGTTCATATCTGTCCTCAGATTTAGGTATGTGACCTTGACCAAGTCACATAAGCCTGTTTGCCTCTATTTCCTCATCTGTAAAATGAGCTGGAGAAGGAAACGGCAAACCACTCTGGTATCTTTCCCAAGAAAACCCAAAATAGGGTCACAAAGCATAGGACACAACTGAAATGATTGAACAACAACAACAACAGCAACACAGTATTAGACACTGTGCTAAGAGCTTGACAAATATCTCATTTCAGCTTCACAACAACTCTAAGGGGTAAGTACTACTGTTATCCCCATTTCACAGGTGAGGACAGGTAAGACAGGTATACAGAGGTTAAGTGACTTGCCCAAGGACACACAGCTAGTAAAGATCTGAGACCACATTTAAACTCAGCTCTTCCTGACTCACGCCTGGCATTTTATTCACTCTGCTACCTAGAAGGGTGTAATGGAAAGAAAAGTAATACTTTGCTGCTGATTTCAGCTATTAAAGTGCCTTTGATTGTGTCAAGACTTTGTTGGAAACAATATATGTTATGTTGCCCTTAATAGGCCTAAAGTTATCCCATAGAGTCTACAGTGGGATGAGCTTGCCTAAAAAGCTGAACAGGAAGTACATAAAAGATCAAACATGAGCTGGGACGAAGCAGAACAGAGAGAAAATATTTGTGATGTCAGCACTCTGTTGTTCTGTCTGCTGTTCTGTGTTGATGTTATCTTGTCAGACAGAATCTCTGGCTGTTGATATGTGTTACTTTGTCAGACAGAAGCACCCTGTCTGTTGTTCTTAGAAGTCCTTAAAGAGGACTTTACTGCTGTCCACAAAAGTCCTGGGACTGTCGATTTCTGTTTGATTTCTCAGAAGCTTTGTCTGTTGGTTTGTGTTACTTTGTCAGGCAGAAAGTAAATTGAGATGATAGTGCCATTGATGTGTGTAAATAATTGTAGTTCTGTGAAGTTTTGTCTTTCTACAAACAGAAACAGTGAAGGGCTTGGAGTGGAGAAGTCCATATGAAACAAGAGCAGAGAGTTGCCTATGTGTGAGTCCAGACAAGATCTGGGAGCATGGAAAAGGAGCCATGGGGTTTGGAAGTCAGCTTTGAGTTAAGATGAAAGGAGATTTTATTTGGGTACTCAATGTGGACTGATGAAATTGTGACTTACTGTGACTAGGGGTGGATAGCCTTTATACTTTCCACTACCCCTTAAGGATGAATAGAAGCCAGCCTCCAATCAAGATGAAAGAAGACTCTAGATGGGTACCTTCTATTGATTGAGGAGACTATGACTTACTGAATGATATGTTTTGTTTAAGACTTCGTGGCCACCTTAGTAATAAGTTATTATGTTATATTGTTGTGAATGTTGTGCTTTAGTTTATTGCTGAATAAATAGAGAGTTCACTATGCTGTGTGATTAGATCCTTAAAGTTATTCACAACATCAGTCCTCAGGAGAACAGCTTGTGATTGACTTTACAAAGGGGTAGGTACTAGCATCCAGGGGAAAACTATCAAGGCCTCTAGAAGTTAGTAAGGGACTTGAGTCTTGAGGGAAAATAAGACTTTCTAGAAGTAATGAAAAAAGGGAGAACATTCTAGGTAGGGTGTCCAGCCAATGCAAAGGCACAGTGATAAGACAAAGAATGTGATATGTGAGAAAAAGAAAAAAAAATCCAGTATTGTTGGACTGTAGAATTCATTAATGAAATCAAGGTATAAGAAAGGAAGGTTCCAAATTATGAAGAACTTTCGATGTCAGAGAAGTGTATATATTTGATGAGATGGAATTTTATGGCAAAAATAATGGATAGATTTTTAATATTCTTTGGGTACCACTGATATCTTACTGAAGTTGAAAACAAATGAAGGCCCCTACTATCTTGTGTTAACCCCTTGTTTTAAATGTGTAGAAGAATGAGACAAAAGTTACGTAGCATAAGCAGGAATGGATGAGTTGCCATATGTATTGAGGAGGGGAATACCCACATGGATTGAAATCACAGAACCTGTTTGAGTACATAGATGTATGTGTCTGTGCATATAATTCCCAGTATTATATCTTCCATTTAATGCTCCATCTTCTAGTTACAGTTCTTAGAGGTCATCTAGTTCAGCCTCAGAATTATGCATTTATCTTTCAGAATGGTTTATATCCAGTCATAGCTCATGCCTCCTAAAATCATCTTGTAGATTGCTAAAGGGCTTTGGGAGGGGGAGCATTGTGAACAAAAGTAACTGATATGTAATGATGAAGATAAAATATTCTGGTCAGTTAACATTTAAAAGAATATGTACAACTCTGCTGAGGCAATTCATATTTACCAAAAAGAGACTTCCTGATTGCAATTTGAATTTACTTAAAACAAGTCATGGAACTTTAAATATGCCCAAAAAACATTTTTAGATTAGATTTATATATTTTTTTTTCTTTTTTATTATTAATTTGACATAGATGAACATTTCAATATATAAGAAACAAAAAATGTTATATATTAAATTCTTGAGGACTATAAAGCAGTGTGTTTTTCTGTAATGTGTATTAAAGTTGAGACAATAGCAACAAAGCTACCCTATTTATCTTTGCCCCCCTCTGAATTCTTTCTGATAATAACAATTATTAATAATAAGTGACTAATATTTATGTAGGCCTTTAGTATTTGTCAAGTGTTTTATCTATATTACTTCATTTAAACTTCAGAGCAACCTCATGAGGTAGGTGCTATAATTCCCATTTCTGAGCAATTTTTAAAAGTTTCATTGATGATTCTTCCTTTTCTTTCCCTTATTTTTATTTTTTGGCACTTCTTTCATGATGTGCTTCCTTCTCCCTCTCCCTGCAACCAGATCCTCTCCCCAACAGACATTTTCTCTTATAACAATCAAGCTTTGCCAAGGGAAACAAAGTCATACATTGGTGGTTCTTGAAAATGTGGTGCAAATTTTTTAAAAACTGGATTCTAATTATCTTATTAAGGTCAGATCTTCATAATCTGGGTGAGCTTCTTTGGGCTGCCTAATTCCATTGGGGCAGTTTTATGTCAATGTGGCCACTCAGAGGATGAACTTTTTTTTCATTCAGTGATATTATTAACGGATAATTAGACTTAGATCCATAGGACCATAAAATGATAAGGCTAGAAGAAACCTTAGAAGCCATCTAGTTGACTGACATTCCTGTTTTATAGAGGAGGAAATAGACCAAGAGAGGTTAAGTGATTAGGGCAGGGTCAGATAGATAGTAACTGTGTGAAATAGGGTTTGAGCATAAGTTTTCTTGACTCTAACATGGTCTCAGGTCCAGGGATGGAGAACCTGCAGCCTCAAGCCCACATATGGCCTTGAGTCTTTGACTGAGTCTTTGACTAAGTCTAAGTTTTACAGAACAAGTCCTTTTATTAGGGGGATTTGTTCTGTGAAGTTTGGACTCAAAGGGCTGCCACATACGGCTTTGAGGCCACAGTGTCCCCACCACTGGTAGACCTTGAAGACAACCTTAGAAATCATCTAATCAAACCCTTTAATTTTATGGTTGAGGAAATGCCATCCCAGAGATGTTAAGTATGCTTTAACAAGATCATGCAGTAGTAAATGCCAGCACTAGGATTTGAACCCAAATCCTCAATTCCTGCAGCTCATGCAATCATTGCATCATTCTGCTTCTCCAAAAGTGGTGACTTCTGGTCTCCCAAGACAGAAATTTATAGGTTGCCATGACATAGAAATATGTGGGTTATCAGCATACATTTTTCTCTATATCCTCACCACTGGACTTCAAAATGTAGAAATTAACCTCCCTTCTTGGCATATCTGCTAAAGTTTTAGGAATTGACAAAGGATGAGGGTGACATTATTAGTTTGGAAGGAGAAATACAAAGCCTATACATTAAATTGGGGCCACATACATTGCAAAAGGAATAAGTCCAAGTGATGATTGATTCAGGAGTATTCAGGTGTTTGCATTTCTTTCTACCCTGTTAAGAATTGGGAAATGTCCAAATAATGTAGGGCAATAATTATAATGGAAGGCTGACCTCTGGGAAGGAAATTGGTGAGGTATGATGAGTTCCCTGGGCATTCTAGGCACTGTGTTTTAAGGAGTAGATGTATTTGGGGAGGGAGAGGGTGCCACCAAGTTTTGGATTGCTTTATCCCAGGCAATGTCATTTTATTATTGAATAACTTTCTGGTTACTGTAGGGTCCCCTAGAAAGAACTTCTATGTAGAACCAGGAAGCAAACAAGAATTCTACTCTATAAGGGACTGATAAAAGGTGTTCCCGTTGAGTATAAGGTTTTACTAGCTGGAGATCTTTAGTTAGGAGCATGTGGACCAGCTGTCTCTGCACAACTATTTTTATTGCATCTTTGATATTTCCTCCATATGGACAAATTTATTCATTAATTTAATGAGATGCCATCTTACGGAAATACATTAAAATAAAAGTCAAAATAAGGTTTATTCAACCTTGTTGTTTGAAAAAAAAATTTCCTATTTGCCCTTTTCCCTTTATCTCTGAATCCCTTTCTTCTTCTCCCTATCTTTCTTACTCAAAAGGGAAAAAAGCATGCCTACATATTGAACCCTGCTGTTTAAGTTATATTACAGTCTACAATTTGTATATTCTTTCACTCAATGTAGCTGGAGGAAATCAAGGAGCCATGCAGACAAGAATCTATGAAGTAATCCTAGCTAATCCTGCCAAGGCCCTTACTAATTCATAGAAATCCATTTATTCATCTTTTAGCAACTCCTCACATTGTCTGTTCTATACATTCTCCAAAGTGGGAATACCACTAATTGAGTTCACTTTGCCCTAGACTCTATATGTTCTTGTAGAAGAATGTGTCACAGGTTTGTGTGTGTGTGAGCATGTGTGTATGTGTGTGTGTGTGTGTGGTAGAAGAGAAGGAGGAGATGTTATACTATTGGTAGTGTACCAGTTTAGCAAATACCCCTTTCTAAAAGCCTTTAGAAGTTTCTAATCTCTGCTGCACCTCAAAACCAACCATTTCCTCTTCTTTGCTTCACTCTTAATGAATAAGGCTATTTTCTCCTTGCACTATTGACCCTCCACCCTCTGGTCTCCTGCAGAAGGTTAGTCCATCAATCATTAACATTCTTATATGTGTGCATATAGGTGTGTGTATGTGTGCACACACATAGATACACACGTGTATGTGTATATACATATATATGTACACCTTACTGTGCATCCTGAGTCTATAACTTTTCTGTCAGGTGATGAATAGCTGTTTAATTTTGAGTCCTTTACAATCATGGATGATCATTGTGATGATAAAAGGCTTAAGTCTTGCAAAGTTGTTTGTCTTTATAATAATGATTTTATTCTACTAATTCCATTTCTACTCAATTCAATCTATATCAGTTCATATTTGTCTTCCCAGATTTCTTTGAAACCAAACCTTTCATTCCTTACAGCATTATTCGTACAATAAATAATAGCATTCTATCATATTTCCATATCATAATTTGTTATTTCCTAGTCAATGGATACACAGTTTGTTTCCAAATATTTGAAATTATGAATAGGACTACAACAGATATTTTTTCACACATAGATTCTTTTGCCATTCCTTTGAGCTCTTTAGGGTATAGGGCTAATAGGGTCAATGGGAATATAAATTTTAATAATTTTTTTTAGCATAATTCCAAATTGATTTCCAGAATTGTGAAACAAAATCACAGGTATAGGAAAGTAACCTTATTTTCAATAGAAATGTTCTTATATGTGTTGGGTAAAATCTGTCAAGATGCACTACTGATGGGGTCAAAAGAGTATGAGTTTATAAAGCTTACATGAACTGTTGGAGACTTTTGCAGGGTGGTATCATTAACAGCATGGTACATTGAGATACAGAACCTTCAACCCTAAAGTAAGTTTCAGGGTTTTGAGAGATTGGCAGAGCTACTGGAGGTCAGGTTGTAGATAAACAGAACTGATCATTTTCAGACTTCATAATTTTGTTTACTACTGAGGATACAATTCCTATTTTATTATGAATGTAAGATGATGTTACAACATTATATGTTCATTAATTGAGGAAAAAAAACTATATAATTATCATTTCTTCATAAAGCATGCAAATTCTGTGGATCTTTATCTTTTACTCTCATGGATGAATCCCACTCTCTGAATCATGCCTACATCTTTTCCACAGCTAAGGGGTCAAAGTTATTTCTAATGCAATCACCTTGAACTTCCACCAGTGCGCCTCACAAACACTTATCAGTTGATAATCATTTAGTTATCAAAAGAATTTAATCCAACAAGTATTTAGTAAGTGCTGCTATATACTAGGCACTGTTCTAAGTGCTGGGGATACAATTAATAAAAGAAAGACATGTATTTCCATGGTCATTGTTAAGGCAAAAATAAGAGTCACATCCATGACCATATAAATTACTTTCAATTTTTTAGTTAATCTTATATTTATTTATTTTTAGTTTTCATTATTCATTTCTACAAGATTTTAAGTTACAAATTTTCTCCCTGACTTTCCCCTAAATCCACCCCAAGATAGTGAGTCTACTGAATATCCCTTCTCCCAATTTGCTCTCTCTTATATCCTCCCTATATACTCCCTCTTAATTTTCAAGTAGGACAAGATGGATTTCTATACCCCAGTGTCTGTATATCTTATTTCCCAGCTGCATGTAAAAAAACTATTTTTTAACTTTTTTTTTTAAGTTTGATTTCAAGATTCTTTCCCTTCTTCCCTCCTCATCCACTACCACTGGGAAGATAAGCAATTCAATACAGGTAGTACATGTGTAGTTATGCAAAACATTTCCATAGTAGTTATATTGTGAAAGACTAACTATATTTCCCTCCATCCTATCCCACCCCCCACTTATTCTATTTTCTACCTTGACCTTGTCCTTTTGACCTTGTTCTTGTTTCTAACTACCCTTTCCCCCAATCTGCCCTCCCTTCTATCATCCCTTCCCTTATCCCCTTCCCTCCTACTTTTCTGTAGGGTAAGATACCCAATTGAGTGTGTATGTTATTCCCTCCTTAAGCCAAATTCAACGAGAGTGAGGTTGACCCATTCCCTTTTACCTCCCTGCTCTTCCCTCCAATGTAACAGTTTTCTCTTGCCTCTTTTACATGAGATAATTTACCCTATTCTATCTCTCCCTTTCTCCTTCTCCCAATATATTTCTCTCTCACCTCATAATTTTATTTTTCGTATTCATAATTCATATTCAACTCATCCTGTGCCCTCTGTCTATGTATACATATGCACATATATACACATACTCACATATGTATTTATACACAAATACACCCTCCTATGCATACATATATGTATGTATACACATATATGTATATATACATACGTGTGTGTGTGTCCCTTCAACTATCCTTATACTGAGAAAATTCTCATGAATTACAATTATCATTTTTCCATGTAGGAATGTAAATAGTTCAACTTCAAGAAGTTCCTTATGATTTCTTTTTCCTGTTTACCTTCTCATGTTTCTCTCACTTCTTGCATTTGAAAGTCAAATTTTCTGTTCAGCTCTGGTTTTTTCATCAAGAATACTTGAAAGTTCTCTATTTCACTGAATGACCATATTTTCCCCTGAAGCATTATAATCAGTCTTGCTGGGTAGGTGAATCTTGGTTTTAATCCTAGCTCCTTTGACCTCCAGAATATCATATTCCAAGCCCTTCAATCCCTTAGTGTAGAAGCTGCTAGATCTTGTGTTATGTCCTGATTGTGTTTCCACAATACTCAAATTGTTTTTTCCTAGCAGCTTATAATATTTTCTCCTTGACCTGGGAACTCTGGAATTTGGCTATATTAGGCTATTCCTAGGAGTTTTCTTTTTGGGATATTTTTAAAGAGGTGATTGGTGAATTCTTTCAATTTCTATTTTGTCCTCTGGCTCTAAAATATCAGGGCAATTTTCCTTGAGAATTTCTTGAAGGACAATTTATAGGCTCTTTTTTTTATTGTGGCTTTCAGGTACTCCAATAATTTTTAAATAATCTCTCCTTAATCTATTTTCTAGGTCAGTGTCTTTTCCAATGAGATATTTCACATTGCCTTCTATTTTTTCATTTGTTTGTATCTGTTTTATAGTATCTTGATTTCTCATAAAGTCATTGGCTTCCATTTGCTCCAATCTAATTCTGAAGGAATTCTTCTCTTCAATGAGTTTTTGAAATTCTGTTTCCATCTGGCCAATTCAGCTTTTAAAGGCATTCTTCTCCTCATTGGCCTTTTGGGCCTCTCTTGCCATTTGAGTTAGTCTATTTCTTAAGGTGTTATTTTCTTCAGTATTTTTTGTGTCTCCTTTTCATGATGATTTTGAGTCTCCTTGCTTTTCATTATTTTCTTGCATCATTCTCATTTATTTTCCCTCTACTTCTCAGTTAATTTTCAAAATCCCTCTTCAGCTCCTCCATGTCCTGTAATCAGTTCATATTTTTTTTGGAAGCTTTTGATGTAGGAGTTTTGACTTTGTTTTCTTCTGGTTCCATATTTTAATCCTTTTTGTCCCCCAAAAAATGATTCTATGGTCTGATTGTACTTCCTCTGCTTGCTCATCTCATGAGCCAATTATTTGACTTTTGAGCTCTTTGCCACAGTAGAACTCTGCTTCCAGAGTGGAGAGAACTATGTCCCAAATTGCTGGATTTTCACAGTTGTCAGAGCTGTTGTCAGAGTTATGAGGAGGGTACCCTCTCTACAGCCACCACAAGCTCTGGCACACTAGCATTTCTCACCCCAGAACCACCACCCAAGACTGTGATCCAGATCCAAGGAGGTCAAAGCAAGAGTCATTACCCTCCAAATGGTTGCTTGGTCCCCCTATGATCTGCAGGCCAGGAGTTACAGAGGCAGCAAGGCAGCAACAGCTAAAGCTACTGCACCCCTGCTACCATTCACTCCAGGGGCAGGAGCCAGATCATCCTCTTCTCTCACCCATTTCCAACAGAAGTCCTTACTGACCTTTTACTTTCTCTTTGGTGTTTATGGGTTGAAAAGTCAAACCACCACAGCTGCCAGTGATTCACTCTCCTGAAGTCTGCCCCTGGTCAGGGCTACCCTAGGTCTGGGCCTGTGGCTCACACAGGACTAAGCTTGGTTCTCAGCGTGGTACAACAGACCCTCCCTATCGGCCTTCCAGGCTGTCTTAAGCGAGAGATTTGTTTCTCTCCATCACTTTTTGGGTTCTATAGCTCTAAAATTTGTTTAGAGTCATATTTTATATGTACTGGAGGTGGTTAGTTCAGGAGCTTAAGCTAGTTCCTGCTTTTACCCTGCCATCTTGGCTCTGCCCACCATTACTTTAATTTTTGATCTTTGTCAGTTGTCTTTGCCAAGACCTATTTTAGTGATAAGTTTAAGGATCATATCTATATCTTTTTAAGGAATGTAAAAGAAGGAGCAGTTATGGGCTTTCAAATAATGTACAAATACTATTGGTAAAATTCAAAGTCATTTAAATGGAGAAAGGATAGAAAGAAAATGTATTTTTGTTAATTGAAAAAAAATTTTAAAAGACAAGAGATATTCCAAGAGATATCAGTGATGCAGTACAAAGATGGGAAGAAAAATAGACCAATGACTAATCCCTACCTTAGATATCTATTAGTTATGTGTCTATGAACAAGAAACTTAGTTTTTCAGAGCTTTAGTCTCCACATCTATGCATTGTGGAAAATATTAGAAGTAAATGGAGATTATTTCATTCTTTGCACTTGTATCCCCAGCATCCAGGATAGAGCCTGGCTCACAGTAGGTGCTTAATAAATAGATTTTTGATTGCCTGACCTACATACCTTACAGTCTAATGATAAAGATGCTTTGAAAGATGTGTTGTTATTGTCATAATTTCTTTTTATTCTGGATCTTTGACTTTATTGGCATAGGGATCCCCTGGTGAGGAAATTTTCTCTACCTGGAATTGTCTTGAAATTTTTAGTCATATCTAACAAGCATTATCTCCCAAACTGATCTCTTTCTACATTAGATGTCCTTTATTGTGTATTAGTATTTCTCTATTCGTAGGTAAATGCCCTCTATCAATAACAGAAAATCACAATATAGAGTTCACAACAGCTTAACATTAGAATGGCCACATAGTTTTCACCAAAGTGGCCACAGTATTTAGAACAAAGAACAAAAGAACAATCATCTGGTTTCCCTAAGGAGGAAACTCTCCTTACTTAATCATTCAATCATTCCACAATACAAGTCAGTCTTCCACTCATGGGGCAATCATAAGTTAACTTAATCAGTAACTTATCCAGATTCACAATTACTAAGTATCATTAATCACCAAATACAATCATTAGAAAATTACACAAACCCTCCACCTCTCAATGTCTAGTAAACTTCAATTTCATCACATGTTCAATATCCAAGGAGAGGCCTTTTCTTCATCTTGACTCAGGGTGATCTCCCTGGATCCCCTTCCATGGTCCCAGCTCCTATCTCAATGCACCAAACAGTCACCTGGATTTAAAGACAGACAGCTCCCAGGTTCTCTTCCAGTCCTCCCAGCAGTTCTTGGTACACACTGAAGTTCACAGGGTCCAGCACATCTCAAAACTTTCACCACTTCTGTTGCTGGGAACTCAAGAATCAACCAAGCCACAAACAAACAAAGTCTTATCTTGGTCTTGCTTCTTCAGTCCTCCAGCACTTCAGCTGGCCCTAGGACCCAGAAGAAATCTCAGCCTTCCAGGCAGCCTTCTCAGCCTTCCAGGTGGCCTTCTCAGCAGCAGCTTCAGCCTTCACCAGATTCTGGTCTCAGAAAACTCCAACTCAGTTCTCAGTCCAGCAGTCCAGCTTCCAGATGCTGTGAAAATTGTGCTCTCTCCACCAGGAGCCACCACGAAGAAAATTCTTGATTCTGACTGTCTGTCCTCTGGAACTCTTCTTAAATACACCCACACACACATTGACTTCCTGTCTCAGCCAACCCCTTCCTGTTATGTCAGCAAGAGGAGACACAGTTCACACCTGTTTCTTTCACAGAGGTAGTTAGCCCTTACTAAGGGCTAAGTACCTGCTAAATTAATTACTGTTACATTAGGCCACATACCAATCTTCCCTTCTCCCCAGGAAAGGAGATAGCTGAAGAGGCAGAGAGAGATGGAATGGGGTTAACCATAGAGATATAAACAGCTGTATCTTAAGAAAAGAAAAACAATAGAATCTAATCTGTAAGGCAGAGCATAAGAAGGATACTTGATTTGGTGCCTATTCATGGAAGTAGAACAAAAATGTAATGTGATGAAAAGAAATTCATTAGGATTAACCCCATGTAAACCACCCAGTGAATCATTGCACTGGAGTCCCCTTGAATCACAGGTCAAAGATCAGGGCCTAAAGAAATAAATGCTGGAGTATATCAAAGGCAAGTTAGGAAGCATGTAGATATCAGTAATTTTAGAAAGTCTTAATCATTTTTTTTGCCTCAGCTTGTGTTTTCATTTGAGTAAGGAGTTCCTGAATAAGAAAATTCCTTCTTCCAAGGTAGATCTGCAACTGTTCTAAAATTTATAACCTTTGACCATTGTCTGTGACATTGAAAAGTTAAATGATATGCCCAAGGTCATACAGAGAATTATATTTCAAATGTGAGGGTTGAACTCAGGTGTTGCTTGCACTCCATATACCATGCTACATTTTTAGGTATAGAACCTGAACCTGTGATTTCACTGGTATAGGGAAACCTCAAAAGTGGAATCTCCCTCTATTTCTGCAAACCAATGAGTTGCCTAAAGCACTGAAGGGTCAAATAACTTGCCTAGGGTCACAAAATCAATGTTAATCAGGGTTAGTACTGAACCCAGATTCTCTTGGCTTTGAGACCATGTCTTTACTCACTACCTAGAGGCATCAAACTCACTGCCTACTGGCTAAAATAGTCCTCTACCAAAATCATATTAAAAAGTAATTAGAAATAATTTAACAAAATAGGTAGAAAAAAATACAACATAGATAATATTAATATATAGGTTTTGTTGGGGAGTTTTTTCTTTGTTGTTAATATACTCCTCCACAAGAATCTGTTTCTATTTGGGATTGGTGTTACTATCTATACCAGCCAGCTTGAACATATGATATATTGGTGGACTGGGCAAATTTATGAAGGAAACTATATTTATGTAGCATCTTTCCCTTTGAAAACTACTTTTCCATACAAGCTTCCTAACAATTCTATAAGATGGGCAGGGTATGTGGGCATATAGATTTAAAAGTATATAAGATTATCTGAGGTTATTTAATCCAAAGTCTTTTCATTTTAAGCCTAAAAAAATTGGTCCCAGGAAGATTAAAAGTTGTGCCCTAGATCCAAGAGATAGAAAACAGCAGAGTATGGATATGAACCCGAGTCTTTTTTTTTTTAAATAGCATTTTATGAGGCAGCTAGGTGGCACAGTGAATAGAGCACTGGCCCTGGAGACAGGAGAACCTGAGTTCAAATCCAACCTCAGACACTTAACACTTATTAGCCATGTGACCTTGGGCAAGTCACTTAACCCCAATTGCCCTGCCTTCCCCCCCTCTAAAAAGCAAAAAATAATAATAATAACATTTTTCCCCAGTTACATGTCAAGAAAATTTTAGCATTCATTTTTATATAAGATTTTGAATTCCAAATTTTTCTTCCTGCCTCCCCTCTTCTGAAAATGATAGGAGGCTTGATATAGGTTATACATGTGAAATACTATAAAATATATTTCCATATTAATAACAGTTGTGAAAGAGGAAACAGATCAAAAGGGAAAAACACAACAAAGAAAAACGTCAGTGAAAAAAATATGCTTCAATCTGCAGTTAGAGTACATCAATTTATCTGGATATGGACAGCATTTTCCTTTATGAGTCTTTCGTAATTGTCGTGCATCATTGTGGTGCTCAGAATTGCTGAGTTATTCATACGTGATCCTCACACAATGTTCCTGATACTTTGTACAATGATTTCCTGGTTCTGCTCATTTTACTTTGCATCAGTTCCTACAAATCTTTTCAGGTTTTTTTCTGAAATATACCTTCTCATCATTTCTCACAGAACAATAGTATCCCATTACATTCATATACCACAACTTGTTCAGCCATTCTCCAAATGGTGGACATGCCCTCAGTTTCCAGTATTTTGCTGTCACAAAAAGAGCTACTATAGATATTTTGGCACATGTAGGTCCTTTTGCCTTTCTTTATGATCTTTCTGGGATATAGACCTAGTCGTGATATTGCTAGATAAAAAGGCATATGCAGTTTTGTCTTGTGGGCATGGTTCCAAATTGTTCTCCAAAATGCTTGCATAAGTTCTCAACTCCACCAACAATGTGCTAGTTTCCCGATTTTCCCACATCTTCTCCAGCATTTATCATTTTCCTTTTCTGCCAAATTAGTCTATTTGAGAGGTGGATAAGTACCTCAAAGTTGCTTTATTTTGTACTTCTCTAATCTGCCAATGCTTGTAGATAGCTTTGATTTCTTCATCAGAAAACTGTCTGTTCATATCCTTTGATTAGTTATTACTTTGGGAATGACTTATATTTTTCATTCCATTTTCTATATATTTGAGAAATGAGGCATTTATCAGAGAGGTTTGTTGCCCATTTTTCTGCTTTCTTTCTCATCATGGTTGCATTGGTTTTCTTTGTACAAAAGTTTATTAATTTAACACAATCAAAATTATCTATTTTACATCTTGTAATCCTCTCTGTCTCTTGTTTGGTCGTGAATTCTTCCTCTCACCATAGATCTGAGAGGGAGAATATTCCTCATTCTTCTAATTTACTCAAGGTGACAAACTTCACGTTTAATCATGCCAAAGTTCTGTTATATCCAACTTTGCTAATATTCTATTAGCTTTCTTAGTTTGTTTTGTTTATTTCTTTGTTAAGTTTATTGAGTTCTGAGAGGAGACAGATGAGGTCCCCCACTAGTATAGTTTGCTATCGATTTTTCCTACAACTCACTTAACTTGCCTTTAAGAATTTGGATACCATAACACTCAGTGCATATATGTATTGTCATTTCTTCACTGTCTATGGTACTTTTTAGCAAGATGTAGTTTCCTTCCTTATCTCTTTTAGTTAGGTGTATTTTTACTTTTACTTTGTCTGATATCAGGATTGCTACCCCTGCTTTTTTTTTCCCCTTCAGCTAAAGCATTATAGATTCTGTTTCAGTCCCTTACCTTTACTCTGCGTCTCTCTGCTTCAAATGTTTCCTGTCAACAAAATATTGTAGGATTCTGCTTTTTTTATCCATTCAGCTATATGCTTATATTTTATGGGAGAGTTTATCAATTCACATTATAGTTATAATTACAACCTTTATATTTCTCTCCAGCTTATTCTACTTCCTGTTTGTCCTCTCTCCTTTCACCTTTCCCCTCCTCACTAGTGTTTTACTTCTGTCTACCACCTCCTGTAATCTGCCCTCCCTTCTGTCTGTCTCCACCACCCCTTACTTGATCTTCTCCCCTCCTATTTCCTATGATATAAAATAGATTTATATATTCATTTAATTTTGTATGTGAATCCTTCTTTGAGCCAATACTGATGACAGTAAAGTTCAAGAGATGCTCATCAACCAACCTTCCATCTTTACCTCTACCCTAATAGGTCTTTCTCACCTCTTCATGGGAAATAATTTGTCCCGTTCTATCCCTTCCTTTCTTCTGTACCCATTGCACTCATCTTTCTCATCCCTTAATTTTTTTTATGTCATTCCTTCAAATTTTTTGTATACCCATATCCTCTGTGTATATTCCTTCTAGATGTACTATTAGTGATATGATTTTTAAGAATTATAAGTATCAAAGAATTATAAGTATCATCTTCCCATGTAAGGATGTAAATAGTTTAGCTTTATTGAATCCCTTATGTCTTCTTTTATCTTTTTACCTGTTTATGCTTCTCTTGGGTCTTGATATTGGATAAGATTTGATACTGGTAAGATTTATGGTTTCATTCTGGTCTTCTCCTTATGAAAGTTTAAAAATCCTATTTATTAAATGACCACATTTTCCCTTGATGTATTATGCTTAATTTTGCTGGCTAAGTAATTCTTGGTTGTAGTCCTAGCTCTTTTGCCTTCTGGAATATCATATTCCAGGACCTCTAATCCTTTAGTATTGCAGCTGCCAAGTCCTATGTAATCCTAATTGTGACTCCCTGATATTTGAATTGTTTCTTTGTGACTACTTGTAGTAATTTTTTCCTTGACCTGATAGTTCTGAAATTTGGCTATAATGTTCCTTACAATTTTTATTTTGGGGTCTCTTTCCTGAGGTGATTCGTGGATTTTTTTCAATGTCTATTTGTCCTCTGGCTCCCTGATATCAGATCAGTTTTCCCTGATAATTTCTTTAAAAATGATGTCCAGGTTCTCCTCTTGGTTATGGTTTTCTGGTACTTCAATGATTCTGATACTGTCTCTCCTGAACCTCTTTTCCAGGACAGTTGCTTTTCCCATGAGGTATTTTACATTTTCCATTGTTTCATTCTTTTGAATTTGATTGAGTCTTGATATCTCATAGAGCCATCAGCTTCCACTTGTCCAATTCTAAATTTTAAGGTTGCTTTCCTCAATTAGCTTTTGCGCTTTCTTTTCCATTTGACCAATTCTACTTTTTAAGCAGCTTTCCAAGTTGTTGACTCTTTTTCTTTCACAATTCTCTTGTATCACTCTCATTGCTTTTCCTACTTTTTTCTTCTACCTCTCTTTTATGATTTTTAAGCTCTTTTTTGAGCTCTTTCAGGAGTTCTTTCTGGGCTTGAAACCATTTCCTATTTTTTGGGGGGGGAGAAGGTTGCCCATGTGTGTTTTGATGTTGTTGTCCTTTTCTTAGTTTGTGTCTAAGTCTTATCTATCACCATAATAACATTCTATGGCCAGATTTTTTTGTTGTTGTTGTTTTTCCTCTTTTTTGACTTTTTTCCTTTCTTTTAAATTTGAGCTCTGCACCCAAGATTGGAGGGAAACTGGCTCAGGCTTCTTGTGCCAGTGGCTGCAGGCCCTAGATGTTTACCTTGTGCTACATTGATACTCTCTGAGGACCCCTAGGGGACCCTCATGTCTGGTGCTGTGCTGAAGGGATGTAGCAGGAGTTGGTAGGCACTACTGGAGTCTGTAAACATCTGACATCTTATATGGTGCTGACCAGGGATCCTAGTAGTTTTGTTGGGGTAGGGGGGCCTACACTAAAACACATAGAGGTCTGGCCGCTGGAGGTTGCCTGGTAGCCTGGGTCTACACTGAAACACATGGTGGTTCTTGGAGCTGGAGTCTGGCAGTTCCTCTGGCTATTCTAAAGCATGTAGTCAGGAAGGGGAAGTATTGATGTTTGTCTGCTCCACCACATGGGGGTTCAGGATCTTCTGCTGGTTTGCTGTGGTGGAGCTTGCTACTAGTTTGGTGTGACACTTCTTGTCCTAGAATGTGCTCTCCTTTTACCCAAGTGAGACAAATCTTTCTTGCAGATCTACCAAATTTCTTAGGCTAAAATATTGTTTCACCCTTTTGTCTTTTTCCTTGTTCTGCTGTTCCAGGACATTTTTGGGGGGTAGGTGTTCTATTTTATAGATGCTGGGAGGTATGTATAGGAGAGTTACAGTGATTTACTGCTTACTCTGCCATCTTGGCTCCTGGAAGTCAATCCCCCATGTTCTCTTGAAATCCTATTTCTTTTTCTAAAGGAAACTGAAATTCATTGTAGTTAATTTGCATAAGATAATATGACTATTTAGTAGTGAAGGGACTAGAGGTGAGTGCCTTGACTGTTAGCCTGCTGCAAATCCCTAAAATCATATCCTGGTAACAACCACTTACTCTTATTCATAAGGCTTCCCCTGCTGCTGTATACATTTCTCAGTAGAGTATACTCTGAACACAGACTCAGGTCAATGTGTGCTGTCATGCCAAATATTATTAAACAACCAATGATTCCATTTGGAGACTTCTAACTTGTATTATCACTACATCATTTACTCACAAATAATATGCATTTCCTGAAGGAACCATTTTCTGCATAATCAGGCTTAACAGGAAATCCAAGTCAGTGTTTAACATTAGCTTTTTGAAATGCTCCAGATACATCTGAGCCACCAACACCAGAGCCCTTCATTTAAGGCAATCATTGTGGAAATGTGTTGGAACAGATAAATATGCCATTATGATGGTGCTATTTCTTCAGGCCAGATGGAACAGTAAGTCCTGGAATCAGGTTGGCCATGTCTCCCCATTCTTGAAGTCTGAGGAGATTAGCTATTATCCTCTCATGTAAATAATGCAGTCAGTCAACAGTCAAGAAAGCATTAACCATCTGAAGGACTTAGCTCAAGTGCTCTGGGCACTAGAATACCAGAAAATGTTTGGCTACTGGAGAGAAATTGCTAGGATGCAAGAATAGATTGAGAGGCAGCAATTGTCAAAACCTTCAAGTTGAAGTAGGGTAAAAAAAAAAATTGTGATGCTCTCAAAGGATATATTTGTTGACATCTCTTCCCATAAATCAGCTTTAGTAAGACCACCTCTCAGATTCTGCAGTGTTCTTTGCATCCTTTCTATCATAAGGAAGATATGAAGAGTTATAGAACTATGATAATGTAAACAGGTCATCTGATCTACTCATCCCATACAAACATGATAGAGATTTAATCATATAAGTCAGAAGAGAATTTAATTTTGGAAATCTCCAAAAGTGGGTGCTTTAAAGTAAACCTTGATTTTCAGATACGATATGCCTCACTGCTGTGATTTATAACTTAAAAATCATTTTAAGTTGTTCTCATTTAGTATTTCTAATCATAAGAAGTCATTAAAATGATCCCTTAAAAAGGATGTACAAAAAATACAGATCATGTATAAAAATCAAGGGATGAACAAAAGGAAAGCTCGACAAGTATTTAAGCAATCTAAAGACAATAGAAAGAATCTAAAAACATGGGCATCCTCCCTGATTATTAGGTGCACTCTTTTGGCAAAAGTTGCGCAAGATAAGCAGGCACAGATAGAGTGTAATGTCTGTCATTGGAGGGCATTACCACACTAAGGAGATTAGAATTCATTAAAGTATGGAAGCACTGGAGGGCAGAGCCAAGATGGCAGCATAGGAGCAGCAAGGTATGGCAGCTCCCACACAGCCACCTCAAAATACCCATAAAATATGACTCTAAACAAATTTTAGGGTTCTAAATCACTCATAGATATGCCTCCCACTGAAGGCAGCTGGGCTCAAAGGGACCATCTCAGTGCTGGGAGCCAAAAGCAGCCCAGCCTGAAACTGCAGCTTTGCCCCAGGGGACTGGGGGGTGGGGGGGGACGACAGGGCAGACAAGCCAAGCTGAGCCACAGCTGGAGCTTCAGGAGAGCAGATCAGGGTCAGCTGTGGCAGTTTCCAGAATTATCAAGCCATAAGAAAAAAGGACTAAGTGAAAGGTCAGTGGATCTCAGCTAAAATTAGGGGAGAAAAGTGGGTCTGACCAAACTGCCTCCAGGGCAAGGAAGCGGTAGAAGCGGAGACCCTGCCGCTGCCTCCACATTGCTACTTCAGAGCTCCCAGCCTGCAGACTGCAGGGGGGCCAAGCAATCGTTCAGAGGTCAAGTGCCCTTGCGTTGAGCAGCCTGATTCCAGATCGTGGTCTTGGATGGTGGTCCTAGGGTGTGTTTTCAGTGAGCCAAAGCTGGTGGGGGCTGCAGCAGCCTCCTAAAAGCTCCAGCAGCTGAGAAAACCCCAGTGATTAGGGACAGAGCTTTCTCCTCTGGAAGCAGAGTTCCACAGAGCTAAAAAAATCATTGACTGGCCAACCATGAGCAGGCAAAGGAAGCAAAGTAAGAACAGCAACCAAACTCTAGATTCCTTCTTTGAGGATAAGAAGGATCAAAGCAGGGAATGGGAGGAAGACAACACAGTCAGAACTCCCACACCAAAAGCTTCCAAGAAATATGAAGACTATCTTTAAGCCATAGATCAGCTTAAGATGGATTTTGAAAACCAAATGAGAGAAGTGGAGGAAAAATTGGGAAGAGAAATAAGAATGATGCAAGAAAATCATGAAAAAAGAGTCAACAA
>CM053583.1:361668545-361688137 GCA_028627135.1 Pseudochirops cupreus
TTTTTTTTATTCTTTCTCTCTTCACCAGTGTTTTGCTTCTGTCTACCACTTCCCCAATCTGTCCTCCCTTCTGTTAGTCCCCACTCCCTCTTGCTTGATCTCTTCCCCTCCTATTTCCTGTAACATAAGATAGATTTCTATATTCATCTGATTTTGTATATGAATCCTTCTTTGAGCTAATACTGATGAAAGTAAGATTTAAGAGATGGTCATCAGCCTCCCTCCATCTTCTCCTCTACTCTAATAGGTCTTTCTCACCTCTTCATTTGAAATAATTTGTCCCATTCTACCCCTCCCTTTTTTCTGCACCCATTGTACTGCTCTTTCTCATCCCTTATTTTTTTATGTCATTCCCTCAAATTCACCTTATATCCATACTCTCTGTCTATGTATGTTCCTTCTAGATGTACTATTAGTGATACCATTTTTAAGAATTACAAGTATCATCTTCCCATGTAGGGGATATAAATAGTTTAGCTCTATTTAATCCCTTATGTCTTCTTTTTACCTTTTTATGCTCATCTTAGATCTTGATATTAGAGGTCAAATTTTTGGTTTAGTTCTAGTCTTCTCCCTATGAAAGCTTGAAGTCCTTTTCTTTTGTTGAATGAACTTTTTCCCTTGATATGTTATGTTCAATGTTGCTGGGCAAGTGGTTGTAGTCCTTGGTGGTAGTTTTATCTCCTTTGCCTTTTGGAATATCATGTACCATGACCTCTGATCCTTTAATAATGCAGCTGTCAAATTCTGTGACTAATTGTGACTCCCCAGGTCAATTCAGTTTTAAAATATCAGTCAGAGCAATGATCTAGCATCATGTAGTCAACATTACAACTTTCCTGATTCAAAATAGATGTTCTATAGCCATATAAATTGGCAGCTAAGTAGTAGAATGGAGAGATTATTGGGCTTGGAATCAGGGAGACTCATCTTCATTAGTTCAAATCCAGCCTCAGACAATTATTATCTGTGTCACTTAACTTTACTTTAGTTTCTTATCTTTAAAATTAGATGGAGAAGGAAATAGAAAACTACTCCAGTATCTTTGCCAAGAAAATCCCAAAATTGGGTCATATAGAATCAGAATGACTGAAATAACTGACCAACAAGGGCATCTCAACAACAAAATATAATTCACTGTCTTTTCCTCAAAACCTACCTCTCTTCCTAACCACCCTGTTATTGTGAAAGGTACCAACTGTCTTCCCATTTTTCCAGGTTCTTAATCTATCCATCCTCCTTGCTCCCTCAAATGAATTACAAAATTCAATCTAATGCCAAATATTGTTGCTTCTACCTTCACCATGTCCCTCATATATGTTCCTTTCTCTCCCCATCCAGTCACTATCCTAGTACAGACCCTCACTAGCTTTCACTTGACCTATAAATATAGGTGTCCAACTGATTTTCCTGCTTCAAATCTTTTCCCACTCTCATCCCTATTCCACATAGCTGCTAAATTTATTTTGTTAATGTATTTGTAGGTCTGAATATGTTACCCTCATATTTAGTGAACTCATATTATTTCTACAATCCAACATAAAGTCCTCTGTTGTTTAAGTACCATCATAACCTGGCTTTTTCAACCTTTCCAGTCTTCTCACACTTTACTCTGCCCCATGCACTCCACAATTCAGCAATATCAGCTTACCTGTCATTCTTCAAATACTACTGGCCATTTCCTGGCTCCAAGTCTTTGCATTGGCTTTTCCCATGTCTGGAATGTTCTCTATCCTCACTTCAGCCTCTTGATAACTAGGCTTTATCAAGATTCAATTCAAAGATTACCTTCTACAAGATGCCTTCCTGGTACCTTCAGCCACTTGAACCTTTTTTCTCTACTCTATAAGCACCTTTTATGTACCAATTTCTGAATATTGTCCCTCACCCCATTCATACTTAAACTCCTTAGTGTCAGGGGCTGCTTTGTTTCTGTATTAGCTTTTTGTTTTGTTCTTTCTTTGTACTTCAAGAGTTTAGCAGAGTACTTGGTCTATCAGAAACGCTCAATAAATGCTTGAGGATTGCCCTTGTGATGATAAATAACTAAAGTCCTAAATATACAACCTGCAAGTATTCTTAATAATTAGAATATTTATTTAACTTTCAATAAAATAACCATATTCATTGGTTGATGAAGATGTAAATCAACTCAATCAAATTCCATTTTTTACAAAAAAAAATGCTATGTCACCTAAACTATTTCACAATGGGAAAAGTTATTCTGAAAAAGAATTCTCAAGTGAGGACATATCAAAAGGATTAGCATTTTTAAAAGTCATTTTCAATACCCTCAAATAGCCTAACATAGTCTCCAACACAGCCCTTAATTAATAGCTCTGTTGTGAAGGTTTTAGCTCTTCCAGAGTAATGAAGAGGATCAGCTTAGTTTGAACTGTCCTATCTCATCTGGTTTTGAGCCTGGGTCCTTTTAAAAAGGCATCAATTTGCATGTTAAATGCCTTGGATTGGACAGGTGGTACAGCTTCCCTCTGATGGCACAAATAGGGTGACAATGTTTATGGGTGCCAGAGTTTGACTAAGAAAGCTTTATGAATAGTATGATGGGAGTCAGGGGAGAAGGGATGACTTATACATAATCAGGTTCCTGCACTAAGGTTTTTTTTTTCCTCCTTTCCAATCTTCTCTCCCCTTTTGTGGGAAGATGAGGGAAGAACAGTTCAGGATTTTCCCGTGTTTGACTTAGCTTAGTTCTGCTCCAGCATATGACATCGTGAGCATTTATGTCTTTTTATAGCAAGCCAAAAAATGGATCTTGTCTGACTTAAAGAAGACCATCTGTGTAATAAGATAAGCATTTATACATGTCTTTGTTTTGGTATCTGGGTTAACAGTAGGAAAGGGGGAGACCTTATTAAAAAAAAAGTTTCATTCTGGACAAGTCACTTTTCCCTTCTGGGACTCAGTCTCCTTATCTGGAAAATGAAAAGGTTGAGTTAGATAGACTCCAAGGCCTCCTTATCTCTGAATCCTATGATCTACAGAAGAGGAGGGGAAGCAGAGGGAGACAAGATACCATACATTTATTGAGTAATTTTGGGCCAGTCATTGTGCTAATGGCTGGAGATATAAATGCGAGCTAAAAGAAACATAGTTTTGGCCCTCAAGGAGATTACATTTCTAAATAAGGAAGACAACAAACAAAGGATAGTGAAGTAGGGAGGGGAGTGGGGGGGGGGGGGGAGGATAAGCAATCTTGCAAGACAGGGATATGATATTGAAGTCTGGGAAATCAGAATCTCAGCAGAGGGTTGGCTGATTTGGACCCTTCTCCAAAATGGAGGAATGCCTCAATGGGAGAAAGAGGATGGCATGGCAGACAGATGTTCCAGGGTGAAGAGGCCCCAGGAGCTGGGAGATTTTCCAGAATAAGACCGGTTATCATGGTGTTAAAATCCTGGATGTCAGAAGCAAGGCTGGGAAGAGAAGTTATCTTTTAGTTTAGAGAAGCCATAGTCATCAGGTCAGTATTACACCCCTACGAGACGAGAAGGCCCATGATTAAATTCAGAACCCTATTACCAAGAAAGAGGAATGAGTAGAGATTTCCCCAAACTTTCTGGATTCTCTTTGAGGTCTATGATCTAGTTATATATGTCATAGAAAAGGACATACCTCTAGATATCATATCTCAAAAGTGGTCACCAACACTCCTGAATATCAGTAAATAAGATCATGCAATAAGCACAATGTGGCTATTATGTGCCAGACCTTCTGTAGCTTCTGGGAATAAAACAACTATTTATTTTGAAAGAAATAATATACAAATTTACTCCTGCTTTTACATCACTAGCATTCTAAGGGGAAAGGGGAAGGGTGGGATATACTATGTATACATACTAATGTATATAAAATAATGCATATGATGCAGGAAGATAGCTTGTTGGGACCTAAAGATGCCCACATCCATGAAAAATACCCTAAAAAGTTCTAAAGACATGAAACTTCCTCCATCCAATATAGGATCACACAAAAATATTGTCGGATTTCTCTGGAAATTCTGAGTGGAAACAAGCTAGGATAGGTAAAAGGCAAAGCAATGCAAACATTCCAGTCCCACAAAAGACAGGCTAGACCAGCACCTAAGCAATGTATACCCAATTCAAAGCAGGAGACAGTGCCACTCAGTACCCTCAAAGATTATTGCTGTTCAGGCATCCCTCATATGGGCCCAAAGCAGCCCATGACTGACCCAGAAACCCCACAACCCACACCCAAACCACAGCAGGAACAGGTCTGCTCATGCCTGAATCACAGCAGGAAAAAAGATTTAGGGTAATACCTGGAGAGAAAATAAATCGGGTTCTTGAAAGTGATCATTTGCAAGTGCAATTAAAGGAATGCATTTAGAGTCTTTTATGGGCAAAAAGATAAGATGGGGGCAACTCCAGGTTTGGGAATGTTCAAGGAAAATGAAACAGGAAATGTACAGAATCTAGCACATAAAAGAAGCCAGGAGATTGAGCTAAAACCAAGGAATTCTTTTAGAAGGCAGAAGAGAAGACAGATTGGGGGAGGGGGTAGAAAGAATCAAAAAAAAATTTGAGAAGAGCCAGGGTGAAAGGTGGAAGAGATTAGAATAAATGGGGGAAATAGGATGGAATGAAATACACTTAGGAAGAGTAACTGGGGGAAAATATTTATAGCAAGTTTCTCTGATAAAGGTATCATTTCTCAAACATATAGAACTGAGTTAAATTTATAGAAAGGAGAGCCATTCCCCAACTGATAAATGATGAAAAGATATGAAAAGTTTCCAAATGAAGTCATAAAAGCCTTCTATGGTCATATGAAAAAAATGTTCTAACTCACTATTGATTGGAGGAATGCAAATTAAAACAGTTCAAGGTACTGCTTTATTCCTATTAGATTGGGTAATAGTACAGAAAAGGAAAATGACAAGTGTTGGAGGGAATGTGGAAAAAGTGGGACATTAATGAACTCTTGGTGGAGTTCTGAACTGATTCAACCATCTTGTAGAGGACTTTGGAACTATGTCCATAGGGCTATAAAACCAAATACACCATTTGAGCTAGCAATACCCACTACTAGGTCTGTATTCAGAAAGAGATTAAAAAAAACAAATAGGAAAAGGCTCTACATGTACAAAAGTATTAATAGCAGCTCTTTTCTGGTGGCAAAGAGTTGGAAATCAAAGGAATAACCATCAGTTGGGAAATGGCTGATGAAATTGTGGTATGTTTTTTAAGATTGTGATTATTATGAATACTATTATGCAATATGAAATGATGAGCAGATTCTCTCAGAAAAACCTGGAAAGTCTTACATGAGCTGATGCAAAGTCAAATATACTGTGTGTAAAGTAACAGCAATACTGTAACATGGCCATCTGTGAATGACTTAGCTATTCTCAGCAATACAATGATCTAAGATAACTCTGAAGGACTTCTGATGAAAAACTCTATCCATCCCCAGAGAAATAACCAATGGTGTCTGAATACAGATTGAAGAATACTTTTTTACTTTATTTTTCTTGAGATTTTTTTTTGATCTATGTTTACTTTCACAACATGACTATTATGGCAATGTTTTGCATGACTACCATGTACAACCTATATCAAATTGCTTGCTTTCTCAATAAGGGGGGCTGGGGAGGGAGGAAGGGAGGGAATTTGGAACTCAAAGTTTTAAAAAACAAACGTTAAAAATTGTTTTTATATGTAACCGAGGAAAAACAAAGTACTATTTTTTTAAAAGAGGGGAAGAAATGTCCATTCATCTTCTCTGAGAGGGAAAGTGGAAGTACTGGAATCCAAGACAGAATTAACAAGCATTTTACACACCTCTCTCTCTCTCCTTCCCAATCTCCAAAATCCCATTGGGAACAAAAATAAAAGAAAGAAAAACAAAACTCTTGTGAAAATATGTATAATTGAGGGGGAAATTTTACAGCTTGCCTAAATCCAACAATGTAAATCTAATTGCCTCTCTTGAGTTGATCACCTTTCTGCTAGGAATTGGGTATCATGCTTTATCATTAGTTCTTTGGAATTATGGAGGATTATTACGTTGATCAGAGGCCTTGTCTTTCAAACTTATTCTTCTTGTTGAATAATGTTGTAGTTATTTTATAAATTATTTTTCCTGGTTCTTATCATTTTTTTAATTTGTTAATATACATCTTCCCAGGATTCTCTGAAACCCTCTCATTTCTAATGGTAAAATGGTATTCCATTACATTCATATGTGATAATTTTTCAGCTATTTCTGCATTAATGAGCACAAAACCCTACTTTCTAGCCTTTTGGTCCTATAAAAAGAACATTTTATATAAACACACTTGTATCGGTATTTGTATATCTATGTAAAAATGTACATATATATTTAGGTGTATGGGACTAAGTGTTTAAATAATTTAATCTAGTGGATAGTACTGTGACTTTGATCTGACATTGATGGTAATTTTCAAGCCTGTGCATGGTTCTCTTATTTTAAGAACTGATTAATTCATTTTTCATGGGTTCATGTTGTTCTTCAATATTAGTAATATTTAGTTTTCACACAGTAGGAATCTGAAGTTTTTTAGGGCAGCCAGGTACAGAAAAGAAAACATAAAAGACTAATTGGCCATTCCTATTCATATGTAGAGAAGGCAATTTGCATTGTTCTCTTATTTCAAAACATTATGAAAATTCAAATGTGGTGGGAATTTATTGACCATTTTCTTGTGCATAATTAAACAAGTTCACCAAGACTGTTTGGGGAATATATGCTTAAATACAGAGACTAAGAAAGATAATCACAAGTTTTAGACCAATAGAAAAACATAATTAATTTGTTTTTAGAAATCCAAGCCTGAAATCGTGCCTAAATGTGTGGTTGGGTGGTTTTTTAAAATCTTCCTATTCAAAAAAGCCATAAATAGACCTTTCCATAAGTAGGATGGACTTTGTCACAGAGTGGTAGGTTGTGTGTCACTAGAGTAGACTAAACTGAAGTTGAATGAATATTTGTCAGGGATGTCATTAATTGAAAGTGATTTGACCATGGTTGGAGCAACCAACTCCCTCTTAACCTAATGTTCTATGACTATAATTCTAAAGGTGTGGCCTGATTCTCTAAAAAATATTGATCAGTAGCAAGATCACACAGAGTTTTTAGTTATTAATGTATTTTCCTAAGAAATCATATGATTCATTGAAGTATTTCTGGAAAAAAATGTGCAAAGAGTAGGAAATAATTTTATGGGTAGAGTTAAGATGCTGGAGTAGCAGGAAGGACAATGAAGCTCCACCAACACAGTTTCTCCATAAAGATCTAGAAAATGCACCAGATTGACTTCTGATCAGTAATTCTTGGGGAAAAAAATCAGTCACAATAAGTCTTCTCAGCCCAGGTCAGCATAGGGATACAGATAGATAGTAGGCCTATGGACGTTAGGGATGAGGATCTGGTCAGAGAACACACAGAACATTCAAGCTTGCGAGAACAAAAAGTGAACCAAGGCTTTGCAATTAGTCAAGAACACAATTCAGACCCCAAAAGAGCATGCCAATCTTGTGCAAGATGCAGGATCACCTACCAGTAGGAAAACTGATAGCTGGCAAATATGTCTTTCACTACTCAGTTCCAGGTGACAGATCCAGGGTGGATTGTGTAGGGGACCTACACCTAGGAATGGTTTTCCATTTTGTGGTGAGAACTGAGTAGGGCATAGGCTGCATATTCAGCAAGGAAAAAATTCAGAAACAAATATTAGCAATATAACTCTAATCCCCAAAATTATGTGGGGGTGTCAATTCCAGCTTTCAGCTCAGTGTTAAATCTATAGTAAAATAACCAGGGCAGGAATCTAAAACCAAAGGGGAACATAAAATTTTGTCATTGTGAACCAACAGAATTTTCTTGCTGTTTGAATTCAGCTGCAATCTACTGAAACTTCTAACCAGGGACAAGCCCACAAACGTTTTGTCAGACCCAAAGCCAGTTCAAGGAACGTGTAGACCTTAGGCCAGGAACGTAGTGATCAGACTTTGCATTGGACCACGCCACCTTTGGAACACTGAAATGTTGCAAATTCCCAGTCTGAGCTGTCTCTGAGGTCCTAGAACAACACAACACACCAAAAAGAAGTATAAAGACATTCTCTACAAAAAATATGCAGAGCCTATCCCTAACATAAATCCTGAAATCAGGTAGTAAGCTAAAGTAATGCATAAAAATAAGTAAATAAACAAAAAGAATTCTACTATTCAGAACCCTAATGATGACAGGGACACTCAAGACTCAAATCCAGAAGAAAAGAATAACTCCCAAACATCTGCAAACAGAACCTCAATGAAAACACAGCTTAGACCTAAGATCAAAGAGAATTCATGGAAAACAGGGAGCAAGAATTTTTTAAAAAGCTTAAAATGATGCTAAAAAAATTAAAATGCTAGTGTACAAAATAATGAGAAAAGAAATGAGTGCTAAGAGGGAAAAAAGATTTGGAAAGAGAATTAACAGCCTGGAACAAGAGATGAAAAATTTTAATCAACGAGGAAAAAACATGAAAATTAGAAGAGACTAAATTGATGCTAATGATTCTGTAAAACAAGAAGAAATAGCAAAATAAAAGAATTAAGAAAAATAGAAGACAGTATAATATATTTTATGAGATTCTTTACAAAATAGTTGACCTGGCAAACAGATTACAGTGAGATATTTTAAGAATGAGGCAGAGATGAGGGTGAACATCATATATCTAGAAATCAGAAAGAAAATCTGGCCATACTCTTAGAATCAGATGGCAAAATAGAGATACAACCCACCAGTCACTTCCTGAAAGAAACCCCAAAATGAAAACTCCAGGGAAGAGTACAGCCAAAATCTAGTTTCCACAACAAAGAATAAAATATTATGAATGGCTAGAAAGAATTCAAATATCTATGATCCACAGTTGGAGTCAGATCTGATCTAGTTCTCACTGCTATCCAGAAACAGAGAACATGTTATATAATCTTTCAGAAATCAAAAGATATAGCCTTATAGGTGAGGGTGAATTATGAGCAATAATTCATTATAATCCAACAGGGTTTTTAAAAAAATGACTCTTTAATGAACTAAAGGGTTTTCAAATATCCCTGATAGGACCAGAACTGAATAGAAACTTTGGCATGTAAAGGTAGAAGTCAAAAGAAACAGAAAATGGTAAACATGATCAAGTAATTAAAAGAAGTAAAAAAGGGTAAACTATTGACATTCTAGTATGAAGAAATTATACTTAATCATAAGTGGTCCTACAGGGAGTACAATTAGAGAGAATGCAGTGTTTTTATCAAGTCTTGATGATAGTAAAAGAATAGAAAGGGGAGAAAAAGGAAAACACTAGAGGAGAGGGAGAAGAATCATGGGGAAATTTATGTCTCAAAATTTGGATGTAAAAATAGAAGTCAGACAAACAGGGAGGAATGATAATGTGAAGTGGGCAGTACTTGAACTTCAGTCTCATATAAACTGGTCAAAGGATTAAAAAAATACACACAGAATTGGAAACAAAAATATACTTTCCTTAATTGGTCAGCAAATGTTTATTAAATGCCTACTATGTGCTAAACAGTAGGATTAGAAAGAAAGGTAGTTCATGCGCTCAAGGAGCACACATTCTAATGAGATTACAGACTAACAACTATGTACAAACAAGAACTATCCAAGGTAAATGAGAAATTTACAGGGGAAAAATCACTCAAATTAATGGGGATCCAGAAAAGCTGCCTGAAAAAATAAGAATTTACCTAGGACTTGAAAGAAATAAGGGAAGACCGAAAGTGGAGATGAGGAGGGAGAAAATTCCAGGCAGGGGAAAATGGACAGCTGGAAGGTGAGGTGTCCTATTAGAAGAACAGCAAGGGGGTCAGGGTCACTAGATCACTGAGGGTATGGGTAGAGGAGTTAAGGTGTAAGAAAACTGGATAAGTGGGAGGGAAGTGGGTTTCAAAGGGTTTTAAATGCCAAACAGAGGATTTTATATATGATTCTGGAAGTAATAGGGAGCCACTAGAGTTTACTAAATAGAGAGATGACATGGTCAGACTTACATTTTAGGAAAATCATTTTTTCAGTTGAGTGAAGCATGGACTAGATTGAATGAGGATAGATCCATAGCAGGGAGACTGGGCAGCAGGATATCGCAACAGTTCAGATGTGAGGTGATAGAAAGCTGCACTTGGGGGGAGGGGGGAGGTATCATTCAGCCAGTAAACAGGAGAGAAAAAGGAAACAGAAAAGCATGGAAGAATAAGGAGGATAGAAGAAGGGAGTCAGACATGACTAAACAAGTGAACAACAATAAAAGATTAAGGGAGAGATTAGTTTTAACCAAACTCTAAGGAAGGAGGATTTTTAAGACTAGGTTAAAAGAAATAAAAGGATATGAACCTACTCTTGGTTTCTGGGTGAGAGGACAGATCAGTAGGGAAACAGAGGCAATACACCAAATCTAGAACACTTAATGCTGAGCTCACTCTTGTCTATACTACTCTCTTGTTTGTTAGAGACAACCTATTCATTTGAATTCCAATTAAGCTATTGTCTTTGTTGCTACATTCTGACAGATGCCATATTTGACACAGGTAATGTTTTGTGCATTAATTGATTGCCTTGTGGCAAATCCTCTTCCTCCTTCTCTTTTATTGCCAGTCTTTTTTGTTAATCTCTCCTCCCTGCCCCCAGCCTTCTTTCTGATCTCCATTCTCTTTCTGCTCTCATTCCTCTCACTGATTCTTTCATGTTCTCAATTCTGAACAAAGGTGGAATGAGATTAGGAAGAAACATTGGAAGGACATGATGGGGAGGGAGAAAAAGAAATCACCTTTCTGTAGGAGATCCAGAACAATTGTTCTTTGATACCCCAACAGGGGAGTTTTCAGATTTTCATTCTTAGTAAAGATGTCAAGGGAAAAGAACAAACTAATATCACAGAAGAGGGCTGTAATATTTGATATGATAATGAATAGTGGGGTTTATAAGCTTTTTTGGTGGAGTCATGCCAACGTTGGAAGATAGTCCCACTAGATGAGAACTATCCTACAGAGTTTAATCCAATTTGATTCAAAAGTCAGGGAGAGGTGCATGGCTGCCAGCTTTTCCCTTGGAAAAAAAAAATCCTTTAAAATGACATTGAAAGGTATTAGGGTTCTGATAAAAAATCTCTCCTGTGATGGAAACAAAAGACAGAAACAGATGAGGTTTTTTTTTTTCCTTCTAGTCTCTCTGTCTCCCTCCCTCTCTCCCTCCCTTTTTTCTAACCTCCCTCCCTATCTTTTCCATTTCCTTCCTCTTCTTGCTAATCTTTATTCCTTTCCATTTTCCCCTCCTCCCCAGTCTATATTTAAGCCCAATCAGAATCATTTTCCAACCTCTCTACTAGTGTCACCCAGGGCTGAAAGAGTGACCTTGGGGTGGAAGTTAGGAGAT
The DNA here is from genome assembly GCA_028627135.1 of Pseudochirops cupreus. NCBI lineage: Eukaryota > Metazoa > Chordata > Mammalia > Diprotodontia > Pseudocheiridae > Pseudochirops > Pseudochirops cupreus. The sequence continues at coordinate 361,679,985 of CM053583.1, forward strand.
CTATGTACCGAAGTTAGGCTGTACCCTAGCACTGTTTCTGCCTTTTACAAGCTGGTGCCAAATCACTTACCTCATTCTTTTTTCCCCAAAGCTTGCAGTTGCTTCATATGCTGTGATATGTAAAATTAAATTTCACCTGGTGTGAATCACAGCTGTATCTTATTTATTACAAAGGACTGTTTCATGGGCCAGAAACACATATGTATATATTCATGTATATTTGTGTGTGTGTATAATCTTTTTAAGCATCAATACCACATACTCCTGGAGGCTGCTCAGCACCTTTATGGATTTTAATTGGAAATAGCCCTAAAGAAATAACAAATCCTGGGGTAGGGCTTGGCAAACTGTATCCTTATTTCAGGAATCTTTATTATCTGTACCCCCTACCCACTTCATCTAAGATAAATGGAAACATGAAGGTAGAACTAGTTCCACAAGGATCATAAGTTATAGAAAATCTCTGCATGCATAACTGTATCATTTCTGATGTCTCTCAAGTTACATCCTTCCCTATCTGACTCTATAACATGCCAGAGATACAAAGTTATTTTTTTTTAATGTGGAATACACACCACATCACAATAGAGGACTAGAGGACTGAACATTATAGTAATAAAAATGAATCATAGATTTTGTTTTTTGTAATTTTGGAGGGGGGAAGGCAGGGCTAGTATTAAGTTTCCTGACTCCAGGGTCAATGCTCTATTCACTATACCACCTAGCTGCCCCTGAATCATAGCTTTAGAGATAGAATGGTCCTTAGAGACCATCCAATTCAACCCTCTCATTTTACGGAGAGGGAGAGGGAGAAGAAGAGGGAGAGAGACAGAGACAGAGAAAGAGACACAGAGAGAGAGAGAGAGAGAGAGAGAGAGAGAGAGAGAGAGCACTTGATGGATCAAGTGCTTGCTATGTGTTAGGAGCTGTACTAAGCACTAGAGATACAAAAATTTTTAAAGTGACATTATCTGCCTTTGAGAAGCTAACATTCTAATAGAAAGACAGCTATAGGGGAGAGGTGACAAAGGGAGTTTTGTTCTGGGAAAATGTAAAAAGGGGATAGATGCCAGGGTTCATGTAATTAGTAAGAGTAACAGTCAGGATTTAAACTCAGGTCCTCCTAACTCCAAGTCCAGTACACTATACTCCCTCCCCATTCTTCAGTATTTCACAATCTGTTGGTTCTCTAAGCAGGATACAATTTCTTTTAGGCTAGTACTCACCTCTACCTGGAAATGTGCTCTTATTTTATTAAATTTTTCTTGAGTTACTCTATTTACTTAGGAGCAAAGAGAAAGGAAATATTGCATAGAAACTGTCTACTGGAACTTGAAGAATAATCAGCAAGTTATAAGAAACAATTTTGCCCCAGGACATTCAGGAAAATTGGGCCAATTTCTGACAGTCCAGGAAATGGGCATATTCAAGTGCTGATATTCTAGAAGGAAGAACTTTGATCAATGTGGAGGTATCATTGATAATTTGGTAGTTCTGCTTTCTGAATTGATAACTGCTCCAGTTTTGACTTTGGCTAGGAGTCAGTGCTAGTAGTATATGGGGTGAGGCTTAATAAAAGATATCTCCAGTAAATTTATTGAGAGATAGGATTGTTTTTGTTTTTTCCCTTTATACATTTCAATTGTTTGGAAATATGTTTTATTAGTGCATAAAAATGTCCAAAAAGACAGTGTCAACTGGATGCAGTAATAATGCATCATTCTTGATGCATTCTCCTTATCTCTATCCAGATGGCTAAGTCATGGTTCTGAAGCAGGTAGGTAGCACCATAGGTAGAGTTTAGTTACTTGGATTCAGTAACAAATAGAATTCAAATATTGCTAAAGACACTTACTAATTGTGTAACCCTGATTCAGTGATTTAATCATTCTTTGCCTTAGTTTCCTCATTTGTAAAATGGAGACAGGAGGGTTGGACATGATGGTTTCAAACACTGCCTTCCAACTTTAAATCTATGATGCCATAATTCATCTGGTTTAGTGGTCCAGTTAATGAGGAACTTTCCATAAGCCTATGGAAAAGCAGGATAGCACTAGGAAGCAGCTCATATATCTGCCACCAGAGAAAGCAAGGCATGGCATAGAAATAGTAGAATTGTTTTAGAAAAGAATGCTAGAAGTCAGAACAGAGATTAGCTTCAAAGTCCACTTGTTTATGTTTAAAGACTTGGGGGAATGGATCACCCACTAAAAGGAAAAGGTGCTTAAAGAAGTTGGCAGAGTAGGATTAAGGCTGGATATCCAAAAAGGCCAAAGGAATGCATCGTGTCATTGCTCCAATAAATCCACAATCTTTCAAACCTGAGCACATCGCAACCTTCCTACATGCCTTCCTAGCCTGAACAAATATTATCCATGTCTTTTTCTAATTATTAAGAGGCTTCAGGAAGCAGGAAAATTAAGACAAAGAGTCTTCATGCATAAAAGTGTTTTTTTTCTATTTTAAAAATGCTTATCAGATCTCTGGAAAAAGAAAGACAGAAGAAGAAAGAAAATAGGAAGAGAGGCAGAGAGATAAGATATTCCATAATAAGATACTTGAATATCAAAGCACATGGATTATTAAAGAGGAGGAGCAGATACCCTCCTCCTCAAAAAAAAAAGTTGAATTAAAGAAATAAAAAGGGGAAAAGAAGCATAGGGAAGTGGCATGTGACTATGGACATAAAATGGAATTTTGTGTCAGAAGAACAGTTTGGATCCCAGTCTGGCAATTTACTTCATGTGTGATTTGAGGAAAGTAATTTCTCCTCTCTGGGTCTCAGTTTCCTAATCCATAAAACCAGGGGGTTAAACTCTAATGTCCATTCCAACTTGAAATCCATTATTCTATGACCTTGAAGACAAACGTTCTCATATATCAGAAAGAAATAAATCTGAAAATATATAAAGGAATCAGAAATGGTCATAAAACACATGAGGAAGCGAGGAAGAGAAGATGGGAGGGCAATGAAAAGTGGACAGTATTATGTTTATAAGAATTCTAATACACTCAAAGTAATGCTTTTGGCAATGCTGTTAGTTTAGTAGAGAAAGAGAAGACATGAAAATACATCTACAGCATTTACAACCTTATTTTAGATTATTTCTCGAGCTTGATTTTTCATCTCCTACCTCCATTTATTTACATAAGCTCTCTCCCATGGTCTCTCCTTAGTTTTGTCTCTTAGAATCCTTGTTTGTTTGTTTTTCCAAGATCACCTCAGCTCCTTTCTCTTCCATTAAATTTTCCCTGACTCCACTCCACCGTACCTCTAACTGCCAGTCTTGTCAGTGTCCCTAGTTTTTCTTCTATTTCATATGTTGTTCCCCAACCCACTTGAATGTAAGCCTCTTGAGGGCAGACACTGTTTCAGTTTTGTTTTGGGGTCCCTAGTGCCTCATACATAAGAGGTGCAGACACTGTTTCAGTTTTGTTTTGGGGTCCCTAGTGCCTCATACATAAGAGGTGCTTGATAAACATTTGCTGAATTCAATAAATAAAACTATGAGAATAAAATTGGAGATTAATATAAGAACACTCAAAACATAGGATGCTACAAACAGAAAGCATCATAAATATGACCAAAATAGGAATGGAAGATTTGCTGGCTATGTGTGATATTACCTTTGGTTGTGTGTTTCAGTATCTGTGCCTGTGCATCTATATTTAACTGTAGTCTCATTCTTGTTGTAGAACTCAAATCAACTGACTTTAAGTTGGAAATAATGCTTTCTATTGCAAACGTCCTTTATTTTGGTGGAGGGTTCAGAGTGGAATTTTTAGAAACCGTGTAGCTGGCATGGTTTGTAAGGGATGTTTAAAGAGATCTTGTTGAAAAAAGTTTCAAGCTACTGAAGAGTTGCAACACTAAAGAGTGGGAAATGTGCCAGATTTGAAGTCTGAAGACCTGTGTTCAAATGTTGGCTCTGACCTGTCTTTGTGACTTTGAGCAAGTCACTTCATTCTTCCAGGCCTTAATTTCCTTTTCTGTAAAATGAAGATATTGGACAAGAGGGCCTCTAAGGTGCCTTGAGGCTCTCAATCTATGATCTCATGATTATTCTAGCTCCAAGTCAATGTGACAGACAAAGGGCCCTGAATGGCCTCAGTGGCAAACAATTGCATCTATAATACTGCCACACTTTCTGGGACTTAGGAAAGGTCAAGGGAGCCTGGTGCAAGGTTTCTAGTTTAAAACCACTCAAATGCATTGGTCATGGAAGATGGACAGAGAGGGGCAATTCTAATTAATTTCTTGTCGGCTTTGATTCACAAGTTTTTAGACCCACAAAGGTCGGAAGAAAATAGGAGTTCGGGAAAAATTTAAGATGACCAGCTATAAAGTCTATAATTCTTTTTTTATCTGACTTCACTTGGTTACTAATTCAGCTCACTCTAAGAAGCTAAAGGGAGATTAGTTTCTTTATAGCTCCTTAATATCCAATCTAAAGGGAACCTGAGTTATTCAAAACATTTCACTGAAAATCACCCTCATTTTAGAGGCTCACTAAGCATATGATCCTACCTTAAGGTGCTGTATAAATGTCAGGTGTCATTATAATGTACCTGAAGGAGCTCTAAAACAGTTTATTTTGTAGATTATAGTTTGGTGTTACTGTGAATTACAGTTATATTATTTATTTGAATAATAATGTGCTAATAAAATAATAAAAGTAATAATAATAAGAGTAAAGTGATCATTAGAAATATTTATAAATAATTAGTAAGTACTACATTAGCAATTATAAAAATGACTAACATAATTAATTAGTCCTAATACTAAATGAGAATAAATTAAAAGGCAAAATTTGAAAAGTGTTAAAATAATTTTAAAAGTAAAATAACAATAATTATATTCAATTAAATCCTAAGATTGATCAATTATAGGATGATTAATTTAGAAGTTGAATAGGACCTTGGAGGTCATCTAGGACAACTCAATTTTGAAAAAAAAGAAAGAAAGAAAGAAGTTTAGGAAATGTCAAAGCACTTGCAAAAGTTACACGAGTAGTTAAGTGGCAAACTAGCATTCTTTCTACTTTACCATGCTTTCATCAATAAGTAAGCATTCATTAAACAGCTGCCATAAATGAGGCACTGGAAAAATAGAAAACAGTTTTCCCCTTGTTCTCCTTAATAAGTCACGTTTAGTAGGACTGAATTTAATTAATCTCTTAATTGCCAAATCCGATGGCTTTTTCTAAATATTTGTCTTCCTGAGCTTCTTAAATAATATGGCACTTTTGAACACTCTCTCCTTTTGAAAAAAATTCCCTTCTTTAGATACTTCCTGCTAACTCCTTTGCAGAGGTGGACAGCCCATGGTTATGGAATATTGTACATAATGTCAGTTTTGGGGGGGGGTTTATGTATTGACTAGAGTGTGGGTGTGGGTGTGGGTGTAGATAGATAGATAGACAACAGACAGACAGATACATACATATATACATACATACATACATACATACATACATACATACATACATACATATATAGAGATAGAGATGTATACTGAAGGTCAAAACCAAGAAGTGGGTCAGAATTCTCAGAATTATGGTAGGAATGAACAATCAAATAAAGATTGAAAGCCATGAAGCTAAAATACAGAAAGACTTTCTGGTCAGAAGAGAGTAAGAACCCATGAAAAAAGACTCATTAACAAAAGTCAGAATCCAGTCAAAGATCATGGAAAATTCACACACTGAGAAAGTAAACACAACATCCTTTCAGACTTTCTTCACCTACAATCAAAGGGTTAGAAAAATCCTTATGAAAGGACGTGCTAAGAGGAAAGAGATGACTGATACAGTTGCTTTTCAGGTCTAGTTGTGCTTATTGAGGGAGGCAGGGCTTGTAAGAAGAGAAAGAACTTGGCCTGGAAAGTCAAGAGCAAGGTCATAATGTGTTAAGAGGCGTCTATGTTGCAGTGGTTAGAGTGACTTGTATAATTTTGACTTAATAGCTCTATGAGGAGTGCCAGGTAGGATTGTGAAACTATGTGAAGTGTGACAGGAAAAGCCAGAGTTTGATCAACAGACTGCTGCTGAGTCAATGTCTTAGCTAGTGAAGAAGTTTAAAACTATAATCCAAGTTTAAAAGGCACTTCATGAAAGAAACATAGGGAGAGTTTACTCAGAAACTTTTGTTATTTATCTAGACTATGTGGTGGGGGGTGGAGAGGATCAAACTTGCTGCTTCTAGTACAGAGTATGAATTCCTTGGCCTGGAGTCAGATGTTTGCTTACAGTCCAACAAAAAAAGCATTGGACTTTAGATTTCAGAAAGATCTCATGTAACTTCTTCCTCAAACAAAGCAGTTTGGTTCTGGGAAAGTTACTTAATGTCTTTGGACCTCAGATTCCTTATCTGTAAAATGAGAATGTTGGGCATGACGCTTTCTAACTCTAAACCTATGAACCAATGATCTAGGGATGAAAAGAAATCCATGCTCTTAAGGAGAGAGCCACTGAACCAGAAGAGTTATGGGAAAAGACTTCTTGAAGGTCAAACAAATGTAGCCATGGCTAGTTCAATCATCTTGAAGTAGTGGATGAGCCAGAAGAGAGATGCATGGGTTATTCAAATGGCCTGGTACTGAGAGTGGCTAATTACAGCAGAAGGCTGGGCACACACTTGATCAGGAGAAACCAAGACCAGGACAAAAAACCCAGCAATGTCCCTGACAGAATAAGGCTAAGTAAAAGAGCACAAAGGTCAGATGAAGTTAGATGGATACATATATACATACATACATAAGTGAATGGCTAGATGGATGGATGGGTGGATGGATGGACAGCTAAAAAATCAAATGGATGAATGAGTGAATGAATGAATGAATGAATGATTGAATGAAACAAAGAACTCTTATTTGAAGTCATGCCAGGTAGAGAATCTTCTAGGTGGGAACTGAGGGGAAAACAATGCACAAGTTTGGACAGAGGACAGTCAAAACTAGAAATGCTGAGATGATAGTTAAGTAGGAACAAGGTTGAAGTCATGAGTAAAAAGCAGGGATTTCATTAAACAGGAAAGTCTTATATCAAAAATGCTTGCTTCTAAGTATAATTTTAATAGGGCACTAGAAACATCCAAGAAAGATCTATTTTTGTGCAGTATGTCAGTGTTAAAACAATCAAGTTCTTTAGAGGATCAGGGTCAGTATCTAATCAGGCAAACAGCTTCTTATCTACCATTCATTTATCCATCTACTGATTATTTTTGTCAATGAATTCTCTTAATGTGACTCAGAAGGTTGACCTAGGCCTCAAGGGAAAGTATGGGGCTTCAAGGGTGACTGAAGAGGTCTGGGACCCCCTTAGTGACAGGATGAATTCTTTTTCCACTTACCTTCAGACTATAAATGCAGGAAACTATTAAAAGGGCATCTTTCTAAGGAACTGTCAACAACCACAGTAACAATGACATAATAACTTGCAAGAATAGAGGACTTTGAAGTTATAAAGTTCCTTTCCTAATCCATATTGTTTGATCCTGAAAACAGTCCTGAATAGGAATTGTCAATATTATTATCCCCATTTTACAGATGAGGAAATAGATTACATAGATTTAAAAAAAAAAACAATGAAGTGTCATGGAAAATGCCCTGGATTTGGAGTCAGTTCAAGGCTGCAAAGTAGTTTTTCTCAGAAAATAAACTAGAGCAGAGCAAGAGGAAATTAATTCCTTTCCACAAATGTAGAAGTCTAAATGATAAAAGGGCAGCTAGGTAGCACAGCAGATAAGAGTGCTGGGCCTAGAATCAGGAAGACTCATCTTCCTGAATTCAAATCTGACCTCAGACACTAAATAGCTATGTGACCCTGGGCAAGTCTCTTAACCCTGTTTGCCTCAGTTCCCTCATCTGTAAAATAAACTGGAGAAGGAAATGGCAAACCACCCCAGTATCCTTGCCAGAAAAACTTCAAATTGGTTCACAAAGAGTCTGACACAACTGAAATGATGGAACAGTAACAACAAATGGTAAAAGGGAGAAACCATATTACTTGGCATAAAGTGAGGGCCTTGATAGAAAAGGACCTTTGGAGTTTGATATTGATCTGAGCCTCCAGCAACCACAGGAAAAGGAGGGCCAGGGAGAATGAAGACTGACTGGAGTCCTCTGTTACAGCATGCTATGATAGAGAACACAA
>CM053583.1:361688637-361705508 GCA_028627135.1 Pseudochirops cupreus
ATCAGGAACTTGCTTCCCCCCCCCCCCCACCCCAGTACAAAAAGTATCAATCCAATCCCTTGATCTCAGTCTTTTTTCCAGAAGGCAATACTATAAATTTCTTTCTTTCTTTCTCTTTCATGCTCTGTTCAAGCATATTAAAGTTTTCCTCTCTCTGGAAAAAAAAAAGAAATCCAGAATATTCAGTTCAACTTTTTTTCTCACTTCCACTTATATTCATCACCATTAATAAATATTAGTTGTACATCTGCTAGATGGAAGTCTGCCTTGGTTTAAACTATGTATGTACTGTTAGTGGGGTGTGAAAAGGATTCTTGGAAATTCTGGAGATTTTGATTGCTTTCTTGTTTAAACTCACATTTTGTGATTTGGTTTTTAGGGACAACACCTTAATTTATTGGAGTACCATGTTCCACAGAGATGGGGGTGTTTGGCAGACTTGTTCAAAGTTCTAGAGAAGAATAAGACTTTGCTGAACATCAAACACTACTCTATTAACCAGACCACTTTAGAACAGGTAATGTATGTCAGAGTAATTAAACTCTTTGAATTTGGAGTTTTCCATCTGGTGTTTTTAGACACATAAAACATTGGTCAAATTCTCTTAGTAAGCATAAAATATTAGAAACTATGTTAACTGTTTAAAAGTCAAATACGTGATTTTAGCATATCATTGTTTGCTTTATTTCTGAAACTGTGATACTTTTTGACAAAATAATTTTATTTTATACTAAATATAAAATAATAAAATAGGTAATTATTGCAATTATGAATTATTTATGCACTTATGAATTATTTTTTAACACTGTAAGCATTTTATCACAATAAGCATTAATGTTTATACATCAATTTATATATGACATTTCATGTGATCCCCACAGGATGTCTGTCAGCTAGTTGCCATTACAATTTTCATTTTGCATATATGGAAACTGATAGAGGTTCAGTGACTTAATAAAGATCATGAAGAAATCTTAAGTGTCTGAGTTTGCTAGTCTGGGGCTCCACATGCCATACCAGCTAACTAGTTACTTTTGATAGAATCCTAGCATAACTTGACCTCTTTTTACTTGGATTCAGATACATGATGGGTTAAGACCATCCTTCTTATGCACACAGGTATGTGAGGAGCATAAGCACATGTACCTAAGCACAGCGTGTCCCTAAAGTCTGGACACATAGGAAATCTCATTAGCTATGCATATTTTCAAGAAATTAAATGAATGAAATTTTCAACAACATTTTATTTAATTAGCATAAATTTTAGCCATGACATTTTCATAAGTTATAAAACCTTTCATTAGATATTGGGGACTATTTTCAATATTAATGAGATTAATTTGATTTAATTAATGAGATTTCTTATGTCTTCCTATGAAATCTCATTTATGCTAATTAAATAAAGTGTTGTTGGAAATTTCATTTCTTGAAAATATGCCTAGTTAATGAGATTTCTTATGTGTCCAGACTTTAGGGACGCCCTGTATATAGGTATGCTCACACACACACATGCACGCATATTCAGTAAACTACTTACTCAAACGAAAAATGCTGAAAGGTGACCATTAGTGTTGTTTCCTTTTCCAAAATGAGAAAGGGGTTCCACTGTAAGTATACACACAAACATACACATAAACACATATGTATATGTACATACACATAAATATTTAAAATATAAAACCACATACGGAAAAGAAACTCAGATTTTGCTTATATAGTACCCAAGTATTGATAGTCAAATAATAGGCCTGGTTTTTTTTTTTTAATTCATAACCGTATTTACACAGAGGACATTGTCTAGGTGATTCTTTAATATTCTAAATAATTATCTCCTAAGATTTACCTGGAGAAGCAACATGGTATAATGAAAAGAACACGAGCTTTGCAATTGGAATACCTCTGTTTGAATCTTGTTTCTACTACTTATTCACCTGTACAATTGACTAGTTCTATTATCCTGGTCAAGTCATTTAATCCTTCTAAGCCTCAGTTTTCTCCTTTAATAAAATGGGAAAAATATACTTGTTCCATCTAACACAAAGAGGGAAATGCTTTGTAAACAATATAGTGTGATCTAAAAGTAGTTTTCATTGTTAATAGTGATAGTTTGCATTTTATGCCAGAGAAGGAACCAAGATACAATGGGAAGATCACTGATGTGGGGGATCTGTAGTGGGTCAGTGAAACTGGATATAGAAAAATATTAATTTACCATATATTCCAATTAAAATTTATCATAATTTTTAGTTATGATTTAAAAAAATAAGCAAGTTATACTGAAAAGAATGCCTTATCCTTTTGCAGAGTGCCAAAGGTCCCCTTGATAAGTACATAAACACACACACACATTCACACACACAACATATATATACAAAATTAAGAACTTGTACTTTAGAGTCAGAGTATCGGATTTACATCCTACCTCTGTTATGTATTTGTGATTCCTTGGGCAAATTATTTAACCTCTCTGAGCTTCAACTTTCTCTCCTCTAAGATTAAGTGGGTTGTACTTTGATAGCCTCTAACATCGCTTCTGGTTCTAAAACATCTTATTCTGTGAGGTACCAACATCTTTGAGATCACAGATTCATTTAAGTACCAAAATATTAGGGAAAGGGACTGGATCTGTGATTTCATTGGTAGAGGGAAATCTCAGATGAGAACTCCTTCAACCAATGAAGGTCAATACCTTGTTTACAATGTAGAGTCTTAGAGGGTTGCCTAGATCACTGATAGGTTAAGTGACTTAGCTTTATATAACTAATCGGTGTTAGGTGAGGCTTGAATCCAAGTCTTCTTGGTTCTAAGTCCAGTTCTCTATCCATCATTTCATGTTTCTTTGCATCATATTATTATTATTATTATTATTATTGCTTTTTTTAAATAAATAAATTTATTTATTTTCTTGTTTACAGTTGTATCATATTATTAATAATTATTAGTAGAATTAGTAGTAATAGTAATCAACCAATATTTCTATGCATTGTACCAAGTGCTACGGATACCAAAAGAGACCAAAAAACAGTCCCTGATCTTGAGAAGTCCCCAATCTAATGGGAGAGACAAGAAAGTAGAGGTACAATTTCTGAATTGGAATTTAGAAACATAAATATCTCATCTGATGATATAGATTGTTTTCTACAAAGGCAAGAGCAACTTTTAGTAGGGAAAAATAAACAGCTTTCTGAGAAATTGAGACCATAATAAATGGACTACTTCTTTTCCCAGCCTTCTAACAACATTTAACATTTGCATTATGTGTTACAGGTCTTTATCAACTTTGCGACCCAGCAGCAGCAAACTCCATACCCTACCTTTGAGTCTTCTACCAACTATATTCGTCCTCACTCTGTGTCAATCTAGCTTCCAGAAATACTTCCACCAAAGAAGTTCTAAGCAGTTGTGAACAACTCTCTTCATTGGGAGGGCTCATTGTTCAGCACCTGAAAGAAACGACCAAGTTCCTCTCTTTATTTTGGCTGTGAGATAATAAGTCTGAGAGGCTAAGTGACTTGTACAAAACCACACAGATGGACTAGACCATGACTATGACATGGACTAGACAAGGGCCCAGGTCTGTTGATTCCTTGTCCAGTTCTATTTCCTTTGGATATGTAAACATACTTTCTTTTTATTTACCAACTCAAATGAGATCACTCTCAAGTCAGGAATTCCTTGAGTTATAATGCTGTGAGAAGGAAAATCTAGTCTTTCTGTTGCACAAATGATGCTCTCTATATACATGAAAATACTCATTATTTAGCCCTATAGCCATATTAAATAAATTGAACAAGGTCCCATAAATTATACATGACATAATTCTCCCTCAGGCCTTCAGGTTTTAATATTTCTTTTTGGGAAGTGGGAAGAGACTTAATAGTGATAAATTGTGCTTTTCTTGACTTTGGCCTTAATTTCTTTTGTTTCTAAGAAAAATAGAATTCAGTCCTGTGTAATGGAATACAAGTAAGAAGTACTAAGAATATAACATTGACCGATAACATTTTAGCTAAATACATTCTCTTATAAACTTCATAAAATGAAATCTTTAAAAATACCATTATTTTGAGAAGGAATCTACTCTGTATTAAAATAAAATTGTCATTTTAAAATATATTTTTTCTAAAATAGTAATAATAATAAGAACAAGCATTTATATAGTGTGTGAACATTATCAAGGTGTTTGACATGTTACATTATTTGGTTTTCACTGGTCAAGAAGTGATCAGAATTTCTTAGGGCAGAAACTGCTCAAATTATTTTTGTTAATATCACCTGGGAAGTCAATGTATGGTGGCTGATTTAATTTTTATTTGATTTTTGTGTGTGTGTGTGAAAATAGAGTCACTGAATAATATTCTGTGTTAATTTAGGAGAAAAGTTTTTCTTTTAAATGACATCTTATTTGCTATTATGGGATTTAATTAGAATTTATCCAGATCAAATTGTTCTTAATTGCACCATTTTTCAAGGGTAATGCTCAAACCTTAGACCTTCTTAGCCAATCAAGGATTGTTTTTCTGGGAGTGACTTTGAGCCATATTCATGTAATTCTTTCTTAAAGTTTCACACATTTTAACCTATTTTCATTGTCCAAAGTAGAAAATATAACTATTTTGTATTAAATCTTTAAAAACTTTTGAAATATGACCAATCTTATAGCAGTGAATAAAACAACTGTACTTTAATTTGGCCTGATCCTTGGCTGACCTTCTGCTTGTGGTTATATTTTTTCTTCTTTGTAGCTCTATTTGTTATCTTTAGGGACCCAATTTAAATCAAATAAGGTGTAAATGAAGCTACCTTTAAATGTTGAGAAGGCTAAAATCAAATTGAGTTGTAGTGTGCTAGATTGTACTACAGTATACTTTTTCTCAGCTAGAGTATTCATAAAGTTGAAGTTTCAAGGTATGCCATTGAAAAATGTCTTTAAAAAAATAACAGAGGGAAAACATGCTAAAGACCACATCCCACAAGACTGAATCTAAAAGGTCAAATCTTATGTTAATGTTGAAAATGTCATTGCATCTTTGCATCTTGCAAATGTTTTATGCCTTTGGAGTTACTTGTTGTCTTAGGACCTATGGGTTTAAGGTCAAAACATTTGAAGATTTCTTTAAAAAAATGCACCTTTCTCTGAAAGCAGGAGTGATTCATAAGGTTTCCAGTAGACATTACAATCTGAAACATTTTAAAAAAGGGAAAAATTAGCATAATTAATAGTTCAGTTCTTATTACTATAGCTAAAAAGTTCACCTTCATTCACAGGTGAATGAAAGAGAATATGGCATGGCTGTTAGGGCCCTGGATTTGTAGTCAGGAATGCTTGACTCCAAATCCTACCTCAGACACTTATCAGTTGGTGAACCTGAGTAAGTCTTTTATCTGTGTGCCTCATCTTCTTATCCATGTAATGAGGGTTGGATTCAGTGGTCTCTAAAGTCTCTTCCACTTTTATATCAATGGAGTAATAACTACCACTTTCCCTCTAGGAATGGAGGATCTAGCCAACCCGATGTGGTTCTCCTCTTCTTTTCCACACCTTCCTCTATTTCTATCTCTCTTCCTGACATCTTTTATATTTATTCCCTTCTCTCTAACACTGCCACCATACTTCTGCAGGTTCCCATCTGTCCATGCCTTGACTATATTTAAAGCATTATAGTTGACCTCCCAGCCTTAAGTCACTGCCCATTCAATTATCAAGGTCATCTTTCTAAGGCTCAGGTCTGAAAATTTCACCAACCCTCCCCCCCCGCCGTGTAATTAATTCCAGTAGCTCCCTAATACTTTTAGGATCAAATATAAACCCCTTTGTTTGGTTTCAAAGTTTTTCACAACTTGGCCTCATCTTCCCTTTGTATCCTCCTTATATCTTATTCTCCCCTATGTATTCTACCATTTAATGATACTGGCCTCCTTGCTCTTCCTCACACCAGCAACACTACATCTTCCAACTCTGGGCATTTTCACTGACTTTCTTAAATACATGGAATTCTTTCCTTCATTTCTATCTCTTGGCTTCCTTGATTTTCTTTAAATTGCTCTCTACAAGAAATTGTTATTGATCCCCCCTTAATGCTAGTGCCTTATTTCTGTGTCTTTCTGAAGTCTCCAATGTATCCTGTACGTATCTTGTTTACTTGTTTTCCCCCTCATTAGATCATAACGTCCTCAAAGGCAGGGGCTATTTTTGCCTTTCTTCAAATCCCCAGTGTTTAGATGATGACCTGGCACATCCTAAGGGCTTAAAACTGCTTACTGACTCATCTTAACCTTCATCCCTATACCCTGATGACCATTTTAAACAGGAAAAAAAAATCCAGAGATAAAGTCATAAAACTTTTGGCAAATGGGAATTCATACCTATGAAGATGTTGTATTTGCATAAAACATGCTGTTGCAGCATTGCAATGATGCTGTTGCAGTAATCTAGGCATGAGATTCTGAACAACTTCATAAAATATGGTTGCAGCCATCTGCTACACTTGAAGAATAATAGTTCACAACGCTGCTTCCAGTCTCCATAACTTTCTTAAAGCAGATGAACAGATCCTCTGAATCAACCATTTTCAAGTCTTTAGGGGAAGGGAGAAGAACACAAGCATTTATTAATTATCTATATACCAAGCACTATGCTAAATGCTTTATCTTATCACATTTGATTCTTATGACAGCTTGGTGAGACTGATACGTTATTATCCCTGTTTTACAGTTAAAGAAACTGGCGGATCTGAAGGTCATTGTCTTTTCTGGGGTCACACAGCTAGTGACTGTCTGAGATCATATTGACTTAAGGTTTTCCTGACTTCATGCCAACCACCTTACCACCTAACTACCTCTTCTTTTTACACATGAAATCATTTACTTCCTCCTAAAAAGGTCATTTCAGAGGTAATATAGTGGGAATAATACTGGTTCTTCAGCCAAAAGCCCTGAATTCAACTCCTGATGCTATTACTGTGTTACTTTGGGTATGTCCTTTAACCTCTTTGTATCTCAGTTTCCTATGTAAATTGGAGATAATACCTGGACCATGTACTTGACCAGAAGTGAAAACATGATGGGAAGTAGGGCAGTTAGGTGGCACAGTTGATAGAGTGCTGGGCATGAAGTCAAGAAGATTTATCTACCTGAGTTCAAATCTGACCTCAAACACTTACTAGCTTTGTGATCCTGGACAGGTCATATAACTGTGTTTGCCTCAATTCCTCATTGTAAAATAAGATGAAGAAGGAACTGGCAAACCATTCTAGCATCTTTGCCAAATAACCCCCAAATGGGCTCATGAAAAGTTGGATAACTGCTGAAACAACTGAAAACAACAAACAAAGCTATGGGAAGTATTGAGAGCTCTACAAACATGATTTATTATTATTGACAGAGTAATCATGTTTACCAAATTATATCGTTAAAAATGCCCAAAGTAGACACACTCAGGAACAAAAATCCCAAATGAATACCAAAGACCAAAGTGGAAACATTTTTCTTTTTAAAGCAATCTAGCGGTAAGCATTTGAAGGGTGACTTTGCTTAGTCTGTCCACTATTCCTGGAATGCATCCTTTCCTCAACTCTACTTTTTATTATCTCTCGTATTTTTCAAAGCTTAGTTAATATTCACTTATTATGATTTCTACCTCTCCATTGTCTCATATTTATTTTGTATACATTTTCTTCCTTATGGCCTAAGAAAGACGTGGAAATAGTGTTGAAAAATGGTAGGCATTTGAAACTAGGAAGCTATCATGAAACTCCCAGATGGATTATTTCACCCAAGACATTTAACTAAGTTGCATTTTTGTCCTTGATTTTCTAGTTCCTCTTACAACACTTTAATTAAAAACAAATATGTAGGAATCACATGATATGAGAAAAAAGTTTTTCCTGTGACTGCAAATAATTCAGAATAATTAAGAAAAAATGCTTCAGACTTGTTCCAGAGATGCAAAACATTTTTTTTTCAGCTGGAGAAACTCATCTATTAAAACCCTCAACAGGAAATTTCAGTATGAGAAAATGATAGCTCTGTATGTCAAAATCAGACATGGAAAATATCCAAAAAGTATTTCTTCCCATTCCTAGCCCAGGCCCGTCTACTACACTTGATTTAAGAGCAATAATTTGGATACTGAGACAGTCTCCTGCATGCATTTTAGGAAGAATCTTTGTTAGTGAAGAATATAATGAAAGTAATCATTTTAGAACCATCATAAGAACAAGAATCTAACAAGATGATGAAGCGTGAATGGCTTATAACTTGACAAGTAGATTGGGAGTGTCTGTCACATGGATCACAGATTCAATGAAGTTTCTAAGTATTGATATTTGCTAGTACATTAAACATGTTCAAAACCAGTTATTTTTAATGATTGCTAAAGCAGCTTAAGTGGTATAGTAGAGAGAATTTAGGATTCATACCCTAGAATCAAGAAGACCTGAGTTTAAAGCCTGATACAGACATTTAGCTGTGTGACCTGGGGCAAGTCACCATCTTCTTTTGGAGGGAAGAAGGCAGGGCAATTGGAGTTAAGTGACTTGCCCAAGGTTACACAGCTAGTAAATGTGTCAAATGTCTGAGGTTAGATTTGAACTCAAGTCCTCTTGAATCCAGCATTGGTGCTCTATTCACTGTGCCACCTAGTTGCCCCCCTCCCCCATTTTTTTTCAGCTAGAGGTATCTTGCTTATCTCAGTTATCTCAATTTCAATTAGCTCAGCCATGAAATGGAGATATAAAAGTACTTATTTCCTAAATTGTCATGAGGAACAAATGAGATGACATATGTAAATTCTATTATTATCATCATTGTTATATCATCAACATCACTATTACTTTTGAATTGGTTTCGAATGTGCTTGGTTTAGGTGTATGGGAATGTTCTGTGAAGTCAATGTAATACTGGAGAACCCTTAGTTCATACATTTTCAGACTCAACTATAGGTTGAATGTATCTGAAAGATTTGGCTATGGTACAGGTTCTATTTACAAATAATCAAATCAGCAGTGTATTTGATTAAAAGAAATGTCATTCACTGAGCTTCATTCGTGCTAGGCAAATCTTATATTGTGTAATAAGTGACAGTGGGAGGCCTGAGTTTTAGTCATAGCTGTCCTATTTATTAACTGTAGCAACTTAGGTAAAGTGCTTAAAATATCTCTCTAGGTCTTGGTTTCTTTACCTATAAGATGAGGAAGTTGTAGATAATCTTTGAATCTTCCCAGGTTCTTATGACTCCATGTGTACCCATAATGTTGTAAGGAAATAACATGTTTTTAAAAAGTTTTCCATTTACATTAGAATTACAGAGATATTTTATTTTAATTCCTACCTTAAATTAGCAGTGATTTCTAACATTCGCCCCTCTAGTTTCCCTGTCAAGTGGTTAATGATCTGTAAACTAACTCTTAAATGTAGTGGTGCTGTTATTTAAATAGGCCACTAAAGTAATCCTCTAGTGAAACCTTTTTTGTACATTGAAGAATTCATTCATTCATTCATCCTTGTGAAGAAGGAATCATTTAAAATATATCCGTTATTTACTATGTATGTCATATGATATATTATATATGTCTATATGATATATTAGCATATATTATTAAATATCATGGGCAGCTGGGTGGCATGGTGGACAGAGCACTGGGCTTGCAATCAGGCAGGCACATGTTCATGAATTCAATTTCCTCATCTATAAAATGAGCTGGAGAAAGAAATGTTAAATGACTCCAGTATCTTTGCCAAGAAAACCCCAAATGAGGTCATGAAGAGTAGGCTATGACTGAAAAATGGTTGTACAACAGCTATTAAATACTATATTATTATTAAATTTATTAATGTGAATTTTCAGATGTGAGTATTTTAAAAGTGGTATCCCAATATTCCCACACTCCAATAGACCTCTTATGACTTGGGCATTTAGACTTTCTCTAATTATGTGGGTTGAAAGCCATACATATCACCCAATGAAGTGATACTCTTCTATATTCTCTAATAAATCCAAGATAAGAAGTCATCTCAATGTACTGGAAACGTTTGACACTTTCTTTTCACATTGTGCGGATTTCAGTGGAACCTAAAAATGTTGGAAGCAAAAAAAAATATCAATTGAATATTCCCCATATCTGTTTATGATTGGCCCACCATTTTTTCCAGCCATACATTTTCCCAATGGCATGCTTTGCTTCATTTCTATATAATTCTTTGGACCTCCCCAGGGGAAGTGGAGAGGTAAATGGAGGAGTGGAGCACGTTACAACATATCGTAAACAAGGAATTAAAGAAATACATTATTTTAATATATATTTTTTCTTTTTTCTAAGGAAAAATTATCAACATCTAACAACTATTGTTAGAAGTGGTCTTCTTCGTAGGCAGAGTAGAATATTTCAGTCATTAGGAATTGTACATTCTTAGAGTGAAAAGAAAGCCCTTTTTCTCCCAAGAGTGGCTTGATTTACATGCTCTCCCTCTGTCATCCAAGTGGGGCCACTACCATTTACGAGAATTTGTGTTGCCTCCAAGGCAGTGTGATATAGTGGATGGAGAGTTGGTCCAGGAGTCATGAAAAGCAGGGTGCCTTTGATACCTACTGACTGTGTGATCCCAGGGGAGACCTTTAGTCTCTTTAATCTCTACATGCCTCAATAAATTCTCAAAGACTGTCAGCTATAGATCAGTTAGTCATCAAGTATTTAGTAACAACTTACTATATTCCAGTCAGTATGTGGAGAACTGGGGATACAAAAAAAGGCAAAACCATTCCCCCTGCACCAAAACAACAACAGTAGTGAAAACAACAGCAAAATGGTTCCTGTACTCAGGGAATGGGTACTCTAATGGGTGAGGGATGATACTAGAGTGAGGGAGAACAGGTACTGACCTCTCTTTGTGAGGCGAATTCTGCAATAGCAAGTGATCTGATCCCAAACAAAAAACAATTACCTCTATGAAAGCTCCTCTGCCATTGCTGGGATATTTAGCTTGCTACAAGGTTAAAACAGCAATCTCTAAACATTCAGAGAACTAGGTCTAGAAGAAAACAGATGAAGGTAAAAATCTTGTTTCTCAATCCTAATCTTTTTGGGTAGATAAAACATTCTGCTCAGGGTCTGAAATTTTCCATTTTCCTTTCAATGCCACAGGCATGCAGGGCCTATCAAAAGCTCTAACTCATTCTTAAGAGTGACCTGCTATATGAGGAAGGGCATGATGCTGACTGGCTTTTCACCTTTTACCACTCTCAGATGAGTGTGTAAATGCCCCATTCCAATATTGCTTTTATAAAAGTATTTTGTGTCTGATTTTGATAAATTTTATCCTGGAGCATTTCTCTTTCACAGAATCATCAGCTATGTGTCTGATCTACTCGAGCTTCTTATTTATCTTTTTCAGACTGGTAAGTCTGCACAGATAGAAGAAAGGGCAGAAAGAGACTGGTTAAGTTTAAAAGAAAAACTCTTCAAGAATTCTCATGTATTGGCCAACCCTATCTTCTGTGTAGTGTTCTTTTCTGGGCATCTTACTTTAAGAATGATGCTGATAAACTAGAAAGTTTCTGGAGGGGTAACTTGGATCCTAAGAAGTATAGAAGTCATGCCAAATGAAGAATGCTTGATAAAACTGAGTGTTTAGACAGGAGAAGAGGAGACTTGTGGAAATTTTATAACTTTTTAGTCTATTTGAAGGATTTGCAGGTGGAAAAGGGAGTAGACATTCTACATTTTCCTAGGAAATAGAATGAAAAGGTGGAAATTCCAGGAGAACGGATTTTGGTTTAATTGTAAGAATGGATTTTATAACAAATAAAGATGTCCAGTACTAGAATGGATCATCTTATGAAGCAGTGAGCACCTGATCACTGGAATTCTTTAAGTAGATGTCAGGTCACTCCCATTTATGGAAATCATAAAGGGGATTCCTGAATTATCTGGGATCCCTCTCATGAGAATGAGTTCAACCTGGCTTTCCATGAGAAAATTTTCAATTATAAGAGTCTAAGATAGATCACAAGAAATGATTGTAAACATCACGCTTAAGTTTAATGAGGTATATATTAATAATGATAGACCTTTATTATTATTTTGCTTTTATTATTGCTTTGATTGGGGAGAAAGCCATAGGGCATGTGTTAGCTCTCTATAATGACCAAAGCTACTACCTGGAATTGACACATGCATCTCAAAGATAGAGGCATAAATCCAACATTAATATGGCATAAAAAAGGAGATTTTTTTCAAAAAAGAACAAGACAAAAAAACCTAGTTTTCTTGCTTGTCTCCTACCTGAGTACCAAGGTTTTGCCCATTTCGTCTCTCTAATTTTTGTCCTTTGGTTGCTGCTTAAGTATGTTGAGATTCAAAGATTTTGTGAGATTTTCTGTTGACCTTTTCCTACTGGTGGCCAATTGAGAAATGCCTCTGAAATATACGTGCCAAAGAAGGAGACTTGTGCTTGGTTCAGAAATGTTATATGGAGTCCTATTTTGACTTATTATGAAGCTCTTCCTAACTATCAAAGCTATCTAAAAATGGCATTAGTTGATTCATTAGGTAATAACTTACCCTTCACTTGAGGTGTTCAAATATGGACTGAATGGTTGCTAGTAAAATTAATGTAAAATGGCCATTTTTTGGGGCTTCTTTGCATAGGTTAGTGGGATTTATTTCTGTAGCATATTCCCATTGATAGGAAGCATAGTTTGGGAAAGGGATCATTGGATTTGGAGTCAGAAATTCTAGATTTGAGCTTCTTACTTTTAAGTCTACCACTTACTACTTGCTAAACTTGGTGTAAGTCCCTTAAAACTCAATTTTCTTATCTGTAATGTAAGAATAACATGTTCACTATCTGCCTCATCATTTGTAGACTTTTCATTATCACTTGATCTATTATAGCAAAGCCTTTCCCAGCCCATATTTGCTTTGGCTGCTTGGGTCATCAGTGAGGGATTGATATATCTCCCTTTAGATGGGTAGCGCTGAAAGGTGGGTGTATGCCTTTCTCATGCTAATGAATTCTTACTGGAATGCTTCCCTCTATGACTGTCAGATGATAAAATCAGTCAGCCAGACTCCATAAGCTTTTAGAAAGGGATATTCACTATGGTGACTGAGTAAGCACAGTTGATATAAAACATTTCAAAAGTCTCTCTCATAAGTACTTATAGAGACCAAGGGAAAGTGGAATCAAACTTATCAAGTATATATGGCAAAGGGTAACTTATAGCAAGTGGTTGCTAGAAGTCTGTTTCTTCCCTTTTTGAGGTACTTACAATGTTTTCTTTAGGTATGGCATAGCTTTTGTGATAGGTTCCTAGTAGGATTACAAGATTGCCTCTCCTGGTGCATCCTCAGCTTCAATGCAGACACTGCTGATAGCTATTGTTATCTTTGGGATACTGCTAGTATCCCAAAGTGCTACTTTGAGTCCAAATCTTTTGAACCTCAAAAATTCCTCAAGTCTTCCTCTAGTCAAGGGGAGAGGGGGTGGGAAATTAAGAATTGTCTTTACTGCTCTCAAGGAATTCCTTCACAGGGACTTAGCTGATGTAGCTCTCTCCTTTCTGCTTCCATACACAAAAATCCAGTGTTTAGAACTAGTTTGCTATTTTATAGAAACTTACAGGGTATCACCATATTTTTACAGCCAACTCCAACGTACTTTATCATTCTTATTTGAAATATCTTTGATTAATTGATTGACCCAAGGGAGCTATCTAGGTCTTAGTCACACTCAGGTCATGCCTCTGATTGATTAAGCCAATTGAGATTTTTTCATCTGACAAAGGTATCAAAGCTAGAGCATTTTATTAAAGTGAGTTAATTGATGGACTCAGTTGACTCCCACCTTTATGCTATAATATCATTTTTGAAATGAAATTTTGAAAAGTACTTTACTTTTTTATCCCAAACTTCTTGGGCTCTTCTAATAAGCCACTCTTGAGCTTTTGTGGGGTACCCACTCTCTTTGATCTTTGGCATGTATTTTTTCCTCTGGATTGCTAATAAAATAATCTTTAGTCTCTTTGTCATTTATTGTCTTTTTTTTTTTAGTTCTACCTTTTTGTTACACAAATGGACCTAAAACCCACATTTGACTGTTTCTCTTTCCTATAACTAGACAACTGTGATGAATTCTCCAAGTTTCTTCTCACCTAATATGATGCTAGATTTGATTATACTTTCATTTCTTACTTGCTTTTTCTTACTGGCTTACTCACAGTCACCTCATGCACCTTCCAGTGCCAGTTCAGCATTCAAGACTAAGGTCAATATGGTTTTCTTTTTCATGGATTCTCTATTTCATCTAGGAAACAGTCTTACACTCTATCTAAAAATGTAACCTCCATTCTCATTTTGTTAAACCATTCCATGAAGCATCTACAGGGAAGTAATTAAGATCAAAATGATTACCATCTTAGATAACTCTGAAGATTCTCCAGTGTCATTCTATATTTCCACAAAAGCTTTGCCATCCTACTCAGGTATCCTACAGTACATTCCCGCTATGACCTTTTCTCATGTGAGCATGGAGTCCTGACATACACAGAAACCAAAAAGCTTTTCTTTTAAATATGTACATGCAGACCCTTAATTGTTGAGACATCATTTTAGTGGAAGGAAACTCAGGGTTATTGAAATGCAGGCCAGCACAGTTCCAGTAGAATTGTTTGATTTTGTATCCATTGAACTTAGCCATTACAGGTACTGAATAAATGCTTATTGAATAGAATATTCTTATTCTTATTAGTTGGTAATTTAGATATTATTATCTCCATTTGATGGATAAAGAAACCATTCCTTGGAGGTATTGAATAATGTGCTCATTTCTATCCAGCCAGTACAAGAAGCATTATAGCACACTGTAACAGAGGGCTCCAGTCTTCGTTCTTCCTGGCTCAACCAACCCTGAAAAGCTTTGATCAACCAGTCAATCATTATTAATTATTATAATTATTATAAACTCTACACTGTGCTAGAAGTTGGGGATAAAAAGAAAAATGAAGCTATTCTTAGCCCCTCCTCCCAGTATAAGAAGCTTACAATTAATCTGGGAAGACAACATCTACATATGTGAGTAGAAATAAAACATGTATAAAAAATAAAAACAACATAATTGTGAAGGGAGAAAGATCCCAAGTAAAAGGTTTTTGAGTCGAGGTCTGGTGATGATAGAGAATACAACTATTGTCTAAGGATCAATGCATTGGTTGCATGTGATAAATATTTTAGCCTGGGCCACTCATAAAGACCATTTTCTAAGTCATCCAGGATGTGATCTGCATCAATAGAGTGTGTGCTTTATTGCCAAAGCCCATTAAATCATGTAACCTTGAAGAGTTAAGGTATGAGAAGTATGTTACTGCTACTAAAATTACATCAACAAAAGCAACACTTATTGGTAGTTTATAAAGTGCTTTGAGGCTGACATATTGCTCTATATCAGTTATTCCTTATTTTATTTGTGGGACAAAATGCACATTTTGTTTGGCACTGAAAATCTTTTACCATGTGCCTCTCACTTACCTTTTCAAATTACTTGACATTTCCCAGATGGATTATGTCTTCACCTTCATGTACCCTCTATTGCATTAAAATTGATATTCTTGTTGATCTCTACCCAATATTCCATTTCCTACTATGCCTTTACCTAGTCATGTCCACATTACTGCAATGCTCTCTCTTTTCAGCTCTGTCTTTTGGAACCCCTATCTTCCTTCAAAGTTCAGATCATGTGCTACCTCTTATAAAAGCCTTTCCTGATTTGTCCCAATTTGAATTTGTAATTATTTTGTATGTTTTTTGTCTTTACTTATCTATGCATTTGCTGCTGCTACACCTAGAGTAATGAAAGCCCCTTGAGTGTAAGAAGTACTTGGTTTTTGTATCCACTGAACTTAGCCTATGACTAGAACATTGCAGGTACTAAATAAGTGCTTACTGAATAGAAAATTCTTATTCTTATTAGTTGGTAGTTTAGATATCTCCATTTGACTGATGAAGAAAATGTACCTTGGAGGTACTGAATAATGTGCTCAAAGTTACCTAGTTAATATTAGAGCATTATATTACAGCATTCTATATATCATTATCTCCATTTGATGGATAAAGAAACCATTCCCTGGAGGTATTGAATAATGTGCTCATTTCTATCCAGCTAGTACAAGAAGCATTATAGTTTTTGTATCCACTGATACAGTAGTAGTAACATACTTCTCATACCTTAACTCTTCAAGGTTACATGATTTAATGGGCTTTGTCAATAAGGCACACACTCTACTGATGCAGATCACATGATGATGTGATGACTTCGAAAATGGTCTTTATGAGTGTGTAATGATACTGGGATTTGAAGATCTTCCACGCCCCTTGAACTTGCTGACATAGCAGGAAGGGGTGGAGCAAGAGAACACTGGAACCAAGCTAGTTTCTGCGGGGTGCTGACTGGAAGTGGCAGCAGAGGCAGCGGCTGTGGTTGCGAACTGCTTCTTTGAGCTGGCCAGAATCTCTGCTAAGGACTCCTGCTGAGGACTGCCTGGGACGGACACTGTGGGGGGGCTGGAGCTGCTGGGAACAAGCTGCTTGGACGCTGAGTAGTTGCGTGCGTGAGGAGAGGAGGATCTTTTCCTGAGGTAGCCTGTCCTGTTTTGAAGGCTTGAGAATGTGGATGTTTACTACTTTAACTACATGTGCCAATTTCATAACTACTGTGTTGGCTTTGACTTTCTGGTTTTGGGACTCAGTTTTCTGGTATTTAAATGAGTTCTCTAGCTATATTTCTTATGTAGAGAGCCTGTTACATTTCATGATTAATAACCATATCGGCATATTCATAGTTGCTGTAGGCATTGTGAATACTGCATTGCTGATACA
>CM053583.1:361706008-361739902 GCA_028627135.1 Pseudochirops cupreus
CTTAGGGAGAGGCTGGGAACTCCTCCTATTTACTTCCGGCTGATTGGATAGCGAGGACTCCAAGACCGAGGCCCAAGATGGCGATCCGGATCCAGGCTGCTCAACACGAGAGCCCTGGCCTGAGAACAATCGCTCAGTCCCCCTGCTGCCTGCAGGCCGCAGGCGGGAAGCCGCAATGCCGAGGCGGGTGCAGAACCTCTGCCTTTCGCTTTTCTGCTCTGGAGGCCTTCTGGCTGGACTGCTTATCTCCCCCTTTCACAATTCCCACTCGCAGCTGGTGCTAATCGGCTCACCTGAGAGGCTCCTCCCGTCCAGCCTCCCCCGGGGCACAGCCGTGGCTTCAGGGCAGGCTGGTTTCGCTTCGCAGTGCTGATATGGTTCCTCGTAGCCGAGCTGACTTTAGTAGGAAGTATGTTTGTGTGTGTTTTGGAGTTTTAGGATTGGTTTAGAGTCCTATTTTATGGGTATTTTGGGGTGGCTATGTGAGAGCTGCGATATGTTGCTGCTGCTATGCCGCCATCTTGGCTCCGCCCCTAATTGATTTTTTAAATAATAATTTAATAATGATAATAATTTAAATAAACTTTTAAAAAATATTTGATATTTGAACATCTTAGTTTCTTTTGTAATCTTGTGTATTTCGCTTCATGCTTATAAAAACATTATTATAACAAGGAGTATATAGGCTTCACTAGACTGCCAAAGAAGACCATGACACACAGTCCAAAGGCTGAAATGTTCTTGATCTAGATGAACACTTTTGTATATCACGAAACGTGTTAACAATTTCTTCAAGTAACCAATCAGCCTCCACTTGACGACCTCCTCTGGTATAAATGCACTACCCCCACAAGACAATGCATTACATTTTACATAACTCCAAAATCTAGGACATTTTTTTCTGCTTCTAGCAAATCAAATTTGGCCTTTCTTGAACTTCTGCCTGCTACTCAAAATTCTGTTACCTGGGACCATATGGAAAAAATCCACACCTTTTTTACATCTCTAGAATATATTCTACAGGGATTCCATCTAAACTTCTGTCCGTTATCTCCACTCTCTCATCACAAATCCTTTCCCCCCCACTCCCCAGACCAAGAAGCCATAGTTCCTACAATGGATCTACTATGACATGTTTTCAGCTATCCTTCTTGCCCTCCTATGAACTCACTCAAGTCTATCAAATCCCCCTCATCTTAAAATGGGACTCCTAGGTATGAACATACCTGAACATGTCACCTGACTAGGGAAGCATACACACCTTTTTCTGTACATTATAATTCTATTAATATGACATGTGATTCTATTACCTTTTTTGAATGTAATGGCACTTTTTTTATTCATCTGAGTACATTAGTTCAGTAAGTCTTTACATATGAAATTCCATTTAATTTTCCCAAATTTGTACTTCTACCAATGTATTTCTTCTTCAGAATATAAATTCATTCATACTAAGTGTCCTAAATTGTAGCAAAGTTGAAGAGCTGCCTCACAAAGTTGCTTTACTTATTTCTTATTTATTTCTTCTTTGACTCATCTAAAAGCAATGAAAGGGATGGAACTTACAAAAGGTCAATTTCGATTTGAATTAAGATATTTGACTCCCTTCTGGTCATCTGACAGCAAACATTTGAAACCTAAGTCTCAATGCTATGGATGGAAGGGTTTAAGTGATTTCCAATACTTATATTGCAGGAAAGAATTATGCCAACAGATGCAGTGAGAATCCTAGGCACATAGGGCATTGGTACCCTTTCCCATAGGGATCTTCATGTCTTCTTTGGAAGCCACATGAAATATCCTAGGAGAACAAGCAGAATTCTGCCAAGAAGGCAAATCCTGTTTCATTTCTGGCAACAGTGAACTAGGGCATGGTCGTGCCAATTTAGGAATCTCCCTAATGAGATGATAAAAGGAAATTAAACTGACACATTTCAGCCCTAAGACTTCTTAAACACCTATTTAAGAGGCTACACTTCCTAATTTTAATATATACACACACATATATATATGATGTCTAGGTGGAAACAGGCCTGAAGCCAATCTAAAAACTATAATGTGGGAGAGCTGCCAGGCTAGCAATTAGCCACTGAGCCCTCAAATATTTTTAAAAATAAAAAATAAATGGGTAGACAGTTCTACCTGGAACTGTTTTTTCCCGTATGTGTTTTTAGGATTTAGTTCTCTTGTTCAGGATTTCATGTTCTATCAAGCATTGAGTACTGCCTTAAGTATAACTACCTTCTGTTCTTCACTTTACCCCCATAGCAAGCAAAGCTTTTTCCCTTTGAGACAGAAGGTTTCTTCCTTTAAGGCAAGAGTTGTCTTTATTCAGTTGTCTCTGTCATGTCCAACTTTTTATGACCCCATGGACCTTTGTCACATTCCCTGCAAGCTAGCACAGATGACCAAAACTGTAGTAAAGATCACTTGACAATATGCTCAGATATTAGATCATTATGTGCAAATAAAACTTCTATATTTTAAAGGTCTGTAATATTGACTACTTGGGGAAAGGTGGGGAAGTTGGTGGTTACCCTAAGATAGTGCAATATACAGAAGTTTCTAGATTCCATCTGAATGACCTTATCCATGGGGTTTTCTCGGCAAAAATACTGGAGTAGAGTGCCATTTCCTTCATGAGACAGTCTGTTACAGTACCTCTTATGCTTAACATGTGTCATATGTATTGTTGCTACCATGCAACAGTGATAATTTGGCTTCAAGATTCAAATACTTACAATTCAAATAAGAGCAATGCTGCTGTAATGATGATAAGAGCTGACATTTGTAGAATGTTTTAAAGTTTTCAAGGTGTTTTACATATATTATCACATTTGGAACTCACAACAATCCTGTGAGGTTAAGTACTGTGTTATTCCTACATTCAAGAAAACTAAGGCTGAAGAATGAGAAAACTGGCTGGTCCTACTTCTCTTAATTGTAGCATAATTACATCTAAGTCTAAGCAAGAACTTTACTTTAACAGATCTCCAGTTCTGGCATCTTGTGCCATTTGAATAATCAACCATTGAGTCTGTCTTGGGCTCCTGTATCAGCAAGCAACCTAGCATACCCAGCATGACTGCTAGCAAAGGTTCTTTGATGTGCTTTCCTTTTTTTTTTCTTTAATTAACTTTTGTTTATTTTTAGTTAACATCATTGATTTCCACAAGATTTTGAGTTACAAATTTTCTCCCCGTCTTTCCCCTACCTACTATCCCAAAACAGCAATCCCACTATATACCCCTCCCCCAATCTGCTTTCTCCTATATCCTCCCCCATCACCCCTCTGACTTTCCAGTAGGGCAAGACAGATCCCAGTGCCTGTATATCTCATTTCCCAGTTGCATGTAAATAACAATAATTATTATATACATATATATACATATATATATTTTTAACATATGATTTTAGAACTTTAAATTCGAGATTCTTTCCCTTCCTCCCTTGTCACCCACTCCCACTGGAAAGACAGGCAGTTCAATACAGGCCATACATGTGTATGCAGAACATCTCCACAATGGACATATTGTGTAACACTGACTATATTTTCCTCCTTTCTATCCCTCCCTCCACTTGTTCTATTCTCTACTTTGTCCCTGTCCCTTTACAGAAGTGTGTGCTTCTAACCACCCTTTCTCCCAACCTGCCCTCCCCTCCATCATCCCCTCTCTCATCCCCTTTGATGTGCTTTTCTAAAGGAAAGGAATTCAAAAGGGGTTAACAATCTTACTTTAAACAAACACACACATACACACACATGTATGTGTGTGTGTGTATGTATATATATGTGTGTGTATGTGTGTGTGTATATATATATTCATATGTATGTATGATTCACTTAGTTCAAGGGAAAAAGTCAGCACCCTGAACTTCAGAAAATACAAACAGAAATTACAAGCAGACAAAAAATACAGACAGAGAAAATAGCACAATTCAACAGACCAACAGACAGGGCTTCTAGCTATCTGACCATTACATGCATACAGTGTTAGTTACCAGGGAGAGAGGCACCAACATCTGGGTTTTCAAAACCAGGGGGCTCAATTTGCCTAGAGGCTCAATTTGCCTAGAATCTCATCTGGCCAAATCATAGAACTCTTCCCATAAGTGAGCCCCAAAGCAAAATCTCGTCTCAGAGGTATATATAACTTTCTACAGGGTCAGAGAACATCACAATCTTCATGACCCGCTGCCTAATTACAAAGTAACAAAAGGTGGACCTATCGGAAAAACAAGCCTCCCCTAAGCAAGCTTCTCTAGTTGAGGTCCAAGTGAGACCCAGTAAGGGCCAAGAAGATCTTCAGATTCTCTTACCATTACATGTGCAAATAATTAATGAGACACAATTCTTCTCCATTTGAGTCAAAGGTTAACTTTCTTCAGGTTTTGTCCTAATCCTTTTCTCATCAAATCTTAGAATTCTGAATGCTCTTATCTACTAAAAGTTTGTCCATTTTACAGCTTAATCTAATCTCCTGAAATAAACACCCTGAATCAGATCAGGAAAGTTCAGTGCCAATCCATGGAGATTATATTTAACATAACTTTACCACACTCTCACTTCTAAACTTGTTCTTCTTCATTCCATGATTTCCTTCCACAAATTAACTTGTTTTGAATCTTTCTGTACAAGGAAGACTTATCCATTACTACCCATTATTAGCAAGATTAATCCAATAGTCAAGTACTGATGAAGAATGGCTAGTCCTATGAGCTGAGGAGAATGATTGCCTGAGTTGAATACCGCACAAGTGAGATATTCATGAAGGATGACCCCAGAATGTTTCCAGTTGAGGCTACTACCAAGAAAGAGATATCTACTAGCAAGCAATATTGAGGATGATAATTTTATAAGCTCATTGCTTTGATCTGAAATGGTCCTTGGAGGCCAGCTATGTCAATGTCCTTATTTCACAGATGAAGAATCTGAGACTCAGAGATGTTAAGTGACTTGCCCAGCCACAGGTAGTAAGTATGAATGCTGATCCTCTAATCTTAGAGTCAGTGTTCTTTCTACTGTAGCATTTTCTTCATGAAAACATATATAGGGTCAGAACAACATAATAAATGTCCACTATACAACCTGTGCCCATTAGAAAAGTCAAAAGAGAAAACAAGAGTCCTAAATTGATTTGAAAACACTTGGCAAAGAAAGCAGTGATCACCAAGGTAAAAGAATAATAACAATTAACTACCTATAACCATTTGTGAGACTATGTTCTGGTCATGATGCCTGTGAGAATCTGTTTTCTTATATAAAATATATGTATTTATATCACTTTAAATGCCAAGCCAAGAAGTATATACAGTATTGTATTTAATTCTGGGTCTTTGAAGTGTTACCAGAAAACTCATGTCATTCCAGAGGAAACCAATTTAGATAAGTCTGGAAATCATGTCATTTGAGAAAGTATTAAAGAAACTGAGGACATGTGGAGTAGAGAAGAGAGGACTAAGGTATACATAATACCAATTATCCAACATTTGACAGGCTGTAATGTGGCTGATGCAGGAGATGTTACATGTTGGTAAAGAGACCACTAAATCCAATGGACAGACATTACAGAAAGACTTGTTTTGGCCTTTGGCATAAATTTAGCATAAAAAAAGACCAAATCAAAGACTACAGGACCAAATACTGAAAGTCAAGTGAGGGGAAATAGATGTGATTTTGGAGGCAAACCTTAGCATGTATATGATAAACACATGACAATGCTACTAATTTTAATACTAAATCAAATACAGAGAAAGGACTCTACTTGTTCTGCATAGCATCAACAGGAACAGTTATAAGTAATCGATAAAAGTGGCAGAGTTGTATTTAACCTTGATATAAAGAAAAACTATCTAATAAGGAAATCAATGGGTAAGTAGAATGGGCTGTCTATGGAGGTAGTAGGTTCTCCCTTACTGTACCTAGTACTCTATCATTGGTACAAGGTGAAGAATGGTTAGCTTTAATTAGAAATAATAAATAGAATGTTTTTTTCTTTTTCCTTTATTGTGTACAACAAAGCATGAAGTTGAGTTTTATTATAATCACTATTTAACCAATGAAGTTCATATGCATAACAGAGAAAATATGTTTAAGAAAATTAGATTTGGGATTGGTGATATCTTGCTACAGAAATATATACTAACAGTGAAAGGTATCTCAGTGGCAACCCAAACTTCAAAGTTCAAGTATGCTTTGAGAAATATATTTGTTACTTCTTATACTGTATAATTCTCATTTTGTCTAAGGGAGTTTCTATTATTTCAGGAACTTTGCCACTTTCAGAATTGAGGTTTATAATGGCTATTTCAGCTTCCATTCTATAATAGGGGACTTTATATCATGTCAAACTCAGTACTATTTTTGTCCTGTAGCAGAATTAAACTGCATTGTTAAGAGATTGCAGTAAACAGACATAAATACACATAAATTTATATTTATATATGCATGTATACCAGAAATACACATATGTATATATAGATAAGCACATGCATGTCATATATATATACATTATTGTGGGCATACTCACTGAAATATTTCTATAATACACTTCAGGTTTGTTACAGGATAAAAGGCCATGTGTGTTTGCATACATATGAGTATATGCATAAATGGTATAGATTATATATAAAACATACATGCATACACATATAAGTTTGTATTCCTAGGTGCATATTTGCACATATCTGTGTGTAAGCATTTATAGATAGATAGACAGATATATAAGCAAATATATGTTCACACACTCACATAGATACATCTGTGCATATTCTATATATGTATATACACACATTCACACACAAATATATGCATACACATGTAAATACTAGAGCATCATGTTATATGCATGCATACACGTATATACATGTGTATACCTGCAACTATACAACAGGAATATAGTTTCATACACTGTTGTATGCTCTCCTAGTCAGTAGAAACAATACATTTACAATGTAGACACAGTACCTATCTTCACAAAGTGTATAAGCTAGCAAGAAGAGGAAATGACATATCCTAGTAAGCCTGTATTTTATATAAAGGTATTAATATTGAAATATACCAGTGTTTAATATTAAGAAATACTTACAAGAAACATCTGTGCATATACCTGCATATGCTTGATTTTTGATTCAATTTACACACACACACATAATACCTAGGAATATTTGGTTTATAATCATATTTGCATAGACATAGTTGCTTTAAAAGTTGTATAAATGTACACATATAAAATAAAATTATGTTATACTCTCATAATATCTTTATGGAAACACAGTGTGTATATATGAGTGTATACACATGTGTATTCATACATGTGCATGTTATGTATGTATATGCTTAGTTTGGAATTATTTCTTAATATTATATGATAGTATGCTTTCTAGGGTACATGTCATTTCTCTCCTGATAGTTATCAGGAACCATCAAGATGGACTCCATGTTTTAATTAACCATGCATTTCTTCTGCCAGCTAGTATGGTGTATTCCACATAGTAAATATATAACAAATAATGGATGGAATAATACATGCATTGAATTTGAATTGATCTTACATAAGTAAATTTATGATCTTTAATTATACTCTTTTTCATATAATCCTTTGAATTATAATACTTCTTTCCCAAGTCTCATTTTTGGTAAAGAAAGGTGCTCACAAATTATTTTCATTTTTAATGCATTAAAATGCACACACAATGTCTAAAAAAAATGCAAATCCCTTCAAACAACCATTTGACATACATTTACTATATTCCAAATTATTACATTAATTTCTCTCATGTAGAATGAAATGTTATGCCTCCAAGGTGGAAAGAAAGTGATTTTCACAAGGCTTTCTACTAAACTTGTATATACAGATGATGAAAACAAGGGTGTTGGTTATTAGAAAGCCAGAACCATTTTAAAAACTGAATTTCTACAGCTTCATCTGTGGCAGCTACCATAATATGACTGTGGTTCTTTCAAAAGAAATTTTTCAATCACATTAATAAGAGCATGTTTTTCCCTTTAATGTATCTGTATAGGAAGCAAATGCTGTTTCATCATTTTGATGAACAGTTCCATTAGTACATTTTGTACAGTGCCACTTCCTGTAATGCTACAAAGATGCTGTCCCTTCTGAAAGCTTCTGATAGCATTGCTAAAAATTGAATTTTATGAAAGTATAGTTCAAGTATTCATTTTCTTTTCTTTGGACTCTTGTAATAGCTTCTTTACTGGTCATCTTTTTCAGCTTCTTTCTGTTCTATCCTTCACATACTTCCAAGACAATCATCCTAATGGTCCCAGCCCTCTCTCCATCCTCCCTCCCACACACATTTAAGATCTTCCATTTGCTACCAAAGAAAATATAAAGTGTATAACCAAGCATTTGTGGCCCTTCACAATTTGTCTTCAGTCTCCCTTCTTAGTCACGTATTGGTCTACAATCTCTTTTCTACATTCTACAATGTGTTCCAGCCAAATTAGTCTATAAGCTGCTCTCCCAAAAGCCTTCTGCTCCTTCCTTCCTCAATGCATTTGAACAATCCATTCCATGTGTCTGGGATAAGGCTTGGTGGAATCCTTCTTTCTCCTCAGTTTCAACCTCCTCTCTCCAATTTCCTTGATTTTCCCTCCAAATGCTATGGAGTTTCTCCTCTTACCTTTGTATTCTAAAGTTGGAATTTCTGGGTAAATTTCAGAAAAATAGGAATAGTCAAGATTCCACATTTATTCTACAGATGGATAGGACAAGAAAGTAGTAAAAATGTAGCAGTTATTTTTAACTTCTCAGAGGAAGCCACCAAAATTAGAAACTAGAGAAAATGTCAAGTTTTTTTAAAAACATATTTTCCTTTATCTATTGGCTCAGCAAAAGTTCAGAGAAACAAAATACAGGGACCATACCAGATTGTGGTCATCCCAAACCAAAGAATGGATTGGGAAATATGGCAATAGTTAGTGGGAAATGGTCCTCATTCCAACTGAACCCAGCAGCTTCATGATAACATTGAATCAATCTCCTAGGAGATCTCTTTATTGGGAAATAAATGTCACATGTATACCAGAGTCAAGGAGATTCTCTTTCAACTAAAAGCTAAATATAGAATTTTCTAGCAGATCCATTATTGAGCTCATAAAATTTAGAGTAGGATAGGACATGAAATCATCTTGTCTAATGACCTCATTTTACAGATGAGAAAACAGAGGCTCAAAGAGATTAAGTCACTTGATCCTGATCACCTTAAGTGACCCAGAAAAGACTAGTAACCAGGGTTTTCTGATGATCAATCTGGTTTCCTCACACTGGTTGTATGTGTTTCAGCGCCCGTCAGTTCTGATATTAGATAAAATCTGTTACGTATTACATTTATTTTTTGCACAACATATACTGCCCTGTATCATTATTTGCATACATATCTTATTTCTCTCACTAAATTGCAGAGTCCTAGGGGGCAGGAAAAATAACTTAATCTTTTACTCACTGCTATTATAAGCACATAATATGCACAAAACATAATTTTTGATTACTATATTAGTAAAGAGTTATTACAAAGCAATTTTTAAAATATTAAAGACCAATGATTAGAATGTCATCTATATTTTCTTAAATTTCACAAATTTACAATATTGTAATATAATTTGCATATTTTCTAATCTAGGTTCTGTCCTTTTATTCTACCAAAAAAATAGCAATTAACTTGAATACTATGACTAACCACTAGTACTACTACTAATATTATTAATGTGTACATAGGGCTTTGTATGTAGCAGACACTGTGCTCAGTATTTTATAATTATTGTCTCATTTGATCCTCATAACTATTATCCCCCCATTTTATAGAAGAGGAAAGTGAAGTAAAGGCAGATTAAATGACTTTCCCAGTGTCAAAAGTTTAATGCATGGAGGCTGGATTTTTATTCAGGTCTTCCTGACTCCAGTTGGGTATGCTATCCAATATACCACTAAAAAAGTGGTTTTTCATCTACTTATGACAAACATCTCCAATGTTCCCCAATTTGGATAATGTCCATTTAATCTGTTTGTTATAGCTGATTTTGAATATACATCTTAATTGGATAGAATTTAAATATGATAATTCCCTTACCCCTTCAGGTTGCTATGTACTCCCTCAGGAATTAGTGATATGTAGAAAGATTGTGGGACTTAGAAACAGGAAACCTAGTTTTCCCACTTATTGTGTAAACTTGGAGAAAGAATTTAAAGTTTCTAAGCTTGTTTCCTAATTTTTAAATGGTGATGATGACATTTGTACTGCCAGGCTCACAGGGATTTTATTTGAATTCTGTAAGGCATTGCATTTAAATATTTGGTAAAATGTAAAACATTCTGGATACATAACATTGTGTGCTTCAGAAAAAAAATTTTCATGCAATAATTAAGTTTTCTAAGTACCTTTTTAATGTTCATAACTACTGATTTTTGAAAACCTATCATGTCTTATTCTATAGCAAGCATTGAAGAATAACTCTAGTACATGAAAGCTACATCCCCAAATAGGATGCAGCCTAAAATGTGATCAGTAAATTCTGAAATTTAATTATTATGAAATGGGAAAGATCAGGTAACTAGACTGCTTCTTAAAACTTATCAAAGGACCTAGGGTACTACCCTTAAAAGGAAGTTGGCTTTGCAATATAATGAGAGTAAAATAAGTTGCAATCTAAAACAAAACAAAAAAACACACCTAAAATGTATGTTAAACAGAAGTATTATACGTTACCATTATTTATTTGTTCAGAATTAATAGATATATACAGCTGAGAGATATACCATCCTACTGCCTGTACTCTAGCATTGTCAGAAAATGACTAAATAAGGAATATTGATTAATAATGACTAATAAGGAATATTGAAAAATGAGAGTTTGATAACTCATGATGGATTATAGTTTAAGAGCCAAAAGTGATTTTAGAGCAGTGGCATGAAGCTCAAATAGAAATGGGAACTACTAAACCAAATATAAGGATCCCTATAGGTTGTGTAGATGGTGCAATGGATAGAGCAGTGGATCTGAAGTCAGGAAGATCTGAATTCAAATCCAGCTTCAGATACCTTTTAGCTGTGTGATCCTGGGTGAATCATTTATCCCCTATTTGCCTCAATTCCTCATCTGTAAGACAGGAATACACTAGAGAATGAAATGGCAAACCATTGTGGTATCTTTAAAAAGAAAAATTAATGGACCAGTCCATGGAGTCAAGAAGAATTAGACATAACTGAATGACTGAACAGTAATCTAGGCTGCATGTTGATTTACAAAACCACGTTAACATTATCTGTGTTTTATTTTACTTTTATTTGTTTGGTTAAATATCTTCTAATTATATTCTAATCTGGTTTAGGCTTCACTCAGGAGTATAGGACTTCTGTTTGAAACCTCTCCTATAGAGGTCATCATTCTAGCCCAATTCTTATGTCAAAAAATGCAAGGAAACCAAGGGCCAGAGAATCTTAGTGACCTATTTATTCAAAATCATATAGGGAGTATGTGGAAGAGTTGGTATTTAAAGCACAGTCTGCTACAAACAGATTTGGCACACTCTTGGAACTTGGCAGTCAAGCATTTTTCAGGAAGGAGAAAGCTCTGATTCTAGACAGATGTATTGGTTTGTCAATAAAATATACCAACAGCAGAGAAAGACAATTTACTAAGCTACTATAGCCTGATGGAAGTAATGTCCTTAAGGATTTTAACTCCCTGTAAACTAGTCCATTCTGGAGATCAATTTGGAACCACATCCAAAGAGCTATGAAAATGGGCATAGTCTTTGACCCAGCTATTTATACCCACTATTACGTCTGTACCCACTATTAGGTCTGTATCTGTATCAAAGAAAAGAGAAAAGGACTTATTTGTACAAAAATATTTATAGCAGCTCTTTTTGTGGTGGCAATAAAATGGAAATCAATAGAATGTCCATCAACTGGAGAAGGGTTGAACAAGTCATGGTATATCATTGTGATGGAATGCTATTGTTCTATAAGAATGATGAGCAAGGGGAGAGGCTGGAGCCATGGTGGACTAAGGGCAAGTATTCTCCTGAGCTCTTCCAAATTTCCCTCCAAACTACTTCAAAATAATGCCTCTAAACAGATTCCAGAGTGGCAGAATGACAAAAGTCTCAGGTAAAATAATTTTCTAGCCCAAGACAACTTAGAAGGTCAACAGGATACGTGTATTTCACTGGGGTGAGAGTGGAGCATTCTTCAGTGTAGATCATATACTGGCAAACCAAAAACAAGACATACCCCAAATGAGCCAGCACTTATCCTTGGAGGCAACTGAATTAGTAGCAGTAACTTCCAAAGCTCTCTGCCAATAGAAAATAAGGAGGTCAGACTGGTTGAAAGGAAATGACAGGGTGTCCTTTGCTGAGACTGAGTGAAGGACTCTGTTGCATTATCTATATGAGTATACAAAACGCAAGCCTGAGTTCCACAGTGAGGAGGAGCAATAGCACACTAGAACTTGCAGTCGGGGGGAACAGAGACACTGATCAAAGTTCCAGGACAGAAAAGAGTACTTTAGGTGCCTCATGGATAATAGCACTGGCCAGGAGAGCAGTGACCACACTCCTCATTAAATCATATCACCTTTGAAGAACTGAAAATGTGTAGATTCCCAGAAATATCTCTGAAAACAATACCACAAAAAGTCTGAAGATTGGGACAATGCCCCTTCCTCTTGAGGAGTGAATCCCAACTTAAAGAAAAAGTTGAAAGTCAAGAAATAGACTGAAAAAAAGTCAACAAACAGAACAAACAAACCTGACCATAGGAAGTGAATATGGTGACAGAGAAGATCAAAACAAAAACTGGAAAAGCAGCCCCATGAATATTCCAAACAACATTACATAACTCCATATGGTTACTCCCACTGAATTCCTATTTCTTATGGCTCTTTTCTTGGTTATTCCTTTGTATCACTGGTTGCTAACATCTATCATCTGTATTCCCTCACCAAACTGCAAATAAACTACCCCATTTATGAAAGACTGTGTCCTAGCTTTGAGGGAAAAAACTGAGTGTGTTGTTTCTCTCTGTTTTTCAAGCAGGTCTCCTGTCCTTTAGCATCATGGTTTCATTCCTTGACCAAGAAATACTTCAAATGAGAGCTTGATATCTGCCTCAACCCCTACCCTGCCATAGAGAGAAGACTGAGCCTGCCACAACATTTTATATTTGATTTGGTATGAAATTTTATATATGTATATATATATATATATACATATATATATATATATGTATATGTTTTAAGGGTTTTTGGTTTGTTTTCAGAATAAAATTCCATGACAGTATTAGGAAAAATGAGATTGTAAATGTCTCTGAGGATAAATTTGTTATGGGTGAGACTGCAATTAGGAGGACAAATTATTAAACTTTAAAATAAACTAAGTATGAGTTAATAAAACCCTAAATAAACGTGTAATATCAGGTTAAGATAATTTACCAGTATGAATGATGTTCAATATTTCAATGAATGTATGAGTTCACTGACATGGGTATCCCTTCCAATGAACCATACCATAATGATAGCTAATAACAGTATCAAGTATTTATCTGGAACTTAAGGTTTAAAAAGCATTTTAAAAATATTATTTCATTTTATTGTCACAACCTCAAGAAGTAGGTGCTTTTATTATCCCCATTTTACAGATGAGGAAACTGAGGCAGACAGTAGTTAAATGACTTTTGCAGGGTTACATAGCTAGCAAATGTCTGAAGCTGGATTTGAAGTCAGGTATTTTAACGCTACATCTAGTATGTGATCCACTACTACCTAAGGTCTGATCTAATTCACTTGCCTGGATATACTGTGTAACTCTTATCTGTATCCTCCCATACATCTACTATTTAGATTCCATCTAACATAGTGGAGACCTAATTTTATTTCTTGATATTTCATAGAGACCAGTGGAGAACATGGGCCTTATATGACCTCTCAATCATTATTGGTTGGTTGGTTTATTTTTTGGTCATGTGTTTGTCCCATAAAGTCTGACTTCTATCCATTTACTTACATGTAATGTTTTGTAGTCTTCTCATCCCTATGGCATACTTTTCCATTGCCTTTTGATAATCTTCAACTTCATTTTGGCAGGGAACATACAGCCTTTCAATATCAGCAGAAGGATATTAATCTTCAAACCTGTGGCAGCTAGGTGGTACAATAGATAGAACACAAGCCCTGGAGTCAGAAGGGCCTGAATTCCAATTCATCCTAAGACACTTACTTACTAGCTCTGTGACCCTTGGCAAGTCACATAACCCTGATTGCCTCCACAAACACAACCTCATAATGGTAATGCAGATTTGAAGATCTTCCCTACCCCTTATATTGGCAATCAAACAGGTACTTGGCACCTTGTTTCAAGTTCATGATTGTATCAAGTATTAAGATTCAGAACTTGTGAATCCTACAGTGGGAGGAAGTTGCTGATGTAACAGGAAAGGGTGGAACAGGGAGGAGCTAATACCATATATAAGGAAAAGCACAAGCTAGAGAGCCACAATCACTGACAGAGAGAGAAATGCCAGGATCCTGGGAACTTCTGAGAACTGCTACAAATTGAGAACAGAAAGAACAGAATTTGTGGTGGTAGAATGGAGAACTGAGAACTGAGAACTGAACTGAGAAATGAGAAGAGAGAACTGGGAGGAAGCATGGCTGTGGTGCCAGTACTTTGTCTGTCTATTTTGATGTTACTTTTTCCAATTTTTCATCTGTTGATAGAGAATGTTGCTGCTGTTACAGAAGCCCTGAGACCTTACTGCTGGTTCAGAAGCCCTGAAAGAGGATTTTCTTGTACTTTTACAGAAATCCTAGAGAAGTGTCTTATTGATTTTTTTCAGTGATCCTGGGACTATACTAATGATTTGTGTTGATTTCTCAGACTTTGTTGTTGGGTTTATGTTGATTCCACAGGCAGAAAGTGAATTGATGATGGTGCCTGCAATGTGTGTGAGTGTTATTGTGACTTTGTTAAGCTTTGTCTTCCCAGGAATAGAAACTGTGAAGGACCTGAGGTGGACTAGACACTATGAGCTTCAATATGGAACAGGAACTGCACAAGGAGCTGGACAAGGAACTGAGATCTGCCTGCCTTTGAACCCAGGTGAAAGTTGGATAGATTCAGGCAGGAGTGGGAACCATGGAAGAGGAACCATGGAAGCTGAGAGCCTGCCTCAATTCAAGATGAAAAGACCTCTCCTTAGGTATTTAATGCAAACTGAGATCATGATTTACTGTGGCCTAGGGGTGGGAGGACTTTGTACTCAGTATCCCATAGTCTTCAGGATAATTGAATTAAGGATAATTGGAAACTAATCCCTAATTAAGAAGAAAGAAGACTTTTTGACTGAGAAATTGATATAATTTGACCTAGGGGTAGAGAACTTCGACCATTGTACTTTGTGTCTATGGAGGAGGCTTGCCTCCTTAAGGATGATTGAGTTAAGTTTTTACTAAAGGTTATCTTTTGCTTAAAACTATGTGACCACTTTGGTGAAAACTATGTGGCCATTTTAGTGATAACTTGTTATGCTGTAACATTGTGAATGCTGTACTTCGATTCCTGTGAATGTTTTGCTTTAACTTATTGCTGAATAAATACAGAGTTCTCTATACTATGTAATCAGAAACGGGAAGCTGTTCATAGCAGCAGTCCTTTGGAAAGCTGCTTGTGCTTGGCTTTACACCACCCAAAAAAATCTAAACTAATTTCCAAAGGTAATCAAAATAGCTCCCATCCTATTAAGTTTGGGGTCTATTTCATGTCCATTTTCAATGTTCCCATCCAAGTTTTATACCGATAGATTACCTATGTGTTTTTATCCAACTTCATGCCACTGGCTAGACAATAGGCATCCTTCATTCATTTAGATTTTCTTTTGTGGGTAGTTACAGCTCACTTATCTGGGAGGCTACACAATGTTCTGGAGAGTGATGTAACCTCATCAATCTCATCTACAAATAGAAGCATCTATGATAGCTCACCATCTAAAGAGAATTGCTCTTTGATTTGGAATTTCTGCTGGAACTCCTCCATGGTAATAGCTTACACCTTTGCAAAGCAGAAATCTCCTTGTTTTATGCTTCACAAAAGACATTACAGGGTGAAAATCAATAAGATTTGGAAACAATCCAGAAATTATTTAAATTGTTCTTCAAATATTGTCATACACTTCACTGACATTTTTCTTTTCAGTTTGTAAACCATATACTCTATACACCATAGCCAAATTAATCTTGCTAAAACATGATTTTCATAATTTACTTACATACTAAGTTCCATCCAAGGCATCCAATAACTTCCCAATGCATAAAGGATGTGGTCCAATCTCCTTAAGCGTGACATTCAATCCCACTCCTCCCTCACTATCTGTCTCCCAACATACATTTCCAATAATATTTATTATAGCTCCTTTACATAATTAATAGTTTAACTAAATTAGTTTAGTCATTGTCAATTGAACATAGCATTCACACTGTCTTTGTTTATGCTATAGTTCCAAGTTTTCATTCAAAAATTGCAACTCTGCCAAACAAGTCTTCATTTCAGCTTCTGTTGATTAAGGTGATTGAATATCCTTCTTAAGATCACTGCTTGCCCCCTACTCCCTAAGGTATTCATGCTGTGCTGGCTGAGAAATTGGCCTAGATCCAATGACTTGCTCCCAACTTTCAAAATGCCCCAAATTGTAAAGTATGCTTTCTTCATTGGACTCCATAAGGAAAGGAGTCACCAATTTCCTCCCAGAAGCAATGTAGCAAAGACAAACAATATCTAAAGTCCCAAGGCCTTTTTGAATGTCTCTGCAGCCAATCAAAAAGTCTTCTCCTAAATACAGAGTAAGAAAGCCAGAACAAGCTGCAGAATGTCTACACCTGTTCCAGTCTATCTCTCCAGTGCATCCCCCTAACATATCACTGAAATTTTTCTAGGAGGAGCTCCCTAATGTACTCCACATGG
The DNA here is from genome assembly GCA_028627135.1 of Pseudochirops cupreus. Taxonomy (NCBI): domain Eukaryota; kingdom Metazoa; phylum Chordata; class Mammalia; order Diprotodontia; family Pseudocheiridae; genus Pseudochirops; species Pseudochirops cupreus. The sequence continues at coordinate 361,722,990 of CM053583.1, forward strand.
GGCTGTTCTTTGAGGGACTCTGAGTATGCACCAGACCCCCATTTTGCTAGGATTCAATTTTGACTGGAACATATATTGTGTAGATAAGATTAGTGAGAAAATAGATTTGGAATTTATACTGGAGTCAGAATACAGAGGGTCCTGAACTCCAAGACAAGAACTTGATATTTTCTTCAGTAGATGATGGGGAGTCAGAAAAATGTATTTGAACAGGGAAATAATGTGGCCACCAAATCACAGAAACTCAGAGTTAGAAGGAACCTCAGAAGCCATCTCATGCAACCTGCAGAATAATCTTTTTTCCAACTTGGTAGGCAAGGAGGTATTTGGGTGTTGCTTGAAAACCTCTCCATTTTGACTATTACAAATACCCAAATTAACTAAAAGAATCTATGAAGAAAGATAGTATTTGCATCTGATGGGGGGCTGGGGTGCCTTTGTAACTTTGTTTGAACATTGTTGTAACTTCAGTCTGTAAAAATCTCACTTGTGTTTGGGTACCTATTTCTGTAACATCAGCTTGTGAAGCCAAGTTGTAAAAGTCACACTTCCCCCAGCCATAAAGGCATTAACTCTGCCTCTCCCCTTCCCCCAGACTAAAAGCATTTTCCCTGAAACCATTAACTCTGGCAGCTATAACTATTCCTGCTTGGTATAATAACAAGCCATACCTATGAATCCTTCAAAAGCATTTTATAAACAAAGCCTTAGTTTAGAGAAATGTATACCTCCTTTGTTCTAGTGGCCAGCTGCAAACTATGAATCTTTCAATGCATTATCAGTAAGATAACTCCTCACAATCAGACACATACTGAATCCCCAGTTAGCCTAGCTTCCCAACATCCATCTTGTCAAAAAGGACTTTGATGGCTAACAGACTGGGCACCTCTCAGTCAGAATTGACCGCTAGCTGACTTAGTGACATTTTAAGGCAAAAACCACACCTCCTGATAGCCCCACTTTGGGCTTTCTCCCAGTGAATTATGGACAATACACCTGCACAGTTAATATAAAAAGTGCACGTCCCTTTAAGCACTGACCACTCCTTAACTCTTCCCAAATCCCTCCTTTTCACACTTAGTTAGCATAATTGATATCAGATTTATGGTTTTATTACTATACAATCAGTATCTCTAATTCCTGCAGGTTGCAGGCTTTCTCTGACACCCCCCTGCCTGCTGAAAAGTGTAATAAACTTTTACAAACCTGCCTAGATTGCTTGTGCCTGGTAATTCTTTCAGACTAAAAGAACACTCAAAGGATTTCCTAGAAATCCATCTCCCTCTCATCCTCTTCATATTCAGAGAAAAAACTGATGAATAAAAGTATGCATAGAATGATTTTATATACATACATATATAGATGCATATGTATATGCATACACATTTATGTCTGATGGTAGCCATCTTTAGGGTAGGAGCTGGGGAGGGAAGAAGAAAATTGCACATGATAGATTTGCAGTTTTGTATACAATCAATTGTATGTGAGTGTGTGTCTGTGTCTGTTTGTGTATGGCAAGTGTGGGTGCTCTGGCCCCTTCTCTCAGAGCCAGCCCAATTATATTCACTTTCAGGCCACTCTGAGAGACTGAAGTGTCTTTTCTCTACTACCATTGATTTGAACCCCCACCAGATGTATTCACTGCATTCCTAGGGGACAATAACTTGTACCCCAGTTCCAGGTAAGTATTTAAAATCAATTGATTTTTACAAAGGCATACTCACCTCAAAAATACATATGAAGTATGAGTATTTTCCACATTGTCTCAAAGGTATACTCTCCCCTATGCCACTTTGATCCCTGGGGAATCGGACTCAGGTTCTAAATAAAATTGGATGAACCAAGATTATGTCTGGATATACAACTTCTGGGAGAGTCTTGACACTGAGTTGGCATCCCAAAGGTCACTCTCAAAGATTGCTTAATATTGCTCAGGGCGTTGTTGCTGCAATTGCAAGACCCAGTTTCAATTCAAACTCCTGAGTTTCTTTGAAACTTTCAAGTCTTGGGAAAGCTAGGTGGTGCAGTGAATAGAGCACCAGCCCTGGAGTCAGGGGGACCTGAGTTCAAATCTGGCCTCAGATACTTAACACTTACTAGCCATGTGACCTTGAGCAAGTCACTTAACCCCAACTACCCGTCAAAAAAAAAAGGCAAAATAAAAGAAACTTTTAAGTCTGAATATTCCACTCCCTTCACTAAAAGTGGAAAAAGGAAATCTAAAACTAAGGATTAAAGATCATTACTTGGGCTACCTGGCCTAACAGGGGAGAAGTTCCTAAGGCTTTTTCCTTATACCACAAGCTCTCACAAGACTCAATGAATAAGAGTCATTGAATGAAGTGAAGTGAGGCAAAAAGGAATTACCTAAATTTAATAGTATGTTTTTGAGTGCCTCTGAAGTCAATCAAAGCACCTCCTCTTCCAAATGTGATTTAGTCAACCTGAACCACTTAGAGAATGTCCATCTATTTGAAAGCCTCCATAGTCTCTCAAAGTCACTCCCCTACATGTCATCACAATTCTTCTAGAAGTCAGCTCCCCAGCAAGTTCCATGAGGAGAGTTTGTATCAGTTGAACAAACTGATCGGGATTGTGTACATACAAGACCTCCATTACATAAGATATGAAGGATCTACTATTTTGTTAGCATGGGAAATTCTTGGTGTGGGAAGTCTCTCAAAAAATGCAGATAAACAATGTATCTATGGATTTTTTTTTCATTCTTTAAACTTGGGTCATTTTATTCTTCCTACCAGCTTCATTTACCTTTCTTATTCCATCTGACACACTTGACAAGATGACATCAGATGAAAGAAATCTCTTCATTGATGGCCTAATTTTCAATACCAATGGATAGACATTGGAAAGAGTGGACATATTGCTGAAATTGTTGGGAAGGACAGAAAGAGTCAACGATTCAATGATATGGGTTTTGTCACATTTGGAAACATGAACAAAAAAAAGTACAAATGGTAGCCATGAATAGAAAGTCTGTTGATGGGAAGCAGATTAGAGTTGATCAAGCAGATAAATAATCAAAAAATGGATTCCGTGAGCTGTGGCATTTTTTTTTCATGTTGAGTTATAAATCACAGCCAGGGCTTCTCTAAAGGAGGTGAAGATCAGGGTTATTGGAGCACCAGGTTTGATTTGGTAAGAAGCAAAATATAGTGTCTCAGGGGTCATTAGAATTAAAAGATTAAAAAATTAAAAGATTCTCCTACTAACCTGTAGGAGAATCCCATAGAAACAACTATGCTAGGTATGCTGGACCCCAAAAAGTAACAATCCTTCCTTAATAATTCTTCCAATACCTATTTCCAAAAAGTTTTTGAAGCTTTGCTGAATCATTGCTGCATAATATACATCTACTTCTATTTCCTTTTGTTGTATTATCAGTTCTGATCTCGTCAAACACAGTCTGACAGCTCATGACACAAGACAACCTAATTAGACTTTTAAGAAAGCTCTGGTCCTCTAGGCTTTAAAAAGCCATTTTTGAAAGCATTTTGTATTTCTTTGCTTTCTTTCATAAGCCAAGTTTACTTTTTAGCAATAAAACTTGAGAATTAGAGGGGTATAGATGGGACAGGGCCCTTGATTCAATGTTATTTGGAGTAGAAAAGGAACTTTAGTTCTGTGTTCACTTAAAGTCAAACAAGCTATGGAGGTTTGGCTTCTTTTTTTTAAAGTATATTACCTTTAACTTTCCATAACTTTTTTTTTAAGTGTAGCAAGGTAAGAATTCAGTCCAAGGCTATATCTAAAGAAAAACTGCTTTTATGTTCATATGCATAAAGGTATTTTTACTGTATAGAGTAATTTACTCAGAAATAGACTTGCGAAATTTCCACAGGGGGGGGGGAAATCTTGATAATATTTATTTCTGTTTTCCTACTTTTTTGCTGGAAGAAATATGCATATTCTATTGACGTTGTAGTTAAATTAATTTAAATTAAAGGAGTTCTTGTACACAGTTTTCTCTGACTTCATGAACCCATTAAAAGTCGATCTGAAAATGGGGGGAAAACTTCATCTATAATTTGGTAGATAAGTCCTAGGAAGTTGTTCAGCTTCATAGAATTTGAGTGTTTTACTTGTATTTTCACAGCTATTAAGTGTCACAGATTAGGATTTGAACTCATGTCTAACCAGTTCCAGTTCTAGTTCTCTATCCATTATGTTATGTTTCTTAAATCCCATCTCTTACCCATTTCCTTTGCTATATGCAACATACACATATACGTGTGTGTGTATTTGTTGTTGTTGTTTAGTCATTTTTCTGTCATACCCAACTCTTTGTGACCCCATTTGGGGTTTTCTTGGTAAAGATCCTGAAGTGCTTAGCCATTTCCTTCTCCAGTTCATTTTACAGATAAAGGAAACTGAGGCAAATTGGGTTAAGTGAAATGCCTAGGGTCACACAAGTAGTAAATGTCGGAAGACAGATTTGAACTCAGGAAGATGAATCTTCATGACTCTGAGATTGAATACTCCAACCACTCTGCCCCCAACTTCCACACGCACACGCATGAACATGCATACACACACACACACACACACACACATATATAAACACGTATATATTCATAAAATTGCATGTGAAAATAGATAGCTCAGATTCTTTAGGCTTCTTGCAGAGAGGTTGCAACAGTATGTGAACTCAGAAGACAAGACTCATGAAGCTTTCTTAAGACCTGAATTAAATTTATATGTGGGATATGATTGCAGTGTTAAAAGATGGAAGATCATGAGGGTGCTATATATATATAAAGATAGATAGACTGAAAAGAAGTCTGGTTCCACTACTCTTTTCATGGTTAGGACCATGGTTGTTTTACTAATATATTCTCAATGTTTCATTCAATCATATGAAAATCACCAGCGAAATGTCATATTTCTTCTTATTAACTTTCATTCTTCTGGTAAACATTAGACATGCTTAATGTGTAATAACAGAGGTCTTTGGCTTTTGAATGTGGTATACATTTAAAGTTGTCTATGGACAATGTGTGTTGGGGATAGGTAAGTGTTGATTTGTAAAATTCTAGGCCTTTCTTAAGAGGACAAGAAGTCAATGATATATCTCTTGAATGTGGCATTTCCAATGCAAATGTAATATTTGTACCACCCAGTGCTTAAGCCACTGAAGATATAATCAGGGCCTGAATTTATTGATAGTCTCAAGAGGAGCTTGCCAAGAGTAGCCATTTTCTTCTAGATAAGGAACCATCCCCTTGACAACCCAATATGCTTTGCCCTCAGATTAAAATGTATGATACGATGAAGTCCTAGTCATCATCTAAGGAAATAAAGGTTGAACTGTTGGGTAAATTAAAGATAGAGATTTAGAAATCTGATCCAACTGCAGTGGATTAGAAATATTCAGAATTCTCTAGAGGACCATGAATCTTCTGCTTTGGTAGTTACAAAGTAACCAGATGCTTACTCATATTCAAACTTGGACATCTCACTGTAATTTCCTATTCTAGAAAATTTAATAAAACAACGTCAATTTCCAAGGTACTCTATATGTCAAATACTTAAGATATTCTTCTGGTTTAGTTGACTAAATCACAACAGGTTAGTAATCCCTAAAGCCCCAGGAAAAAGAGTTGCATACAATATCTCTGGAATTGCTTCCAGGACAGCTCCCAGAGCTACCAGCCAGGGAAGCAATTCTTGTGGAGATGCAACCTGGTAACTACTAACATGGGAGTATAGTTAACAGCCACAGCTAGTAAGCACCTGGAAATTAAAGTCTTTGCCAAAAAAGTCCTTGGCACTGTCACATGGTTAAACATCAGATACAGTTATAATTTTTCACAGAAACAACATTTTACAAATATTGCATTACCATATGCTTTATCACTGTACCCTAAAGATTTTTGTATCTGACAGGCAACTAAAAAACCTTCTATATTTATTGTCCCCTAATTAGAATGCTACTTGAAAATGGACTCTCATGGATTTCCTAATTATATGGCAAGTACTATATTTAGTGTGTTGTACGTATATTAAGTGCTTAATAAATGGTTCTTTATTCCATCATAAAAACTCAGAAAAATCATTTTTTGTTGTTGTTTTAGACTTCAATCTTTTCCTGTTTTCATTGTGATTTTTTTTTCATTTCCTTGAAAATCAAATAATTTCACTTTGTTTTAAACTCTTACAATAATCAGAAGGTCACTAAGAGAAAGACACGGTCTCTTAATATCTATGGATAAACCCCAAAGGGACTCAAAATAATAAGAAGAGTTGAAGTGGATAAGACAGAATTAATATTTCCTGCACTCAAATGCCTATTTTCTCATTAAGGAACTGACATTTTTTGGAGGGGGGAAGAAAATATAGAAGAACATCTTATTTATTGTTGTTGTTGATAGTGATTTTTGGCAAAGCAATCAGGCTAAAATGACTTGCCCAGAGTCACACATCTAGTAACTCTTAAGTGTCTGAGGTCAGATTGGAACTCAGATCTTCCTGACTCAAAAGCTGGTACTCTATCCACTGTGCCACCTAGCTTTCCCAAGAATATCTTTTAATCAGGGAGAAAGGAAGGAAGGGGCAGGAGGAATACAGAAACACAACATTGCCAGGTTTGGGTTCAAGAAGGGAAGAGTAACTATGTCTTTTAATTTCTTGTCCTGCCTAGGGTATTTCAGGACAGCAGAGAAGGGGTAGGAAGGGAGGGGAGCGGTGAATGGAAGAACCAAACAGAGACCCAGAGTAAGTTGTTATTTGTGTAAGTAGAATGGCCTGAATGCCTTGACATGGTGAGTTAAAGAAGAGCCTTACAATGTGTTCCATTTAAGGATGTGATAACTGCAGTCTTTCTCCATGAAAATTTCATACCTCTTGCAAACACCTGCTATTCTCAGAAAAAGAAAGCCTGGATTCACAGTGTTGAGAGTGGAGCATAGCACAGAGGAATGAAATACTGATCTTAAATACCAGACTGTGAAGAATGAAAGTTCCTGGCATCAGGCTAAGAACACTGACCAGGAATGAAAATGCTTTCCAGTACAACTTTCATTATGAATTAATATTTTTGGGTAATGAGTTTCTGTCAGTGAAAAGATTAAAAAATAACTTATAAAAGGAAGAATGAAAGAGAATCATTAAAAACCTGGTTGGATTGTCCAGAGAAATGAAGAAAGTATTTGTCTTCCAAAAGCTTCATGTTTCTGTGAATGGTGTAGAGTAGAAACAGCATGGAAATTCAAACCCTATGTATGGGATATTAGATTCTATGCATCCTAGAAGGTGATTAAATTATCATTTATTAAAAAGTAGTGAAGAAAATAAATAAGTAAACTAAGAAAGTGTGGTGGGGTAGAGAAGCACATCCTTATCTGGTGAAGGAAAAGCAAATACAGAAAAGAGAGGGAGAGAGAGTTAGAGATGGAGAGACAGAGACAGAGACAGAGAGAGACAGAGAGAGAGAATTGGGCAGAATAATGGGAGGGCAGAGAACTATTTGGGAGAAAATAAGAATTAAATTTGTATACATACAGCAAATTCCACATATTAAGTGCTGATTTAAACTGAGGTAAGGAGTGGGGAGGGAGGGAATCATACACCAGAACTAAAAACATTTAAATAAAAATTTAGAAAAAGGAGTACAAGAATATGTCAAAAAATTTGTTATGACAAAGTGAGGTTTATACTGAGGATGTAAGGACAAATCGATAATAGGAAAACGTTTAATAAAATTAATCATATAAACCACAAAAAACACAATTATCTCATTAAACACTGAAGAAAGTCTTTGACAAAATTTAGCACTCATTTACATTCAAAATGAAAAAGAGAAAGCGTGCAGAGTAGTATGTCTTCAATTAGACCAAGAATATAAACTGAAACCAGAAACTAGACTTATTTTCAAAGGAAAAGGAAATGTTCCAATAAATAAATATAAATTGAAAGCAGGAATGTCACCTTTCCTCACTATTATTTGGCATAGTATTAGAAATATTAGCTGGAGCAATAAGACAAGAGAGAAAACAAAAAGGAAGGAAAATGACTCATATTACTCATAACCAGAAGAATTAGAGAAAAATAGTCAAGACAATTAAGAATTTCACTAAAATAAGTAAACTAAAATCATCAGCATTTTGTACCATGTGGATTTTTAAGACGGGAAATAACATAAAGGAAAAATATAAAATATCTACAAAAATCATTAAGTCTTTGAGACTTAAGCTACCAAGAAATATTCATGACATAAATATAATTTTAAAAAAACACTCAGTGAGAGAAAAGAAGACAAATAATTGGACAGACATTTGTTCACATTGGCAAAACCAATGCGACAAAAAGTACAAGAGATATACTTTAACTAGGAAATTAATGTCAAATTTCACTGGGAAACTCAAATAATCTTGAATCTCAAGGGAAATAATTTTCAAATGTTGGGGTTAAAGGGGTCTAATACTATTAGGCCTCGAATTATATTATAAAGTAATAATCATCAAACCAATTTAGTACCAGTTAAAACATAGAAAAGTTGACTAGACTAGCTAAAATTAGCAAGGTTAGGAAGCAATTCAATAAAGGAGGCCAGCATTTGATAATCCCAAGAACATAAACTATCACGGGGAAATGACTTTTTATTTGATGAGACCTCCTAGGAAAATGAGAAAACAGGCAGGCAGAACGTAGATTAAGAATAGCGTTTTTACATCACATTTGACAATAAGTTGAATATTCAAGCTAAAAGTAAATATTTTTGTTTGTTGTTCTTGTTGATATTCAGTTGTATCTGACTCTTCATGATTCCATTTGGGGTCTTCTTGACAAAGATACTGGAGTCATTTTCTTCTCCAGCTCATTTTACAGATGAGGAAATTGAGGCAAATCGTCTTAATTGACTTGCTCAGGATAATACAATTAGTGAGTGTCTGAGGCCAAATTTGAACTCAAGTTCTCCTGACTCCAGGCCTAGAGCTCTAGGTGCCACCTAGCTGCCCTAAAAGTAAAAGATAATATGAAAAAAATAAACGACTTAAGGGAAATAGAAGGAAAAACCTTTCAAAGCTGTTGCTAGCAGCAGAATTTATAACCAGGAAAGGGAAAGAGGAAATACTAAAAATAAAAGGCAATTGACTACATAAAATGTAAAAGCTTTTGTCTAGAAATTATTATACTCAGTACAAAGGAACTAGACTGAAGCATGATATTTACATCAAATATATCTGGGGAAAAATGAAAAAAAAAAACACAAAGAATTGACAGAAATAAAGAGAATGCTCCAAAAGAGAGATTGGTCAAGATATACACATAAACAAAGTTTTAAAAAAAAAAGTGACCACTAAGGAAAAATTAGAATTAAAATCATTCTAAGGTTGATTTCATGCCTATCAAATTCAAAGGGGAGAAAATTAAGGTAGAAAAAATTAAAAATTATATTCGAGGGGCTTGAGAAGACAAACTTACCATGCAGTTTTTGTGGAAATCTTAATTATTCTATCGAGTCTAGAAAACAATTTAGAATTATTTGAGAAAAGTCATTAAACTACTCTAACCTTTGATTTAGCTTCTTGTGTGTTGGAAGACAAACATAAAAAGAAAAATTCCATTTATTCCATGATTTTCACAACAGTACTTTTCATAATAGCAATAAAAATATGGAAACAAAGTGGGGGACCATCAACTCCGGAAAGGGTTAAAAATGTGACTATAACATGCTTTTACTTATCCATAAGAGAAAAGGAATACGGGAAAGTTCAGAGAATCATGGTAATTGTTTGCACTGATTCAGATGGAAGATATCAAAACCAGAACAATAATCCATATTAGTCCTGGAAAACAGATGGTGAAACACAATTATTTCTTCTTGAAAGGGAACTGGGAGGTTAAAGATGCATTATGTTGAATTGTTCATCAGTTTTGCTTATTTGGAGTTACCAAGGAGAATGGTGGGTAACAATTTTAGTACGAAAATAAGCATAAATATTTTTTAAAACAAAACCATGCACGATAGATAGCAAGAAAAAAAAATCACTAAGGGTGAGCACAAAACTGTTGTGTTGGGACACAACAAATGATACTAAATTAACTATGTCAGCAATGACAAATCTTAAGATGAGTTGACATTTGAAAGGAAAGTTTACTGCTATTTTCTGTAGCACTACTGCACACAAAAAGAAGGTGGGTGGGGAATGAATAGAAATACCTGAGATGACATAGAAAAAGCAGAACTTCCCTAATTTGTTTTGCTTCTGTTTCTCAGAGAAGGAAAATGATTTGGGGACTGGAAATGATAGAACCAAAATGGCTAAGAGGGAGTTGCATCCCAAGATGGGGAGTCATATAGTAATAAAGCACAATACGTGGCTTTGATGAGTTCAAGTCACGATGCTCAAGAGGGTTACATCCTAGAAATGTTGTATGCGATCTTTAAAAGTTCACAGAAAAATGAAAAAAGGACACTGCAAATCCACTTTTGGTCAGGTTGAAATGAATGGTGATAATTTTTTTCTTCTACTTTTTAAAAAGGTTTGTCACTTATTTTAAACACGCTTTTCTTTTTAAATTTTGAGTTGCAAATTCCCTCCCTCTCTTATACCCCCTGAAAAGGTAGGCAATAAGATATAACTTATACAGTTAAACCATGCAAAATATATTTCCATATTAGTCTTATTTCAAAAAAGCAAGAAAAATAAAGTGAGAAAATTATACTTCAATTTGTTCTCAAAGTTCTCTCTCTGGAGGTGGATAGCATTTTTTCATAGTAAGTCATTTGGAATTGCCTTGGATCATTACATTGCACAGAGTAACCAAATCTTTAATAGTTGATCATCATTAAAACATTGGTGTTACTGTTTAGGAACATTTCTGGGTTCTTCTCACTTCACTTTGCATCAGTTTATGCGGGTCTTGGCATGTTTGTTCATTCATTTATTTTCTGAAACTACCTCCCTTGTCATTTTCCACAGAATATTAATACTCCATCATGATCGTATTTCACAACTTGTTCAACAATTCCCCAGTTGATGATATGCCCTCACTTTCCAATTCTTTGCCACCTCAAAAAGTACTGCTATAAATATTTTAAATGGACAGCTAGGAGGCACAGTGGATAGAATTCTGGGACTGATATCAGCAAGATTCATCTTTGTGAGCTCAAATCTGTCCTCAGACACTTACTAGCCACGTAACCCTGGGCAAATCAATTAACCCTGTTTGTCTCAGTTCCTCATCTATAAAACAAACTAGGCTGGGAAATGGTAAACCACTCTGCTACCTTTACCAAGAAAACCACAAATTGGGTAAAGGGAAGTCAGACACAGTTGAAACAACTGAACAATTACATAAATATTTTTGTATTTATTTTTTAAATTTTTTAATTTTCTTTTTCTTTTTTTATTTATTTTCCTTTTTTACTGATCTCTTTGGGGTACAGAACCTCATAGCGAAATTTCTAGGTCAAAGAGAATGCAGTTTTATAGCCCTTCAGGCATGGTTCCAGATTGTTATTCAGAATGGATTGACCAGTTCGCTATTACTACAACAATTTGTTAATGTTCCTATTTTTCCTTCATCTCCTCCAACAATTTTCATTTCTGATAGGTGTAAGGTAGTACCTCAGGGCTGTTTCAATTTGCTTTTCTCTTATCAATAGCAGTTTAGAATATTTTCCATAGAATTATAAACAGCTTTGATTTCTTCTGAAAACTGCCTGTTCATGTGCTTAAAATCATTTAACAATTGGGAAAGGCTCTTATTTTTATAAAATTGACTGAGTTTTATAATCAGTGTATATTTGGGAAATGAGGCCTTTATCAAAGCCACTTGCTGTAAAAATTTTTGATATTACTTCATTGTCTGTGGTACCTTTTAGTAAAATGTAGTTTCCCTGAATATCCCTTTTAATTAGGTCAATTTTTGCTTTTGTTTTGTCTGAGATCATGATTGCTACACCTGCCTTTTTTAGTTCAGCTAAAGCATATTAGACTCTGCTCTAGCCCTTTATTTTAACTCTCTGTATGTCTTTCTGTTTCAGGTGTGTCTCCTGTAAACAATATATTGTTGGATTCTGATTTTTAATCCATTCTGGTATCTACTTTCATTTTATTATTAAGTTCATCTCATTCACAATCATAATTATAATTACTAACTGTGCATTTCCCTTCATCCCATTTTCTTCTATTTCTTCTTCTCTTTGTTTTTATCTTGCCTCTCCTAAAAATCTATTTTGTTTTTAACCACTGCCTCCATTAATCTCTCTTATTTTTTATCACTCCCCCGCTTTCTCTTATCCCTTTCAGCTCCTCTTTACCTATAGGGTAAATTATATTTCCATATACAATTGTGTGTATGTATGTGTATTGCCTCTTTGAATCAATCCCAGTGACAGTGAGGTTCAAACATTGCCCCCCATTTTCCCTTCCACTTTAACAGCTCTTCCTTGTGTAACTCTTTTATCTGAGAAAATTTTCCCTATTTTACCTCTCTCCTCCCCCTTTGCTTTCTCACCCCTCTCTTTTTTTGAGATCATTTCAACATAATCAATTCACATCCATGCCCTCTTACTACATGAACTCTTTTTAACTGCTCAAGTAATGATAAAGTTTATAAGAGTTACATCATCATCTTCCCACATAGGAAGTAAATAGTTTAATATTATTGAGATCCTTGTAACGTCTCTTTCATCTTTAGCTTTTCATGTTTCTACAATCTTATGTTTGAATGTCAACTTTTCTTTTCAGCTTTGGTCTTTTCATCAGGAATGCTTAAAAGTCCTCTATTTCATTAAATAACCATTTCCCCCCTGATGAATTAACTCAATTTTGCTGGGTAAATTACTCTTAATTGTTGAATACAGTATACAATTGTTGACTACAGTGGGAAACAGTATACAAAAAAACTATGCATAAACAAGAAATAAATAGTATGAAACAATGATAGTTTCATAGAGGGAAGACACTAGGATTAAGCAGAACTGGAAAAGATTTCTTGCAAAAGATGGGACTTAAGCTGAGACTTAAAGGAAGCTCCAGGTATTGGAGACTGCCAGTGAAAATGCTAGGAGTTAAGAAATGGAATGTCTTCAGTGAGGACCAGCAAGCAGACCAATTTCACTAGATTGCAGAGTACTTGGAGGGGAGTAAGTCATAAGAAGATTGGAAAGTAAAACTGAAAGAGGTTATAAAGGCTTTGGAAAACTAAGTAGGGAATTTTATATTTTATCCTAGACGTAATAGGGAGCCCGTGAAGTTTGTTGAAGGAGGGAGGGTGATGTGGTCGGATCTACATCTAGTTTAGGAATATCAGTGTGATAGCTAAATGGAGGATGGATTGCAGCAGAAAGAGTCCTGAGATAGGGAATCCTACAGAAAATTATTGCAGTAACCCTGGTGTGAGCTAATGATTTGCATCAGGGTTGTGTTAACATCAAAGGAGAGAATGGGGTAAGCAAAACAAATGATATAGAGGTAAAAATCAATGGACTTGAATACTGTTTGGATCTGGAGGTAAGGATGAGGAATCAACAACAACCCTGATGTTGTGAGTGGGTAACTGAGAGATGGTGTAACCCTGAACAATAATGAGGAAGTTTGCAAAATGGACAATCTTGAGAGGAAAGATCATTCCAGTTTTGGAAATGTTGAGTTTAAGATATCTATGGTATATGGAGTTTTGGCATGTCTAAAAGGCAGTTGGAGGAACAATACTTGAGATTAAGAGAGAAGTTAGAGCTGTACCAGTAGATATGAGAGTCATCTGTATAGAGATGATAATTAAAAGCATTGGAGCTGATGAAATTGTCTGGCTAGAGAAGAGTGCCCAGGACAGAGTTAGAAAGTACAACATGGATAATGATTCAGCAAAGGAGACAAAGCAGCAATCTGTTTGCAGATGATGTTATAATAATTACCTCAAGGCCCAAGATATTACAGAGCCTCCTAGACAGAAATATGTAATGCAAAAGAATTTTACCTTTCTATACACACTGGAAAGAACAGATGAATCAAGAATATCTATTGCCTAGAATATAACATGCATCCGAATGGGACTGCGAATTTCATTCAATAAAACGTGTATATGGGAAAGAAAATTTCATAGGTGGTAATGGGATATGAAGGTATTCCAATAAGGTAGCTGGACTGTCCCCTCTACATAAGGCATCAAGGGAAGTAATTTCTGTTGCATTTATAAAATTGAAGTTTACTCAAACTACAGTCAATTCTACATGTACATTGCTACTTAATTCTGACATCTGCTATTGAACAAGTTGTAATTTTCCCTCCCTTAGGTTACTTTTTGACAATATGGATCAACCACTTATTTAGAAAAGGATGGATGAATTTATTAATGGATTTTTAAACTGCTTGTTTCCAGGGCATAATACTATATATGACATGCAGTAAAAGCGCTTGTTTAAAAAAATCATTTCATGATTTCTTCAAAGTATAAAACAATCCAGGCACTAAACAATCCATAAACAAATAATTTTGTTCCCACAATGCATCTGCACACTGCAATGAATGCTTTTCAGTATGACCTGTAAGTTGACAAGTACACGATGCAATCTTTCACCTGAAAATGTTAATCACTAAAATTCGGCAATTTTCCAAAGTAGCCATGAATAAATATGGAACCATGAATAAGACAGCAATTCAGAGAAGAAAATGGTGCATTTTAAAGTGAGGTTCATTCAGATGCGCTATAAATTGTCAATATAGAGGATTTAGAATGGCCTTTTAGAAAAAGATTGCATATGTATGTGAAAATGTATGGGCAGTATCAAGGAAAGAGTGCCATTTGAAAATCTTCTGCCCCACAACAGACTTTGACTAACCACTGAATGAAGAAGCATATAGACATGAGGAACAGCCAAAACAAGTCCTTTGGCACAAATAATCACCATGGTGAACTGAAATGTTTGATTTTAAGAGAAAATAATGTTTTAATGTTTGATAGCTTAATGTTGTGAATTGTGTAGATTTGTAGTTTGTGGGTTTAGTATGCAGGAAAACAGATAATGAATACAATTATTTTATATCAAGCTAGCAAGAGTTTTCTCTCATTATATAACACATTGCAATAGAGGGCATCCTGTCCTACATCCAGTGAAGTTAACTGAAATTGCAAATCTGTTGGATAGAATTTAATTCAATGGAAAGAGTTACCAGGATGGGAAGTAAAGGCTTCGGCTTAAATTCTGACTCTTCTTATTTCTTGTTGGCACTTTGACCTTCAGTTTCTTCAACTACAAAAGAAGAAATTTGGATGAGATGTCTACTACGGCCTTTTCCAACTATAAATATATTATATAATGATTCCTGGGGAAATTTCAGACCTGGGTCCTAAAATTCTTGCAGAGTTTAAAGCAATAAAATAACTGTATCTTATTGCTTAAGAGAGGAGTTTATTGGGTACTATCAGTATATTATCAATAGAAGAATTCTCAGTAACAAACATGCAAATGTAGTAAAAATTCAGTCACTAAGTACATGAATTAGATGAACCATTAACTCAAAAATGTAAATTCATATTTATAAAAAATATCTTCTATAGAATAAATAAAAATCTCATTAATACTAAAAATAGAAAATGTATAATTACTAAAAAAAAATTAATACCTTTCCTTGGTCCAACCATATATGATTAAGTATGAGTTCATTTGAATTTCTCAATTCCTAGCAAAGAGGGGAGGGAAAGGGAAAAAAAATTAGAAAAATTATTCCAAATCTCTGATCCTTTTCTAGGACCTAGAAAAAGAAAAGAAAATAGGATGAATACATAAGACTGCTTCACATATCAAATTAGGCAAATGAAAGGATCAAAGCAGAGAGAAGAGGCTACTCACATATGAAAAGGATGAAAGAACAGAGGCAGAAGGCTATTGCAATAGTCCATGTGAGAGGTGATAAGGGACTAAATTAACACAGTATCTGTGTGAGCAAACAGAAGAGGACATATGGAGAAAACATTGAGAAGAAAGAAATAACAGGATTTTTAGTAAAAGTGAGGTATTGAGATTGTTCTTATAAAACTGGGTGATTGAGAGAATGGTAACATTCTTAATAGCAGAGCAGTGTTCATAAAAAGGGTGAGATTGAGATGGGAAAGACAATGGGTTCTGTTTTGAACATCTTGAGAGAAGTGACTCAAGAACTCCCTATTTAAGAAGTCTGTTAGGTTTAAGAAGTCTGTTAGGTGTGAGCCTAACCCAGGTTGTTAAGACTATTAGTTCAAGTTCCAGTAGGGATAAAATGTAACTTTCATGGGTCATTAAAAGTTACCAAAAGGAGGTTTTCTCGGTTATTATCACAAAAAGGATATGCAAAAAGGGTACTCTACCACTTAACTTTCATAGGCATGGCCTCTTTATAAAAACACATCTTAGTATGAAAGAGTGTAGTGAATCTTGTATTCTTGGGAAATCTGGGACACCTTTGAAGGATTATGACCTCTCACTGTGCTGGCAAGTGCAGAAGTAGTTCACACCTTGCTTCAGCTATTGAATCAACACCTTGTTTCAATTCAAGTTTCTTTTGAGACTTGTATCAAGTCTGTTAAGAAACAGAACATGTGAACCCCACAACTTGTGAACTCTAGAACTCATGAACTCCTGAAACAGGAAGGGGAGGAGCTAATAACCATATATAAGGAAAGGCTCAGGCCCAGACAGCAGAATTGAGAAGAGGACTTTTGTGGTGGCAGAGTCAAGAAGGAGAAAACTTGTGGTATCCAGGCACTCTGTTTGTCTGCTCTGTCTGTGTTGATGTTTGTTTGTGATATTTTATACAGAAGCCCTGGGACCTTACTGGAAGCCCTGAAAGAGGATTTTCTGGTTGTATGTTTACAGAAGTCCTGGAGGTAGGTTTTGGAAATCCTGGAACTTTACTGATGATTTGTGCTGACCTCTTGGAACTTGTTTTTGGTCTGTGTTGATTTCT
>CM053583.1:361747186-361782235 GCA_028627135.1 Pseudochirops cupreus
TGTATGGTAAGTTACATAGCTATTCATTTGCTTACATATTGTAGTATCAGCCAGTCAATCAGTCAATAAAATATTTGTTAAGTGCTTACTATATGGTTGAAATTAGTGCCTGACACCAATCCCTGAGGATACAAAGAAAGGCAAAAAATAGTGCTCTCAATGAGCTTGAATTATAATGGGGGTGATAATATGAAAACAACAACATACAAATAAGCTTGTATAAATTGGAGATAATCAAAAGAAGGAAGGTACTATAATTAAGGAGATTGGAAAAAGCTTCCTCTAGAACGTTCAGGATTTTAGCTGGGGCTTAAAGGTAGCCAGGGAAGCCAGAAGACATAAATAAGGAGGGAGAACATTCCAGCCATGGGAGGTTGTGAATGATAACGAGGGAAATTGGGAGATAGATGGAGAATCTTTGTTGAGGAGGAGCAGACAGGCCAATGCATCATTTACTAAACTTCTCAAAGGCAGAGGCATGTTTTTTCTTCTGACTTTGAATTCCCAGTATCACACAGGGTGCCTTGATACTATAGATGCTTGATAAATGCCTATTGGATTGAATTTTATTACATGTTCATAATTTCTATTGTGATGATATGTACATTTTGAGCCACAGACAATTTCGTTAGTTAATTCTTTCCAAATTCTAAGATGTCTACCGTATTTTCTTTATAATTTATCTACATTTATTTTGTCAATCTGGCTAAGATAATCCTTTGTGGTTCTAAAGTTTGGTCACAACTTGATTTATTAACATCTTAATTTATTATTATACTATTATATTTTATACATATATACATATATATGTATATATATTATATTACACACACACATATATCTTTTTGGAGTAGGGAGGGTAGGACAATTGGGGTTAAGTGACTTGCCCAAGGTCACATGGCTAGTAAATGTGTCAAGTGTCTCAGGTCGGATTTGAACTCAGATCCTCCTAACTCCAGGGCCTGTGCTCTATCTATTCACTGTGCCGCTAGCTGCTCCATATTATATTATATTTTAACATCTTAATCTAGGGCAGTGGTTCTCAACCTTCCTAATGCCACAACTCTTTAATACAGTTCCTCATGTTGTGGTGACCCCCAACCATAAAATTATTTTCATTGCTGCTTCATAACTGTAATTTTGCTACTGTTATGAATCATAATGTAAATATCTGATATGCAGGATGTATTTTCATTGTTACAAATTGAACATAACCCATAGGTTGAGAATCACTGATCTAGGGTCTCAAGTTTTGTGAAAATTTAAAAAAAAGAGACGTGAATATACAGAATGGTATTTATTTTTGTTAATTCTAATAATCCCTGAAATTTTAAACTTGTGATTACATTTAAAAGATGAATAGAAAATAGTTATTTTTCTTCTAAAGCCTCAGTGACTAATAGGATTTAGGGTCTGGGACAGGATGATGAAGCCTAGATACAGCTAATACAGGGAGTCCAGACAGATGAGCATGATCCAGTGAGGATGAAGGGTAGGAGAGAGTGATCCATTTTTAGGGATGCATCCAGATCAACATGTTCTCATTAGGCTATGGGTCTGAACAAGGGAGAAAACACATCCATGGGTTTATTATCCTAGGGAGCATGTGAATCCAGAGGGAATTCCAGGCTAGGAAATCTCAGCAAGGAAAATCTAGTTGGGATACACATTCAGTTCCAAAATCTACACAGAATGCAAGATCCAAAATGTCACAGCAAACAGATATAGCTCAGATAACCAGTATAGGTCAAAATGCTAGTAATTTGGTAGAGTTTCAAACTAGAAGGTTTTTCGATATGTGGCAGCAGCTTTCAGGAATCAAGACACTGGAAAAACCCAGTATCAAGGACAAGTAATTCAGTCCATGGAGAGAGGCAAAAATTCAGTTATTGGGAAATTTAGTCCAGAAAACTAAAGCAAGACCAATGGCAAAACTATGCAGCATTGAATGGGTGAGATGAAAACATAAGATGTCATGGGATTATTCCCTTGGCCTAGGATTGGTTTAACAGTATGTAACAGGACCAAACCTGACATCAATGGTTAAGTAACAATGACAATTGTAACTAAGCTGGCAATAATAACTTTCTCTAAAGTCTCACTCTTCAATATTGTGGAAGTTACCTTCAGTTCTCAAAGACTACAATTTACTTTGGGTTTTTAAAATTCTACCAGAGACTTAAAAGCTCTGGAAGGTCCCGCCAAGCTGTCAGTCTTTGAAGACAGCATAGTGACAGAATTATTACTTTTTATATGGGTAGAAGCCTATCTTAGCGAGCACTTCATTGCCAAGTCAGTAATATAATATTGAATATTTAATTTATAGCCCCTACAAAGACCTCTAAATTAGAGAATGATTATTATTGTTATAAATGGAGGTGTATACATTCCCATCAAATAATAGTTCTTAAACTATAAATTGATGAAGATGAGAAAGAAGAGGAAATACCTAGATATTTAATTCATAACAGTCTCATCACTTCCAATCTTTTTGGACTTATTTCCCATTATTCCACTTAATAGTATTTTATTCCCTTTTATCACCTTTGTTCTATAAGGGAAGGGAAGAAGGTAAATCAATTTCTACCTCTTGCTACTCCCACCACTCTTGATCCTCCCATAAGCTTCCTATGATGAGAAGAGCCTCCAAATGAGAAGAGGAATGACCACCACAACATCTGCTGCTTAGTCTTCAACTTTGGAGTGAAAAGGAATAATAAAAAAAAAAAAGAAAAGCAATAATGAAGTGGAACCTCTCATCTGACCACACATCTTCCATCTTGTGCTGTGCATGTCTTCTGTATAATCTCTAGCTTCCTCTGGACAGTGGAGTGATGCCTTCCATTCAACGATTAACTGACTCACATCTGCCCATACCTTGCACACCCTAGTGATTCTGAACTTTACAAGTCATTATCTTAATCCCATCCTCCATGACCTAATTCCTTATTCTCATCACCTTCTACCCTTCCCAAATTCCCAGCCAAATACTACCGGACCCTTCCACTGGGCTATCTTGCTCTCATCTTACATTTTTTTCCTTTTCTACTTTTTTCTATCTTCTAGCAATCATAGAAACTTGATTGATTCCCTTCTGATAATACAACTTCCTCAGATACCCTTTGTAATACTGGCTGAACTTTCACTCATTTCCCTTATCTCACTGGTCAAGATAGAGGAAGTGGATTGTTTTCACCCTCTTGTCCCTTCCAGCTTCTTCACCTATCTCCATTACTCAGTAACTTCTCCTTTGTGGTATATACAATCCACATCCTCCACCCAACCAAATTTTTACCTCTTCTCTAGTTCTCATACTAGGCAAATTCAACATGTATAGTGACTCTCTGTCTCTGCCTACCTGTCTGTCTGTCTGCTTTTCTCTCTCTTTCTCTCTTACACAAACAGACACACACACACACACACACACACACACACACACACACACACATATATCCTAACTATATAATTCCTCAAGTTACTTATTTCCCATGATCTATTCTTCCAACTTACCTTGGCTTTTTGTGTTTACAAAATGGCCACATCCTTGATCTTGCCATTATTGTCTGATCATAATCTATTGACTTTCCACTTCTTCCTCTGCCTTACCGAACCATTCTCTTCATCCACACTACAACTTCCAGTCCTACAAACCACTTAGTTATCTCCCAGGCCATCTTCACTGCACTAGCCACTCTTTCCCCTTTTCCCTATCTTGATCCTTTGGTGAACCATTTTGACTATACAGTGTCCTTTTCTCTTGAGACCCTGGCCCTCTTATTGTAACACTGATTATGCCCAGTAAGCTTCATCCTTGGATCACTTCCACCATTTGCCACCTTCCCTCCTACACGTGGACTGCTGAATAAAAGTAGAGAAAACCATACAATTAGTCTGATAGGGGATGTGTAGTTCTGCCTGGGAGCACGAGTGCCAGAATATTCTGAGAATGCAGAAGGACAGTAACACCAAAACACAGAAGTCATGATGATAGTTGTGTCTCTGGGTCAGTGTGTCCTGTTTTATTCTGCATTTCTCAACCCAGATGTTCTGTTGATATGCTCTGTTCTGGGGATGTGAGCTTCATCCTTCCTTTTCGTGTTTACCCAACCCTTGTGGCGACAGAGGTGATTACAGAGGAGGTGGGCTATTTGCCAAGGGGCTCAGTAAGGGGATAAAAGAGGAGAAGCTCTGGGAATAAAGTATGGATGAATATGGATATGGATGGATGAAGAGAACAATAAAGCTGTCTGCATATCCCTAACTCTTCTGGCTCCTGACTCTACTTTGTGGAATGCGCAGGTCCCATCTGGAAGGCACGCCCCGAAGACCCAGGGAAAAAAGGGTAAGACTGGCTGCCCTCTGGCGTTAGGACAGGTCATGGGCGCTACAGATTTGTTACACAACTTTACTCACGTTCGCTACCCCAGACAGTTCTTCAACACTCCCTTTATCACTTCACTCTGCCACTCTCCACAGTGGTTTCTCCAAACCTTTTTATCTCTACTAAAACCTTCCATGTTTCCCAATCTCCCTACTTTCTCAGTGGAGAACATTACCTCACTTTTTACAGAAAAAAAAAGAGGTTGTTACCATCACCTGTCTCTTCTTACCTCTTCCTAATTCACATCACTTAGATAGCTTCCACTACTATCTTCTCCTTTACCACATCTTATGATAAGGCAGCCCCACTCTTTACCAGGGCAAATACTTCTCTGCACAAGTAACTCCATTCTATCACACATCCAACGACAGTTTACTCCTCTATCATCTCTACTCTATTTTCCATTTTTTTGACTCCTTCCCTAATGTCTACAAACATACTCATGCCTCCCCCATCCTCAAAAGTCCTTCACTTGGTCCTTTCAAGGATCCTCTGCTATTTTTCTAGCTCTCTTCTGCCCTTTGGGGCACTTTCTTTCCTTTCACTCTTTTACCCCAAAACAATTCAGTTTCTGACCTCATCATTTCACTGTAAGCACTCTCTCCAAAGATATGAATGATCTCATAATTGCAAAATCCAATGGTCTTTTCTCAATTTTCTTTTTTCTTGACCTCTTTTCAGCTTTAGAGGCTATTGAGCATCCTCTTTTCGATACTCTTTTCTCCCTAAGTTTTTAAGACACAAGTCTTTTCTGGTTCTCTTTCTATCTATCAGACTATTTCTTCTCAGTCTCCTCTGCTGGATCCCTATCGGTAGTAATCTAAAAATCTAAAAAACCTACCATCGTAGGTGTCCCACAAAGGTCTTTCTCGTGCTCTTTTTGGTTTTCTTCCTATATTACTTCAGTGATTTCATCAGCTCCCAAGAATTGAATTGCCGCCTTTATGCTGATGATTCTCAAAGTACATATCTTGCCCTAACCTCTAGTCTCCCTTTTGAACATCGAGAACGGATGTCTCTTAAAGTCAACGTTTCTGAAACTGAGCTCATTATTTATTACCTTAAACGCTCCTTCCTTCCAAAGTTCCTTATTACTATTGAAGTGCCATCATTTTTGCAGTTCCCTAGACTAACAACTGTGACTTCTTTAACAATCTTAAACAATTTTGAACTTATTATTTCTCACTCCCCATATCTAATCTGTTGCTAAGGCTTGTTGATTTTATCTTTGCAGCATCTTTCAAATATTCCCCATCTCTCCTCTTATATTGCTACTACCCTTTTTTCAGGCCATCGTTATCTCATACTTGGACTGTTGTCTGCTGATAAGAAGCTGACTCCCACAAGTCTCAACCCATTACAATACATTCTTCATTCAGCCACCAAAGTGATTTTCCTAAAGTTTAGGTCTGACCATCTTATATTCCTCCATCCCAACTCAATAAACATCAGTGGCTCCCTAGATTAAATGTCCAGGATCAAATACAAAATCTACTGTTTGATTTTTTCAGTCACACGCAGCCTATTTCTCTACAGCTTTCACGGTCTTCTTATACCTTAATCCCTACCATGTGCTCTTTGATCCAGTGACATTGATCTTCTTGCTGTTCCATGAACAAGACCCTCATCTCTTGATTACTTTTTTCCCCCTCTCTGGCTGTCCTCCATGACTGGAATATTTTCCTTCTTCATCTCCACCTGTTGACTTCCCTGGGTTTTTTAAAGTCCCAACTAAAATCCCTTTTTCTTCCACAGGAGTGGAATATATTTGTGTGTGTGTGTGTGTATGTATATATATATGTGTGTATACACATACACAAATATATATGTATATATACATAAATATATATGTATACATGTATATGTATGTATATGTGAGTGTAAATGTCTATATGTATATATATGTGTGTGTATGTATGTATGTGTATATATATATATATATATATAGATATATATATATAGATATATATCTATATCTATATATATATTTGGATTGTGTGCTTCTTGAAGGCAGGTATTATCTTTTAGCTCTTTTTGTAGTCTCAGTGCTTAGCACAGTGCCTGGGACATAAGGTGTTTAATAAATGCTTTTTGACTGATTCACTAATTATTCCCCATGTATTATATAGCTACATATTTGATATTCCACATCCCACTTCCATGCTATTGTTCAGGCTGTACCCCATACTTTGAGGATGCTCTCTCCTTATCTCTTGCTCTTAGCTTCAATCAAGACTCAACTCAGTTATCCTATTCTAGAAGGTTTTCCTTATCCTTGTAGTTGTTAACACTCTCCTTCCCCTCAAATTACATCATATTTAATTATCTGTGTAAATGGCATATCACCCACCTAAGAGTATGTGAGTTCTTTGAGGTCAGGGCTTGTTTCCTTTTTGCCTTTGTGACACTAGTAATGAGGAGTGAGTTGAAGGAAAGGAAGAGAGCATCTCACAATTTTATGGCTTTTTATGTTTCATTGCACTTTCTTTGGTAACAACTTTCTGAGATAAGCCTAGCTGCCAAGGTTTCTAGGACTGTTGGTTGAAGGATTCTTTTAAGTCTTTCATTACAAACTATATTGATACAGCAATACAAACATGTTTCAGTAAGGAATGCCCTTGTGCACATGAGCAGTGGCCCAGAGTTTCTTTATGCAAAATTAGTGTTTGTCTGACCCAACTGAAACATTTACTTTAAATCAGTATTTCAGTATAATGGAATCAGATTTCCCAACAGGATGTTTGAGAATCTCTCCTAAGATTTCTGTGTACCTCAGATTTGCTGATTCTTGACTGACTTTCTCTTCCAGATCTGCATCTATAATCCAAAAATACCACCTGGATAAAGTATTTACATCCTCTGCTTCACCTGCGGCCCCTGGATAAATAAAATCTTTCTGCTTCAGCAATATGAAAAAGATATACTTAGGATTATTAATGAAATAATTCCCAATGAAAAAGATTAATTCTTGGGCTTTTTCATTTACTTTAGCATTAAAAAAAATAAGAGGAAAGGAGCTCAAAGAGCTGCAATAAAAGAGCTCACTTATTCCAAATCTTTTTATTTAGTTGAGGGGACTGAGTCCCAAAGAGATAGTACTTGTCACAGTGGTGGTAAATAAAAAAGCTGAAGATATTAACTCAGGCACTCTGACTCCAAATCTTGAACTGTCTTCACTATATCCTTCTGTCTCATAGAATGACCATCCATGGTGGTACATACTTGTACTCCCTGCTACTGGGGATGTTGAGTTTAATCAATCACTTGAGCTCAGGAGTTCTGAGTTTTATGGGGCTAAGACAATTGGGAATCCATAGTAAACACAGTAGGTCAAAGATCCCTGAATTCATCAGTAGTGGAAAATAATGCTGCCTATGTATTTTTGTCCTACAGTTAGTACGTAGATAATAAAAAAGAGGTATTGATGAACAAATAGTCTATTAAGTCCAAGAGTAACAATGCCCCACTCCCACCCCCAGACCACATCCCTTGTTTGCAGTTTCCTCCCACACATCATGGTCCAGGGAAACAAACAGTATGGAGACATAACCTAACAATTATTCTGTAAGTACTTCATTCCCTGTCTTTCTTCATTGGCCATTACCTGAAGACCTAGAAAAGCTATTCTCAATCATTAAAGTTGTTACCTCTGTCAAATGATTCAGTATCACTTTCAATATTAATATATAGTTTATCAATGGAAATGACAAAAAAGACGTGTGTCATCTGATTTTCTCTTATACTCTAAGCATCATTGGGCTTTGCTATCAACTCTGAAGGTAAAGCCTCCTACTATATTCTTTCTTTCTATTACAAAATGAGTTG
Source organism: Pseudochirops cupreus (assembly GCA_028627135.1). Taxonomy (NCBI): domain Eukaryota; kingdom Metazoa; phylum Chordata; class Mammalia; order Diprotodontia; family Pseudocheiridae; genus Pseudochirops; species Pseudochirops cupreus. The sequence goes on from CM053583.1 coordinate 361,755,393, forward strand.
CTTGAAAGCAAGGCATTTCATGCTTCTATTTGTGGTCCAAGTATTTAGCACAATACTTTGTATACTCCAGAGTAATTATTGAGTAAATTCTTTTTTCTGAAAGTATTTATTCGTTGAATAAAGAAATCTATACATCATGCTGACATGTCCTAAATATTCTCTTTTGTCTCCACCAGAAAACATAGTATTTTCTTTGACTCCCTGGCACTTATTTTTTTCAATAAGAGGAAGGAGAATAAAAAGTTGTTATAGTAACAAAAAAAATTTGTGATTAGCTTTGGAGTTCGGTTTTGTCTGATTTTCTAGAAATTCCTTTGAATTAAAATTATGAAGTCACATTGAACATAGAACTACCAGGAATGGAAGAGGAACTTGAAGGAGAAAATAAAGATGAAAAGTACCTATGGAAGCTAAGATTTAGAAGCATCTAAATCCTTACCTGGGTCAGGAGTGTCAAAAGTGGATATGGAGAACAAAGGTGGGGGCGGGGGGGGGGGGAGGCACTGGATAATTAAAGCTAAATAAGAGGCATAAGATTCATTCTTTCAAAGGGAAACTTCATGGTTTCAGTAGGATGTGACTCCTTGAACTCATGAAGCAGCTGCTATGATCTCAGCAAAGGGCAGGCTTCTTGTAACGGTTATAGGAGAAAAGGGGAGTAATGGTGGTTGGTTTACTACCTTGGTGTAGGATACTGACATGCTTATTTGCCTATCTGATTTAAATTAAGTAGTGGCCAGTTGTACATAATAGCACTGTTTAGTGGAAAGAGCGCTAGGTTAGGAGTCAGAGTGATGTGGATACAAATGATACCCTAGGGCTTAAGAAAAATATTAAAGGTTGCTTTTCCAGTACTATATGGTACTATATACCATGCTATAGCTCATCCTGTAACTTGAGAGCATCCTAAAGTCCTTTCCCCTTTATCTTGAAATACTATAAAACTTCTCCTTAACCTGTACCAAAATAATTATTTTTGTCTCCCTTATTTTGTGTCTCCCTCATCCTTTATGTCCTGCTGATGAGGTAAGGGTTACATAAAATGATGAGGTATAGGGTTAGGGGTGCTTAAGACCCCAAAATGCCAATATGTTGGGTCCTGCCAAATGAATTTGACTCAAGTATTCTCTCAGCCAAAGAAAAGCAAAGTTTATTAAAAGTTCTCCACATTGGGTAAACTCTTAGGGAGCCTTGGTATCTGTGATGCTTGCATTGGGCAAGAGGGCCAGAATCATCTGACAGAGAGTAAGTCTGTGCTAGAATTCATTCTTCAGCCTTCCTTTCTCATTGGAGGCAAGATGGGGTCTGATATGCAGAAAGGTTATTAGAGGAATCTAGGAGTGGTCTTGAGAAGGAGTTTGGAGAGGGTCTTCAGGAGGAGTCAGAAGAGGTCAGACTCCAGTAAATGAATGATTAAGGGTAGGAACTTGCTGGAGACTACCTGGAGACAATAGACAATGGTGGGCCAGGACAGTTCAAGGGTGTAACAGATTTGGGTATAGATATTTTGGGAGAATCAAGCGTGGGAGCTAGCTGGAAGAAGGAGGGCTAGGCTTGTAACAAAGATTTGGGCAGAGCCACAATGAAATGCTTATGCATGCAAATGCCCTATGTGCAAAGACTCAAGGAGAGTTCAAGGGGGTTCTCAGAGCCTGTACCTCATCAGTGCCTCTCCCCATCCTGTACCATAAAATTTCTTGTCTCTCTCATCTTGTGTCATAAAATTTCTCCTGTGCCTCTTTTCTTGTCTTTAATCTTTAACTTCCATAAAACCCTAAATCTACATCATCATCCTGAACAAGCTATATAGCTTAATGTCTATATAAGCATATTCCCTTCCCCCCTTCATATCAGTACCTTTTACTCAGCCCCATGGATACAGTTAAAGGTTTGTGTATTTTTATGCTAATAAAGCTCCCAAAGGTTAAAAGAGAAATCTGAGTGAATTCTTTCATACTATGACTGCAACAAGAGAACAGTGGTTGTAATCCAAGCTCTGCCACTTGTGAGCTATGCCACTTGTGATCTATGTGACCCTAGTAAAGTCCCTTGGCTTTTCTGTGTTAGTTTCCTTAGTTATAAGATGAAAGTTCATACTAGAGATCTTTCAGGTTCCTGTTCTAAATCCATGAAACTATGATCCTATTATCTTCCCAGGGCATATATCTGTAATGCAAAGGAAAGATTCATGTGGAAACCAAAAATGTTAATAGGAATTTGTGGTAGAAAATTTTGCTAAGAGAATAAAATTATTGGGGGGAAATGATGAAGACCACAGGGACAAGGTGGTATTTTCATACTACTGCTTTTTAAGGGTAGCAACTTCAAAAGAAGAATGTGGATTTGAAAAATAAACACCTGATTATGAAGATAGTGCTTGAAAAGAGAACTGGAAATCAGGACCATTTCTTAAAATGAAATGATGGCTTCTTTATAGACTATAAAGAGTCATATAGATTATTAAACCATATTATCATTGACTTGAGGAATCTTCATGCCCCAAATTTAAGATTCTATGCTAAAAAAAAGGAAGTGCTGCTTTGTAGTAGAGGGATCTTCTAACAATTTAGATTTAATTATTCTAGGAGAATCAGGAGCAAATGACAGTGTGTGCAAGCTGTTTGCAGCGTTTGTTCTCTCACAATGATTTCAAAAGCCTCAACCTATAAAGTCCCATTTTGACCACAGATAGGATTATACAATGGATAATATTTATATATCACTTAAGTACTTTAAAGTTATTGTCATATTTGATATTTTGAGATTATCTCACACTAATCCTAGGAGGAAGGTGTTATTATTTTTCCCACTTTACAAATGAGGAAATTGAGGCAAACAGAGGTTAAATGACTTGCCAAGATTCACACAACTAGTAAGTATAGTTGTCTTTCCCCATTCTCACTTGGATGATGTACCTCCATCAGCACTTTGCACTAAGGGACACGAAAGGATAGTCACATTCTTTTCCACTTACCTTTATGCTTCAGCATCTTCTTCATGGTTGCTGGGCCAGGTCAGGTAAATTATCCCTTGTATTTTCTCTGAGACTTTCTTAACAATTTCTAAAATAAAAAGAAGATTCAGGGAGTCAACATTTTTGACTTGGAGGGAGAGTGATGACTACTGAAATGACAAATATCAATGTCCCTGATAAATATCTTGCAAATCGTAAATGCTTTTATGATTTTGTCATTCATAAGAATTTAGTGAGTGAACCAACTATGCTTCCCATCTTCCTTTTTCACCTAAGTCACAAATGAGGTATAAGAGAGCAAAAATCATGATTCCACAGCATTGATGATTAAGTAGTTGGCTATAGATATTTTCACAGATTCAGTCCATTTTTTTTCTTGCTTGTTGTCCTATTATGTCCTATAAATTCTTGTGGAGAACCCTCTATAATACTTTTCAAATGAGTTTATATTCTAAACAATAATTGCACTTGATGGCTGCATCTCTCTATTTTGGAAAGGAAATTTTGCTGGCTCTGATGTAGCCTCTTTTTTGCATTTTTAAGGAGATTGCTTTAAACTTCTGTATGAAAGGGGGTTACATATGTCTACACACAGACACATACAGACACACAGACACACAGGTGCACTTTCCCATTTTCCACCACCAATAGCCTTTTTTAATGTCATGTTGGAGCTATTGTAAATGTATGCCATGCTCTCCTCTCAATTTTACCCTCCCTTTCAGTTTAGGGTTGAATGTATCTTTGCCCTAACAAATTCAATTTCCTCATCTGTATAATGAGGATAATAATGGCACCTAACTCCCAGAATTATCAAGTTCAAATGAATCATTATAAAGCACTTCTTGTTGTTGTTGATCTTTCATTTTTGAAGGGGACAAATGAATTTCTTAAGGATAATGTCTTGAGTTGTACATAATTTAGATATGAGTGAGACATAAATGGGCAAAGTTGTCAGCCTCACCATCTCCTCAAGAGTAATTAAAGTCTAGTAGCAAAACCAAGTTTTAAAAAAAAAACTGGTATTGGCTCAGGATGCAGCAGTTCACCTTGGTCTTTCTAAATTAAAGTCATTCCTAAATCTCAGTTTGTATGAGGCCATGCCCATTTAAGGACTGAGGACTGGGTTAAGAGTAGAGACAAATGATGGCTCAATTTACCATCACAAAGACATCAATCTAGGAGGGGAAGATCCTCAGAATTTCTGGGTTTAACAGAAAACAATTGCTATGTACACTCATTCTAAGTCATCAAAAATCTAAACAAGCAGCCAGAGAAGCTTAGATTAGGGCTATTATTGATCATTCAATGAAAGTCAAAGTGATTTGAGTTTTAAGGTAGAGTCAAGTACCTCCATTTAAACACAATGGGCTTTTAAAAACCCTGTCTTTTCAGAGCTATAATTCAAGAAATCAAAATGAAAGCTACGGGACAAAAGTAAATTGCCCCAGCTTCTTGAAACAAAACAACTCTGGATATAGGAAACTGAAATAACTTCCATGTCAGTAACATTAGATTTCTGGCTACTAAGATATAGTTTATTCTCTCTGTCTCTGTCTCTCTCTTCCTGTCTCTGCCACAGTGAAAGGCCTATGGCCTCAGGCAAATGCCTTATGTGGGAAGATTCAAGGAGAGCTGGAGGGAGCTCCCAGAGCCTGCACCTCATCAGAAGCATCAGAGGTATGTGAACAGAAGCAATGGGATTGCTAGGCACTTTAGATTTCATGCTTCAAATGTGGGAAGTCAGAGTGATTTTATTTTAGTTCCACACTAATGTAGGAGATGCATCGTTTACTGCATTCTACAAAGAGACAGCATCTAACAGTCTATATTGTATTTGAAATGAGGAAGATGTGTTTTCAGATTCTTCTGTGGTGCTGCCTACATTCCCTTCCTTCACTCTTTCCTCTCACTTTTCAATCCTTTGTAAATTGGATTCCAGTGCCATCATTCAACCAAAACAACTCTCCAAAATTATTAAGGACTTCTCAATTGCCAAATCAAATGATCTTTTATCAGTTCTCACTCTTGACCTCTGCAACATCTGACATAGTTGACTAGCTGTTCACTAAGCTCACCCTGTGTACTCTGGGAAGATTTTCTCCTTTCATTTTTCTGACCTTGTTGTTTGACTCCTCAACATTTCACATTCTAACTTCAGGTGCTCCCCAAGGTTCTGTCCTGGGTTCTCTCACCTCTCTCTCCATATTAGCTTTTCTCCCCCCTCTCTCTATACTAGCTCACTTGGTAACCTCATTAGCTCCCTTAGGTTTAATTGTTTTCTCTTTGCAGAGAATTCCCCAGGTCTGTCTGTCTGTCTGTCCATCTGTCTGTCCATCTGTCCATCCATCCATCCATCTGTCCGTCCATCCATCCATCCATCCATCCATCCATCCATCCATCCATCTATCCATCTATCGATCCCCTCTACTTATTCTCTTGTGTTCTAGCCCCCATATCACCAACAAAGAGTCTTAAACTCAACATGTCCCAAACAGAACTCATCTTTCATAAAACCCAAACTTCTCTATTACTGGGGAGAGCCCACATTTCTCTCCAAGTCACCTGGTTTTGTGACCATCTTCCTGTACTCCCCTCCCCTCTCCTCTTCTCTCTCTCTCTCTCTCTCTCTCTCTGTATATATGTGTATGTATATATATATATATATATATATATATATATATGTATGTATATATGTATGTATATATATGTATATATCAGTTGCCAAACATCTCATATCCATCCTCTTCTTTTCATCAACTCACCACCAAGAATGCTTCTTCATTACTTCCCATTTAGAAACTGGTCTCCCTGTGTCAAAGCTCAACTTCCTCAATTTATTTTTCCTGAAGCACAGGTCTGACCATGTCAGTTCCCTACGCAAACTCCAGTGGCACCCTATTACTTCTAAGAGCAAAATAAGCTCTTATTTGGCACCTAAATCTCTTCACAACTTGTCTGACCTTCTGTTCCAGTATTATTACACACATTCTGTGGCATAGTCAACTTGCCTTATGCTCTTCATATGCGACACTCCATTTCTTATCCCTATACCTTTGTCATGAAATGACAAGTCTGAACAGAATGACCACAGAGTCTGAATAAAAAGTTTTAGGAGCTTTAATTTACCAGCTGGGACTGTCTGCACACCAATTGAAGGGAGAGCAGCACCTAGCTCAGGGCTGGTGAATCTTTTATACGTACAACTTCATTGTTTTGCTAACTAACATAATTTGTCACTAAGCTAATTATTATGCAGGTGGGAGCAATCTATTACTAAGGCATGGGGGGAGTTTGTGAGGCAGGGGCTGATGGATAAGGGGAGGGACACAGGGCATGATGACTTAGCATGAAGAAGAAAATTAAAGAAAAAGACAGATTACCCCAGGCCAGTTCCAGTACCCCAGGCCAGCTCACAGGCTGGTTCACTGATCTCTATCTCAAGTTCATGTCAAGGTCATAGAGTTTTACCTGGCTGATTTCTAATTTCATAAGGTATCACTTAACTGTTTCCTGGGCCATTTTCTTGACTTTTATCTAAAGTCCATGAAGTTTTCACTTAACGAGTGCCTGGCCATTTCAGTCATGACTATTCCCCACATGTGAATTTTACTCTTACCTCACTTCCATCTCTCAGAAATACCTGAAGATCTTATATGCTTCTTTGGAGCACATTTAAGATTGAGCTTTGCTGTAAACATGTACTTTCATTTAATCAGTAAATATCACACCTGTTTAGAGCACTTCCCTCATAAATCCTCTATATGTCAGTTGTGGTCTATAGTTCTGATTCTACATCCAACAAGTATAATTGCTTTCACTGCAGTTTTACAGACAAGAAAACTGTGGTAGGTAGAAGTTGAATAAATTGCCCAGAATCACAAAGCTAATTATTCCCAAAGTTAGGATGTGAATTTAGGTCTTCTGACCCCAAGTTCACTGCTTTTCACACTATCCAACACTGTCAATCTATTTAAGGGAAATTTTGCCATGAATAAGCCACAATACAGATCGTCAAATGTTGCTACTGTATGTTAAAGATACATGCTTCACACCCACCCTTAACCTACAGTCCCTACAAAACAACTGGGCTGTGGTTATCAACCTTGGGATGACTACTTGATCTGGGGCAGAATGACAGTTTTTTAATAGTCAGAATGGAAGGAGGAGAATAGAAAGGCTTGTGACATTAATTTTAGGATTACCTAGGACTTTTTATCTTTAAAAAAGGCACTATAAATGATCTCCCTTTGGTGTCACTTATTATACCTTTTTCTCCCCATCTAATGAAGAGAGAGCATTTTTCTTTGTCTTTCTTTAGTTACTGGTATAGTTGAAAGGGGAAAAAATATTTCCCAGTAGATCTTTGCAAAGTGCATCTCATTCCTGGCTTTAGCTTTTATGATGTTATTCCCACATGCTTTACCATGTCTTTGTATACTAATCCTCAACTTTCAGGGGTCCCTGGGGGATGAATTGTTGTAAATAAGAGAATGAGGACTTACTAACTGACATTCATATTTTGAATGTTTTTCTTTTATATTTATTTGTTTTCAAATAAAACAAAATTTATATATTCCCCATCTTCTCAATTAATTATGCTGTGCTGATGTTTTAGATGTAGATATTCATGGTACGAGGTATAAATAGAACTGAATATTTGAGCTTGTCATTTAATGATGTATCTCATTCATGTTAGAGGTATTTCACCTTCATTCTACCTGCCTTCTGCCTGCAGAATAGTAATACTATTGTATGTTCTTCTTTTAAAAATGTTTTATTTTTTTCCAAATTACATGTAAAAACATTTTTAGTGTTCATTTAAAAAAAATATAAGTTCTAAATTCTCTCCTTTCATTCCTCCCTTCCTGCTGCTCTGAGAAAGCAAACAATTTGATATAAGTTATACATATGCAATCATGCAAGACCTATTTCTATAGTAGTCATATTGTGGTTAAAAAAAAGCACAGACCAAAAAAAAAAAAAAAAAACAAAACCAACCAACAAAACAGACCTCAAACCAAACAAGAACCAAAGAAAGTGAAAATGCTATGCATTGATTAGCATTCAGACTTCATCATTCTTTTGTTTTTTCCTCTGGAAGATAGCATTGTTCATAATTCATCCTTTGAAATTGTCTAATATAATTGAATTGCGAGAATAGTTAAGTCATTTGTAGTTGATCATCCTACAGTATTACTGTTACTGTGTACAATATTCTCCTTGTTTGGCTCACTTCACCTTGTATCAGATCATGTAAGTCTTTCCAGGTTTTTCTGAAAGCATCTTGCATGTTCCTTCTTATAGCAAAATGCATTCCATTAAAGTCATAAATTGCAACTTGTTCAGCCATTACCAATTGATAGGCATCCCCTCAATGTCCAGTTCTTTGATGCCACTAAAAGAGCTACTATAAATATTTTTGTATGTATAGGTCTTTTTTCCTCTTTAAAAAAAATCTCTTTATGACATAGAACTAGTAGTGGTACTGTTGGACCAAAGGATATGCACAGATCTATGCCCTTTAGGCATAGCTCCAAATTGCTCCCTAGAATTTTTGGATTAGTTCACAACTCCACCAGCATCACTTTTATGTCCAAATTTTCCCATCAACATTTATATTTTCCTTTTCTGTCACATTAGTCAATCTGATAGGTAAAGTGGTACCTCAGAGTTTTTAAATGTGCATTTCTCAAATCAATAATTATTTAAAGCATCTTTTCCATATAATTATAGAGAGCTTTGAATTCTTCATCTGAAACTGCCTGTTCATATTTTTTAATCACTTATTGAGGCATGACTTATATTCTTATAAATTTGACTCAGTTCTCTATATATTTGAGAAATGAGGCTTTTTTTTTAATCAGATATACTTGTTGTAAAAGGTTTTCCCAGATTTCAGACTTCCTTCTAATCTAGGTTGCATTGGTTTTCTGTGGGCAAAGCATTTTAAATTTAATATAATCAAAATGATCCACTTTATGTCTTGTAATATGTCAGAGTTCTCTTTCAGAGTACTCTAACTTACCTGCAGGTGCAACCGGTTACCACCCTACTTAATTGACGCTAGCATACCTTTTAGAACAGAAGAGTCGCGGGTCTGAGGTCCAAACAGAAAAGGTTTATTAAGGTCTCTCTATGGGGAAGCCTTACAGCCAGATCTTAAGGCATCCTTCCAAGATACCTCCAAGGCTTAGATCTTATATATACCCCAGATCCACATAGCACACGTGACAGAGCCCAGCTGAACAGAATTGTGAGAGGGGGAGTGCAATTACAAGAGTATGAAGGCCCCAGGGCGTAGAGATGCCAATCAGGAATATCAGGTAACTCCACCAAGAGAGTCTTGAGCAATGCAGTATCCCCTGGCCGGGGACAGTGCAATATGCTCTGACCTCCACGTGACCCAACTAATTCCCGGCCTCAAACACTTCCCTGTGCTTTGACATAACCATTTGCAATCTGCACGTATTTCTAATCCTCACAGTAATACTTGTTTGTTTGGTCATTAATTTTATCCTTCTCAATAGATCTGACAGGTAAACTATCCCTTGATCTTTTAATTTGTTTATGGTATCATCCTTTACATTTAAATTAGGTACCCATTTTGACTTTATCTTGACATGTGGTGTAAGATATTGGTCTCTACCTAGATGATATTTCCTTATTGGTTATATCTGACTTTATTTGTGTGAAAAGTTTTTTGTCATTATGTTCACGTAGTTTCTAGATTTGTCTTGGCAGGCAAAATCCCAAGTATTTTATGTTGTCTACAGTTTTTAAATGAAATTTTATTTTCCATTTCTTGCTGCTGGACTTTGCTATATGCATATACCCATGGGTAGATAGATAGAAGGAATTATATTGATTTATGTGGGTTAATTTTATATCCTGAAACTTTAGTAAAATGGCTACCTATTCAAATTAGTTTTTAGTTGATTTTCAAGGATTCTCTGTGTATATATCATCTGCAAAGAGTGCTAAATTTGTTTTCTCATTGTCCATTCTAATTCCTTCAATTTCTTTTTCTTCTCTTCTTGCTAACATTAATATTTTTAACAAAATATCAAATAATAGTGATGATAATAGTCATCTTTGCTTCATCCCTGATTTTATTGGCAATGTGTCTAGCTTATCTCCATTACATATAATGCTCCCTGATGGTTTTAAGATGAAAAGTCTTATCATTTTAAGGAAATCTCTATGCTCTCTAGTTTTTTTTTTTAAATAGGAATGGGTATTATATTTTGTATTTTTGTTCTGGTGTACTTTGTATCTGTATTCTAGTGTTTTTAAAAGGAATGGGTGTTGTATCTATGTTATTTCTGCTTTGAGACAATTCTGATGAGAGTAAAGTTTAAGTGATACCCCCACCCTGTTTTCGCTGCAATATAAGTATTTTGTGCCTTTTCATGAGAGATAATTTACCTCATTCTACCTCCTCCTTCCCTCTTCTTTCAGTGTAATCTCTTTTTATCTATTATTTTTTAAATATCATCCCATCAAAGTCAACTTATATCTATGCCCTCTGTTTATATATACTCCTTCTAACTGTGCCAATTGTGATAAAGTTCTTAAGAGTTACAAGTATTATCTTCCCATATAAGTATGTAAAAAACTTAGCCTCATTAAATTCTATTTGATTCCTCTTTCCTGTTTACCTTTTAATGCTTCTCTTGAGTCTTATAGTTGATAGTCAAAATTATTATTTATTTATGGTCTTTTCATCAGGTATACTTAAGGGTCCATTGATTCATTGAATATCCATTTTTTCCTTGAAGGATTATCCTTAAATTTGGGGGATAGGTGATTTTTGGTTGTGTTTCTAGCTCCTTTGCCCTCTGGACTATCATATTCCAAGCTCTTGGATCTTTTAAGTTAGAGGCTGCTAAATCCTATGTAATCCTGACTACAATGCTATGATATTTGAATTGTTTCTTTCTGGCTGCTAGTACTATTGTCTCCTTGACCTGAGAACTCTGAAACTTGGCTATAATAATTCTACAAATTTTCATTTTGAGATCTCTTTAAGGAAGTAATCAGTGGATTATTTTAATTTCTATTTTGCTCTCTGGTTCTGAGTTATAAAGACAGTTTTCCTTTATAATAACTTTAAATATGATGTCTAGGCTCTTTTTGTGATCACGATATTCAAGGAGCCCAATTATTTTTTGATTGTCTGTCCTGGATATATTTTCCAGTTCAGTTGTTTTTCTAATGACATATTTCACATTTTCTTCTATTTTTTTCATTTTTTATTTGATTTTATTATTTCTTGATGTTTCATGGCATCATTAGCTTCCACTTGCCAAATTCTAATTTGTAGCTTCTTTTCCTTTTAACTGATTCTTCAAGGAGTTCTCTTCAGCAAACTTTTGTACCTCCTTTTCCATTATTGCACTTCCTTTACAAGGCTGTTAATTCTTTTTTAAACAACTCACTTGCATTATTCTCAATTCTTTTCCTAATGTTTCTTCTATACTTCTTATTTTATTTTAAAAATCCTTTTGGACTTTTGCAGGAGTTCTTTTTTTTTCAGTCCTGAGACCACTTTAATTTTTCTTCAAGTTTTGCATTGACCTTTTTGATATTGTCTTTTTTCGGATTTATATTTTGATTTTCTAGGTCACCATAGTATCTTTCTATGATCAAGCTCCCCCCTCCCTTAATTTTCTGAGTCTATTTTATGAATTTTAATTTTATGTTATATTTGGGTTCTGTTTCTGGCATAGAGGAGCCACTGTCTCAAGCTTCTTGTACTGGGGCTAGGAGTCTTTCTGTTGGTTTTCTATACCAAGGATATGGAGCATCACTGTCAGCTTATCTGGATGGTGGTTGCACTGGACTGCACTCACCTTTAACCTTAGTGAGATAGACCTTCCCTGCTTACAGTCTAAGACAATTTATTGTTGAAAATAAGACTACTTATGTCTAAGACAATTTATGATTGGAAAATTATTTCTCCCCATCCTTTTGTTGGTTCTACTGCTCCTGAATTAATTTTAAAGCATTATTTCATAGTTCTTTGGAAGTGAATTTGGGATAGTTCAGGTGAGTCCCTGAATTACTTCATCATCTTGGCTCCACCCAACGACTGGTGTACTTTTGACATAATATGGCATAACACACTGAAGTGTCTTAAGTTCAGATTGTTATTTTATGATGATTGTACATTTTGGCTGAGGTAGCCAGTCCCCATCCCCTCAGCACTCCACATAGCAGAGCTAGTCTATATTTTTTTTTCCTTCTGTTTCTCTGCCTCTTCCCTTCCCTATAAGTTTCTGCTGTTCTTTTAATCTAGGGCAACTACTGCTGCTGCCCTTCTCATGAATTTTTCCTGTGTTTTTATTGCTTCAGAAGAACTTATGTTGTTTTTAATTTGATTGGTGGTAAGGGGGAGAATTTTGTGCCAATACTGATCTGATTTAGTAGCAAAGATGGGTTATGTATGGTCAAGCAGTCCAATCTAACATCTTAAAAACCAGCCAAGGCTGGAGAATGCTTTGAGGTATCAGTCACAGCACCTGGGATCTCCCTCAGATCTTGTGGAATTTTTTGTCTTTTTCTTCCTTCAACTCTACCCTTTATAATAGGGTCACAATGGCATTTTAAAAACTCACTTGCCTGTTATTTGCATTAATTCTTAAATATTTCAGAAGCCGTGCCATTTCATCCACCTTGATGGCACTGTCTGTATCAATGCATGTCGTAAGCACCTTAGTAGAATGTCTACATGAGATGTCATTGTAAATGAAATTCATCCCCTAGTGGTCAGTTTTCTGGTGATGAAAGTTTGCAAATTCAACTTGACTAATAGCTCAACAGCAGATATTGCTCGTCCTGTTCTTGGACTCCTCCGTATTTGGAAGTGTTGGGGCTTGCACAGCACTTGTAAAACTTTCAAGATTCCAGAATTACCAGTTTGCCACAATTAGGAATAAAATAAGCAGTAGAGGATTATTCGTGTTAATGCATTGAAAATAAAATGTTGTTGAATAGTTTTTCATCTTTTACAACTCTTTGTGATCCTATTTCAGGTTTTCTTGGCAAAGATACTGGTGCAATTTTACTTTTCCTTCTTCAATTCATTTTACAGATGAGGAAAGTGAGGCCAACATGGTCCAGTGACTTGGCCATAGTCACACAGTTAGTAAATATTTGAGGCCAAATTTGAACTCAGAAAGATGAGTCTTTCTGATTCCAGGTCCTGCACTCTAGCCACTGTGCCACTCAGCTGCCCTAAAAATAAGATGGAACCCGTTAAATAGATATTTATCACTGCTAATTACCAATGTATTCTCTATTCTGTAGTTTGATAGCATTGGCTTTAAAACCCTTTCCAACTCTAAGATTTTATAAAATGCTGTTAATGTGGCTACTGCCAAAGAAAATTCAAGACAGAGTCAGAGAAACAGAGACAGATAAGGATAGATAGAGAGACAGAGAAGTCCAAGAGAAAGAAGAGAATGGGGGGGGGGAGGGAGAAGGAGAGAGAGAGAGAGAGAGAGAGAGAGACAGAGAGAGAGACAGAGAGAGATCTTTAAGAGTCAGAAAATGACAGTGGATAACTAATCAGCCACATAGCCTAGAAGGCCCGGATTCTAGTCCCATTTGTGACACATTTTGTTCATGTGACCCCAGGCAAGTCTCTTAACCTCTCAGTGCTCTAGTCAGCTCTCTAAGATGCAAAGATGCTGACCTGCATTAGTAAAGGGAATTTCACCTTCTGGAGGATCTCTACCCCACTGATGTCACAGTCCCTTAGCAGGTCCAGTCCCTCTGCTTATCTGTGTAAAGCCATGTTCTTATCTACATACATATTTCTGAAATGTGTTCTTTGAATGGACATGCTAGAGCTCTTGTGCATGTTGGGCCCAGAAGTATTTTGGATATAATTAGGCAGATATGCTCTGTTTGTGCTAGAAAATAAGAAAGATGATTTTTTTTGTACTTTTAATGAACAAAAAGACTCTATCCCCCAGAGAGAGGAAAGACTTGTTTAGGAATTGTAGCCAATGAGGCATTACCTTTCTTGTATTCAGAATTGCACTTTATATCTACTGCATAATATACACATTATTATACATACAAAATAATTCCTAGGATAATGAGCAAACAATTGTTTTATGTAGGTATGCTTTCCACATCAAATTAAAATGAAGAAGCCAGATGAAGAGGAGTGTGACAGCATTGATAGGAAACAAATTATATCCTCAGATTCACCCTGCGCTGGGTCCTATTTTTGGAGGATTTTCAGAGAATGTATCCCTGAAACTCCAGTCGCTGCATGAATAAAATCTCAGCCTACTGAGCAAATATAAGAGAATAAAAAAAAAATCTTTTGATTTCTCTCATGTGATACCAATCTGATTGCACACTTCCCCAAACACAGTCTTATTCTGAAACCCTACCTTTTTCTCTTAATCCTTTCTCTTCTAAGTCTGATACCTTTAGTTTTTTCTTCTAAGAAAACCATTACTCTTTGCTTGTGATCTTGTCTGAATAATTCCATGTCCTATACACAGCAGGAGGAGCTTCAGGCTGGACTCCAAGCTTTGTAGTAGAGATTAGAATACTTTGTGATTTAAATTTCAAATTCCCAGAAGTCCCTCCTAGCTGTCAATTTCTCTTTGTATAAGCATGAGCAGAACTTTATCCATCTCCCTGGGTCTTGTTCAAGAGACCAGCTTAAAGGTACTCAGCACTCAGTGTTGATTTATGTCATAAGATTTAAGAAACACCAGGAGCCTCCAAACATCCTGACATTCCACCAGAAAACAAAACACAACAAAAATACCTTCCACTGGTCTACAGTAAATGAACAAAATTTCCTTTGATTTCTCTTCTTTGGCTAAAACATCGTCTCCAGAGGTACTTCTTCCCACCCACCCATTTTTTTTATAGTACAACTATCCCCAGAATATAACTCTTTGAGCCTCACTAATTTCTAAAATGGGATAATAATAATTTTTATTTCAGGCCACACAATGGGACAATGTATAAACATAAAATTGTAAGTTTTAAACGTCAACAGAAAAGCAGTGTGATTTAGTGGATAAGGGAGTTTGACCCCAAATCAGGAAGACCTGAGTTCAAGTCCTTTCTCTGACACATAGGACTGTGTAATTAACATCCTGAGTAATTAACCACCTCTCTATCCTGTAAATAATGCTTTCAGAGTATAAGCAGCATATCCAGTTGCTTTCCAAGAAGCATGGAAATGAAACAGAGCAAATGAAGCTTAGTGTGGTGAGAACAGGAATGGAGTCACTCTCCCTTACTGATAGGATAAAATGAAATCTCCTTAGCCTTTCATTTAAGGACCTCCACAGTCGGGATCCAAATTTAGCATGTATGAATCAGTCGAGAAACACTGTTTTATACTCTTAAGGGGAGTGAATTTAGAATCAGAAGATCTGAACTTACATAGTGGGTTGGCTATTTAATACCTGCATGATCATGGGCAAGTTTACTTGCTTGCTCTAAATTTGATTATCTACAAAATTAAGGGACTAGATTAGGTAATCTCTAAATTCCATGACAGTTTAAACTCTTAGCATAAGCAATTATAAAGTGGTAAGTGAATGGTAAAGTAGCAGCAGCCAGGTGACATATTTAGAACACTGAGCCTTGAGTCCAGGACATGTGAATTAAAATCCAGCCTCAGACATTTATTACTTGTGTAAGCTTGGGCAAGTCACTTAATCTATTTGTCTCAGTTTCCTCAACTGTAAACTAGGAGTACCAGTAGCACCAACCTCCCACACTTGTGGGTGTCCAATAAGATAGTATTTGTAAAGTGATTTACAAAACTTAGAGTGCAATATAAATGCTATAGTACACAAGAGCTTTGGGGATTTAAGGATAAACTATAGAAAAAGTTCATTGAAAATCGATAGTCTTCAATGATAGAGTCAGCCCAAGCAGAATTGGCTTTTCAAGTCCTCCATACAAAAATTGGCACACTAGGGTACTGCTGGTATAGTTGTGAATTCATCCCATCATTTTGGAGAAGAATTTGGAATTATTCCCAAAGGGCTAGAAATCTCTGCATATCCTTTGTCTCAGCAATACTATTACTAGGTCTGTATTTCAAAGACTGAAGGAAAGGATCTATTTGTACAAATTTATAAATACATATATATATACATATATATCTATCTATCTATCTATATGTATATAGATATATATATAAAATGTGTGTTTATGTGTATATATATATATATACACGTGTGTGTTTATACATACATATATACAAATATACATATACATATACATATATACATATGTATGTGTGTGTATATGTGATAATTAGTAATGTTTAGCTTGGAGAAGAGTCAGAAAGGACATGATAGATGTGTACAAGAATTATCAGGGCTGTTATGTGGAAAAGGAATTTGAGAAGCAATGGGTAGAAATGGCAAAGAGGACAGTTGAGGCTTTCAGTCAGGCAAAAAAAAATGTTTATAATAATTTGAGCTGTCCTAAATAGGATGGGATGATTCAAAAGGAGGTTGGTTGCCTTTCTTTCGAGGGTTTTAAGTAGAGTCCGAATGACCAATTGTAAATTATGTTACAATGGAGATTTCTTTGTATATACGTTAGGTTAGATGACTGTAGAGTTTGCATGATTTACATTTTTATTCCACTGTTAGTCAAGCTTTAGACTTCAAGCCCCTTAGCTGGATTTTTGTTGTAAATATCAAGAGAACTGGACACAAACTCCATCTTTAAAATGTCCATTTTAGATCTCAGATAGAGGCAAGATTTGAACCTTGGTCTTTCCTCAACTTAAGTTAAAGATGCTTCCATATCAGAGTTTGCTAAACTATGGCTAAGAGGCCAAATCCAGTTTGTCATCTGATTTTGTATGTCTGGGAGATAAGAATTGTTTTTACCTTTTTATGCAGTTGAAGAAAAAAAAATCAGAAGAAAAGTAATATTTTGTAACACATGAAAATTATGTGAAATTCAAATTTCCATATGCATAAAGTTTTATTGGAATATAGTCACTATTACTTTTCATTTTATCTATGGCTGCTTTCATGTTGTCGATAGCAGTGTTGAGTAGCTATGACATAAATTTTATGTGGTCCTTTCTTCATTTTGTACTGCTTCCTGGTGCACCACAAATCCCACTGACACAGTTATAGTTCAACCACGTTTTGAGTGCCACATACTAAATTTTATTTTTTATTATCTTTGCATACTCATCATGTGAAAACAAGAAGAGAAGAAAATGTTTATTTTAATTTTTTAGCCTCAGGGCCAAAAATGAAATTTTTCAGAATTAGAAAAACTACCCTGAATCATTATTTTCAAACACTGAATGCTTTCAAAATTAGCTCTTGCTACTGCCTTGATAAAATTTTATAATTAATTCAACCTAAAAATCACAAAGCAAAATGGCACTTATATAGAAAACTTAGACTGTAGTAAAACTAACAACAACTAATATTGTTTGAATCTCATGTCAAGCTACTTTATATGTTTGTCAAAAATTAAAATTGGAAGTTAGATCTCAATCACCATGCGTATTTGTAGCAAATGTATTTTCTAATGTCAAACTATAGTTCCAGTAGTATTTTTCAGATCTTAATACGAGTGCAACAGGAAATTCTAGATATTAAAATACACTTAACTATGCAATAGGGGAATTTACATCTAGCCTTCAATTGGAAGTGATTAATCTATCATGTAATTGCATGCTAACAGGCAAATATCAATAGAAAAATCTAATAGAATTATATAAATGCCTTTCACGTGATGAATATTCTCAATTAAAATAATATACTCATGGACTGATATCAGTTGGCAGTACCAATCTGTGTGAAAAGACATTTTCAAAGATGAAATATATAAAATGTAATTATATATCAGCATTAACAGATGAACACTTGAAGTCAATTTTAATGATTGGGAGCAGTAACTTTGGACCCCACTTAAACAAAATGGTATCTCCAAAAGAAGAATTTTATTATTCTCATCAACAGACTTGTAATTTTAAAAAACATTCAATTATTATATTAAATTTTGAAAAAATATGGAAATTTGTTTTATCTCGTCTTACCTGCCTAGTATCTTCAAGGTTGCCTCTTAGACTTGCAAAAGCCTGAAATATTTACAATCTGGTCCTTTACAGAAAAAGTTTGCTAACCTCTGTTCTATACCTTGTTTTCTTGTAGTATTTTAAAACTTGGAACTATCTTTATGTTAAAGCACTAGCAAGGTATACTTTGTTCCTCATACTTGGCTGCTTAATTTCTTGTCTTTGGGTTTTGCATCTTTGTTTGCATATGAAAACAGTGCTGGGTCCTTAGGACAGTTTGAGAGGGAAATGCCTAAGGAGGTGACAAATCAAGACTTTTGCATATAAGTTCCTGCCTAGTACTGTCATTTAGTTTCTAAGGTCTAGGGGTCTTCACTGTGTTGTATCTGAACAAAATCCCTCATGCTTCTTGAAGTCTTCTCTTGATCACCCAAAGGAAATGGTCTCTGTTTCTTCTGGGCTTCCATACTCCTTAGGGAATGTCATTTATATCTCCTTTTTGGGAAACATCATCCATTGCCTTTTATTATAAGTACAGTGGCCTTATCCATTCTACCAGACTGTGGATTCTTTAAGAGTGGGGGATTTGTCTCTTTGATTATTCTATGCCCCATAATGCCTACTGGTTATCATAGTAGGAAGCCCTTAGTAGATGTTGATTCGGTGGATAAATAATCCTATTATGTTATTTCCCTTTTTAAAAAATTGAAACTGACAAATATCTAGAATTTTAGAATATTAGAGTGGGAAGAGACTTTGGAGTTTATCTAGTCCAACTGCCTCTGAATGGAAATTATCACCACAACATACCAAAGGAATAACTCTCTAGTTCCCTCTTGGTGATCTTCAGTGATGAGTAGTAGCTCAGCACTTTAGGAGGCAGCACATTTCACTTTTGAGCAGCTTAAGTTGTGAGGATTTTTTCCCCCGTAGATCAAAATGAAATAATCTTTTCTCAAATATAGAACCACTTTTTTCTTGACCTTCTGGGGCTGAGCAGAAAAAGTCTAATCCACAAGAAGCCCTGCTGACCAGTCTTTTACTCACAGAGCCAGCAAAGTGATTGTCATTACAAGTGATCCTTTCCCTCTCAAGCCCAGGTTAGATGATTAGGACAGGCTTCTTCACAAAACAGATAATAATATGATTTCAGTTCTGATGAGAAGCATAAAATGAAAGAGAAAGATCATCCAGTTTAATTTCCAAATTAATTTCAATGATGTGCAATCCAATACCAACTACTTAGCCCAGAAGTGTTGTTTAGTGGTGGTAATTACATAGTCTGCCTTGTGCTTTCAGATGAGAAGGATAAAGCATTTCAATAGATGATAATGTTGCCATTAAAATGTCAGTTTCTCCTTGAAACCACAATAGGGGATAAGTCTTAATCATTTAATTCCACATCAGCTCTCAACATAGTCACCTTTTTTTTTCCTAGACCTTATATTGTCAGGAAAAAATACTTTTTGCTTTTGCCCATTCCTCATTTCATCATTCATATCATAGAGAAGAAATTTTCAAATGGTATGTAAACTCTAACATAATGCAAGCTTCTTGAGGGCCAGAGGTGTTTTGTTTTAGTCTTTGTATCCTTGGTGTCTTGTATAATGCCTGGAATAAAGTTGATGCTTAATAAATGCCTTTGAATAGTGTAGTATAAGTTCCATCCTTTTTCTGCATAGATACACCCAGTTTCTCCATCTTTATAAACCAAAATGGTTGACCAAGTATCAAGGGGTGATTTAGAGTAAAAAAGTGCTTGTCTTCAAGTCACAAGACACTATTGCCTCTGATACATACCCATCCCCACCCCCCACATCCCAACTGCATGACCATAGAAAGGTCAGGTAAACTATCTTTGTGTATGTATACACATATACACACATATATATTATGTAAACTATCTGTGTATATATATGTATGTGTTTATATATACATACACACATATAGATACAGTTAGCTAGCAAGCTACAGATATATTTCCATAGGAAAGTCAAGTCAAGTATCTGAGCCTTAGTTTCCTTACCTCTAACATGGGGATCATTCAGTCTGTAGTGTCAACGTTAAAGGATTATTATGGGATTTAATGAGATAATATACACACATTGCCTTGTGGATCATAAAGTCTTACATAAGTAACCCTCAATTGTTTTTATTAACAGTTCATTTCAACCATGGTAGGTAGCATGTGACCATTTAGTCAGATTACACCAAATTCTCCCCTTGAAATTTACTTCGGATATATTCAAGATGAATTTAAATTGCTAAGGCCAAGTCACCTGTAGGATCTGAAACTATCACTTAGCATCTATGTGTTGACATAACAGTATTAAATCACATTACATGTTAAATCAAATTTCAATTAACACTTGAAACGTGAACAGTTTGAACTTCATGAAGCTGTCACCCTACAGTTTGCACAAGGATTAAAGCAAGTGCAAGTTTGAACTTTTTGTTGACTTGTCAAGCTCTGGGTTGTATCAGAAGAGGGTGTGTGTGTGTGTGTGTGTGTGTGTGTGTGTGTGTGTGTATGTTTGTGCATTTGACCAGGTCATTTGGGACATGGGCTGAATTGATTCACAGAATTAAAAAAATGTCAGAACTAAAATAAATTTAGTGATAATCTAGTTTAATCCTTCCATTTTATAGACGAGGAAACTGAGAGCTAGAATATCTTGCTGAAGGTAATCTTGGTAGTAAGAGAAAGAGTTGAGAATTGAAACCAATTCTGTGGATTCGAGTCTACTACTCTTCACATCCTAAATTTCATACTCTATTTATTCCAAGTAAGCGATAAATAACTCCAAGATTTGCTCAATTCTCACACAGTGGCATATACGCTTCATGTTAAATGTCTTCAACTGAACAGAATGGATTGTTTAATGAAAGTTTAGGAAACATTTTAGGGTATCAAGAATGTTTGGAATAGACCTGTGATTTGTTTTTGAATTAGTTTGTGGGTTAGATGGTTGATTTTGATCAAACAATTAACCTGCTGCCTTCAAAGTGTTTTTAGTAATTAGTTTGACTAAATTCAGCCAATTCTTTGGAAAGTTTTTTATGTATGTAGACATAGCCTAAAGGTGTAGCTCTAACTTCCAACACAAACTCCCAGTCTATATACAAGGTCAAGTCCTATCTTTTTTTGCTTTTGAGGGACAGGTAGGAAGCATAATGAATAAAGGCCAAACCTGGAATCAAGAAGTTCTAAGATCAAATTCTACCCTAGATTGATTACTAGGTAAGTGACTTTGAGTAAGTAATTTAATGCTTCTGCTTTTTTCTTCATTTGTAAATAATAGCACTTAATTTCCAGAGTCCTAGTTACAATCAAATGAGATAACATATGTAGTAAAACCCTTCTCAAATCTTAAAGCACTGAATAAATGGTAGCTATTATTATCATATTATTGCTCTTATTATTAGGTTATGATCTTGAACAAATTGCTGAACCTTTCTCAATCTCAGTTTCATCATCTGAATATGAGGATGAAAATATGTACAATGTCCACCTCACAGAGTTGTTGTGAGGTTACGATGAGATCATCGAATCATATATTTTGAGCTATGAGGGACTTCAAAGTTTCTCTAGTTGAACATATACCTTTCATAAAAAAGAAAACCGAGACAGAGAAGGTCACAGTAACATATTAAGTAATGGAATCAAGATTTGGCATCCTCTAAATGGCCAAACACATTGTTCTTTATCCTGTACAAATATTTGTACGCATTTGAAAATCATAATATGCAAACAATTGTGGGAAAATTACCATGTAATATACAAAAGAATGTCCTCAGATAGCAAAGTCCTCCTGCCATCATATTTTTCTGATTTCTTAAGGGTTATTTGGACCCTATAGTATATATGATTGATATTGTTCCTATTTATTTGGTCATTTCATGGCACTTCCTGGACTCTTGAAACAGTAATAATTTATCTAGTCTGATTTTAGGCTCAGATTCAGAACCCTTCACATGATCTGGATTCATATTCTACTTGTCCACAGGGTCACTGAATGTGAGTCCTGGTGAGGTAGGACTCCTTTGACATTACTGCCACTCAGCTTTCAGAAAATCACTCAGTGCTTTGAAACAGACCCAACTTTTGTAATCTGAACATGTGCACTGTGTATTATTTTTACAAATGGAGGACATTTTCAAATTCCTAGAACCTGCCACCAAGGAATATCTGTTGCACTTGCTTAATGAGCAGTAAGTCATAGGAACCAGGGTCAGATGTTGACACACTAATGGGCTAAAGATCTTAAGGAGACTGCCAATAGTATGAACGTATTCTGAGGCATGTCAAATTATACAGAAGCTTCAGAAGACAAAAGCTTCTTGTAAAGGTAACCTAGCTAAGCAGTATTGAATAAACAAGCAGATGGAAGTGGAATGGATATAAATAATAAATCCTCAATAACAAGATAGACCCAGGATTTATGGCAATGACTACTGCTAGTGTTTCAAATGAAGAAACAGATGATGTCCAGAGACACTGAGAGTTTTGTTAAGGTATATGAATAATAATGGTTTGGAATGGGATAAGTACCTTGGTCTAGCTAGCTAAGTGGTCCAGTGAATAGAGTGCTGAAATCATGACTCAAGAAGAACTGAATTTAAAGTCTACTTCAGCAACTTCCCTTTCCACCCAACCTTTACAATTTCCTTTTGTGTATAATCATTAGATTATGGACAGAGACTTTTTAAAATGTGCCTTTATATCCCTAGGATTAGAACAGTTTCTGGAACAAAGTAGGTGCTTAATACATGTTTATTTACTGACCCATTGACTGCCAGTGCCTTAGGCAATTCTCTGAAGATTGATTTGCAGGGCAGGTTCTGGCATGCCTTGGTAAAGGGGATTCATTTGTCTGGGGGTTCTCTATACTAACAAATCTATAGATTCAGGTCCTCTTGTTATCCCAACATATTATATGTGTAACATATAAAAGAGAGGAAGTAAGTGAAATCCTGAGTGTTCCAAAAAATGAAACATTGCTTTAAGTGGGAGCTCCCTGTATTAGCTAGCCCTTATCTTTAGATAGACTGGGATGTCAAAGATTCTTGAGCATCTCTGTAATTGTTTACCTCTGATGATATCTCACTGGATTGGATTAGTGGGTTAATGGTAGATAGAAATGATTTCCATCTTTTTTGTGCTCTATGGAACTAAAAATACACTAGAATCAACTAGGAACCTCTCACTCTTGATATTATTTTGCATTTACTTTCTTGGGTATGTGCATTAAAAAAAAATATTTTCAGTTCTAAATTCTCTGCCTCTCTCCATCCCTTCCCCCCACCAACTGAAAAGTCAAGCAGTGTGATACTCATTAGACATATGAAGTCATGCAAAACATTTCACATTAGCCACATGGGCAAAATAAGCAAGAAAAATAAAGTGCAAGAAAGTATGTTTCAGTCTTCACTCAGAAGTCATCAGTTCTCCCTTTGGAGATGTATATCATTTTTCATCATGAGTCCTTTGCAATTGTCATGGATTGTTTTATTGATCAGAGTAACTATTTCACAGCTGATAATTGTAACAATATTGTTAATGTTTTTCTTCTAGTTCTGATCATTTCACTTTGCATCAGCTAATATAAGTCTTACCAGGTTTTTCTGAAGATATCCCTTTTTTCATTTCTTATAGAAAAATAATGTTCCATCACAATAATATACCACAACTTATTTAGCCATTTCCCAATTTATGGGTATCTCCTTAAGTATCAGTTTTTTGCCAGGATAAATAGAGCTATTATAAACATTTGTGTGTCAACATGCATATATACATGTATATATGTTTGTGCACATGCTTGCATACATACACATACACACATGTCCTTTTTGTCTACATGTTCAAAAATTTTGGCTTAATGATTCACAGGTGAAGCAAGTCAATGTAAAATACCTGCTATATTATTTTCAAGATTATGGGTATGCGGCTGTATTAAAAAAAATGAACTTGTTGAACTCATTTATCTGTAAATGTGTATACTCTAAAAGAGATATGGCAGATATGTTGAATGAATAATAAGTCTGGCAAAAAATTACATTAGACTAAAGAAGTCATCTAGATTTACCTTAGGTAAATTACAAAACTCCTTCAATGACCCCATGCTTTGACCTCGAACAAAGGCAGATCTTTTTCTTTAATATCAGTATTCTCCTGGTGTTTTTGTAAGACTGTGAGTCACAAAACATTATAGTCTCTCCATAATTAAAAAATAAACATTGCTCAGCGGGCAATGAAGAGACACAAGGTGGATATAAACAGGAGGTATCTTACAACAAATAAAAATTATGAAGTAGACCTGGACTATGAATAGCATCAAAGAAATGTGATATAAAGAAAAAGATGGTGGCCTGGATATGTGCCAACATTAAAGATAACCGGTAAGTAACCCATTCTACTTCATCTTCCTCATAATGTCAACACTGAGTAAAGCTCAAGGCACATTGGATGTATTTGTTATGAAGGATTAAGAGTTGCATAGGATGGGCAAGCAGGAGTGAATTGGAATTTATTTCATCAGGCTAAATATCTACATCAGTGGGCTCACAAATCTCTGGACTATATGAGTTCTTACTGTGTCTATCCTCTTTATAAAATGTAAATCTTTGAGAGTGGCCTTTCTCTAATTTTTGCCTTTTCTTTTTCCCGAGGCATAGTAAATCACCTAGAACACAGTAGGTATATAATCAATTGAAGGATTAAAAAAATATACATACATACATATGTGTATATATATATGTATATGTATATATATATATATATATATATATATATATATAATTTTCTCAGAGTATCTTTAAACTTAATGGGATGGAATTCGATAATCAGTTGACATTTAATTAAACTTTTCTTTTTGCATTTCCACCAGGTGGGAAGTAGCCACTACCCGAGTGAAACCATTTGGTTGCATAGATACTTGTGCATAGAAATATAGTAACTGACAATGCCAAGAGCTAAATTCCAAATCTCTTGACCTCCCAACCCCGAGTTCTTCTCAGTAGGTCATACAGTCTTTTACTTTTAAAAATGAAAAAGCAAAATAATTGCTTTGAAATATCAGAAACAATGTGGCATTACATATAAAGGTCAAAAAGACATCTACAATGCTAGCTGATGAAGACCTCCATATCCTTTTGAATTTATTTTCATGTTTTGACCTTTTCTCCAGTCCTCAGTTGAGCAATTCTCCTGGTTTGTTGAATTCATTTGGCAGCAATGTTATGCTTTTGTGTTGAATTAATGCTCTCTGATGTCAGTACAAACACCAATTTAATTCCTGTGTGATTCTAGGGAAAGTTGTGAAGAGATATGTATTTATCAAATCATGACTATCATCATCAGTTTTGCATTCAGTTATTTAGCATGCTGAACACAAATGCCTGCAGAGGTAAAAATTGTGCAGAGTTGCTATCATGCATGTGATTCACCCATGAAACAAGTATTTATTAAAAGCTCTGTAGGTAATGTGCTTCAAAGAGCTGCCAAACTGATATTCTAAAAACACGGATATTACAATGTCACTCCTCACCTCCGATTCAGAAATCTTCAGTGGCTCCCTGTTTCCTCTTGGATCAAATACAAAATCCCCAGTCTGGTACTGAAGGCCCTCAACAATTAAGTTCCCATGTACCATTACAAGTATACTTTAAAGTATTCGTTTTTGCACATTCTCCAGGTCAAACTGTACTTCTGACTCCTTTCCACCTCTAAGTCTATGACTCTGTGATCCCAAATATGTTATCTTATCCATTGAATTTCCATCCTTATCTCAGCCTCTTGGAATATCTTGCTTCCTTCAAAGTCCGTCCAGGTACCACCTCTTGCAAGAGGCCTGTCTTGCTCCCTTAAGCTCACAGTGCCTTAAAAAACAAAACCAAAACAAGCAAACAAAAACCAAAACCCTTTACATTACACTATATACTCTGTGTACGTATATGTCTGCTGATACATTGTTTCCCCTGAAACAATAAACTTTTTGAGGGCAGGATTTATTTCATTTTTCTTTCTTTGTTTTGCTTACTAGCTCAATGCCTTATGCAGAGTAGTTACTTAAAGTTACCTATATTGAATTATTTTTTTTTTTTTACAAAGAATGGTGCTAAGTATTCTAAGATGTTATAAATACAGTTAAGATATGATCCCTACCCTGATGAAACTTGCAATCCAATATATAGTCAGCGACATATGGGGCTGTAGACTCTTTGAAACGTACAATAGTATTTCTCCTTTATTAAAAGTATAATGTGGGATTGGTAAACCTTTATTCTTATCCAAGGAAAATTGGAATACAATGAAATAGGATGGCAGAATGGGTCTGCTTAAACAATTGTGCTTCATTGAAATCTACAAATACTAGCATATAAGTGCAATGTTATATTCATCCCAACTTGGATTTATGCATAATTTTCAATCTCTTCTTCATCAAGTGGGTATTACCATATTCATTTTGAAAAAGGAACAGACATAGCCAGCAATGAAGGCTTTGCTTTTTGCTTTCGCTAATGCATTATTGCATAATTCATGTGAAGGGGGAAACAATTATAAATGCTTTGGAATCATATTTTTTATTATTTCTTCAGTAATTATAAGATTTACATTTCCTATCAACTTTACTTCCTCAATTATTTTAAAACCAGATCTTGATTTGTGATTCTGTAAAAGGCAATTCTTATTAGGCGAATAGGAGGGGAGATAGTATTTCAAACAAATACACAAATCCCAAATTTCAAAATGATTTGTTATTGCAATCATCATTATTCATCGTTACCAGCAGCATCCACTGATAGTTGTGCCGTGCTCAT
>CM053583.1:361782735-361856092 GCA_028627135.1 Pseudochirops cupreus
ATTCATCTTCTTTGGTTTTCTTTAAAAATGAAATTAGGAACTAAATTAAAAAAAATAAGTTAGGAATGCAAGTTGTTCAAGGATCTGGTAGAGTTTCATACTCTAGTGAATCTTGTATTCTGATTCATATTCTATAGCAGCAAATGAAAAACGAGCATTCCAGCTACATTTTAAAGAAGGAGTTGAGTGGGAAAAGAAGGGACCATTTTGCTTTATTATTTTTTCAATTTTCTATCATACCTCCATGATCTCTGTGTCTTGGGTTTGTCTGGAGGGGGACCTTGTAAACTTCAGAATTCTGGTGAATATTCCATCTTTTCATTATGTGTGACACAACACCAGTAGAACCCAATAGGATATCTTGAAAAGATATCTCTCAACTTCTAATAGGTATATAAAGCCCCAAGGAGATGTAATAATCAACCTCTGGGAATCCAACTCATCAAGGCAAGAAGAACTTCAGATCATGGGCTGCAAATAAAATGAAGAACTGCTTTACTCAAATGTCTCAAAAATATTAAAAGTTAGTCATAAAGATTCAATTGAGACATAAGTAAATTCATGGCTGATTAAGCCAATTCATATTAGACATACTTGGAGTACAATTCTACACTTTTGAAATCATACAGGTAAACTATACCTTGGCACAAACCTTATCTAATGCCATTATGAAAGTATGATATAACAATGGATAGTCTACTATTTTGACTCTGGTGGGTCTCCATTTTTTCTCCAATTGTCCTTATCTACATAGTAACAGTCATTAAGAAAGATGGCTTATAAATGTTTGTGGATGGGTATGTTTAATGTTCCTGAATCTTATTTAGTTACATTTCATATTTTGATAGAGTTAAATCAGATAAAAAAGGCACAACTTGGTATGAATATGAATTCTCAGACTGTTGGGAATAACCTAGTGGGTCCTACAGGTCAGGAGCCCACAGGTAGGTACACCTTTCATAAATCATCAATGAGCTGTTAACACTGGAGAAAAGAGTCTCCGAAGACCCTATATATTTTTCTTGCTTTTAAAAATGTTTACTTATTTTTAACATTCTTTTCCCGGTAAATTTTGAGTTGCAGATTCTCTCCCTCCCTCCCAATCCCTCCCTTATCCAGTGAGAAGGCAAATGGTATGATGTCAGTTATACACATGAAATAATGTAAAACATATTAGCCATGTTGCAAAAAAAGTGAGAAAATCATACTTCAGTTTGCAGACAGAGATCATCAGTTTCCTCTCTGTAAGGTAGATAGCATTTTTTTTTATCATGAGTATGACCACCTTACTGTGTCTGGGCTGAGATCTCCCAAAGCTGCTTCTATTGCTATTATCATGTGCCTGTGTCCCAGACAGACTTCTACCTCAGTGTCACAGATCTTTCTGCAAATATCCTAAGTTTCCTTAGGCTGGAAGGAAACATATCTGATTTTGACCTCTTTCTAAAATACACACACACACACACACACACACACACACACACACATCTCTATCTATCTATTATCTATCTATCTATCTTCCCTTCAAATATCCTAATACTGAGAAAAGTCTCATGAGTTATAAATATTGTCTTTCCATGTAGGAATGTAAACAGTTCAATTTTAATAAGTTCCTCATGATTTATTTTTCCTGTTTACCTTCTCATGCTTCCCTTGCTTCTTGTATTTGAAAGTCAAATCTTCTATTCAGCTCTAGTCTTTTCATCAAAAATGCTTGAAAGTCCTCTGTTTCATTGAATATCCATATTTTCCCTGAAGTATTATACTCAGTTTTGCTGGGTAGGTGATTCTTGGTTTTAGTCCTAGCTCCTTAGATCTCTGGAGTATCATATTCCAAGCCCTTGGATCCCTTAATGTAGAAGCTGCTAGATTTTGTGTGATCCTGATTGTGTTTCCATAATGCTCAAATTGTTTCTTCCCAACTGCTTGTAATATTTTCTCCTTAACCTAGGAACTCTGGAATTAGGCTATAATATACCTAGGAGCTTTGCTTTCGGGATCTTTTTCAAGAGGTGATTGATGGATTCTTTCAATGTCTATTTTACCTTCTGGTTCTAGAATATGAAGGCAGTTTTCCTGGATAATTTCTTAGAAGATGAATTCTAGGCTTTTTTTTTTAATAATGACTTTCAGGTAGTCCTATAATTTAAAAATTATCTCTCCTGCATCTATTTTCAGGTCAATTGTTTTTCCAATGAGATATTTCACATTGCCTTCTATTTTTTCATTCTTTTGGATCTGTTTTATAATATCTTGATTTCTCATGAAGTCATTAGCTTCCATTTGCTCCAATCTAATTTTGAAGGAATTATTTTCTTCAGTGAACTTTTGAAGTTCCTTTTCTATCTGGCCAACTCTGCTTCTTAAGGCATTCTTCTCCTCATTGACTTTTTGGACCTCTTTTGCCTTTTGAGTTAGTCTATTTTTTAAGGTGTTATTTTCTTCAGTGTTTTTTTTTGGGGGGGGGGGTCTCCTTTAACAAGTTGTTGACTCATTTTTCATGATTTTCTTACATCATTCTCATTTCTCTTCCCAATTTTTCCTCTACTTCTACTTGACTTTCAAAATTCTTTTTGAGTTCCACCCTGGCCTGTGACCAATTCATATTTTTCTTGAAGGCTTTTGATGCAGGAGTTTTGGCTTTGTTGTCTTCTTATGCTTCTGTTTTTATCTTCTTTGTCACCAAAAAAAAAAGGATGTTATAGTTTGATGTCTTTTTCCTCTGTTTGATCATTTTCCTAGTCAGTTACTTGATGTTTGAGCTATTTGCCATGGTAGGACTCTGCTTCCAGAGTGGAGATGGCTATGTCCCAAATCACTGAGGTTTTTGCAGTTGTTAGAGGTCTGAGGAGGGTGCCCTCTCTACAGCCATAAGCTCTGGCACACTGCCTATACAATCCAGGACCACCATCCAATACTGTGACCCAGATCCAAGCAGGCCAGAGCAAGAGTGATTACCCTCTGAATGGCTGCTTGTTCCCCCTATGATCTGCAGGCCAGGAGCCCCAGTGGCAGCTGAGGCAGCAGCTGCAGCCACCACACCTCAGTCACCTCTTGGCCAGACTGTGCTCTTCTCTACCCAGTTCCAACAGAGTTCCCTACTGACTTTTTACTTTCTCTTTTTTGTTTATGGGTTGAGAAATTTGGAAACTACCACAGCTGCCAGTGATTCAGTCTCCTGAAGTCTGCTCTGGCCAGTATGTGCTGCTGATTGGGGCTGCCCGAGGTCTGGTCCTGTGTGGCTCATGTGGGACTGTGCTCGGCTCCCAGCTTGGTGTGATAGACCTTTCCCATTGGCCTGCCAGGCTGCCTTCAGAGGGAGATTTGTGGATTCTGTAGCTCTAAAATTCATTTAGAGTCATATTTCACAGGTATTGGAGGTTGTTAGAGTGGGAGCTCAGTCATGTTCCTGCATTTACTCTGCCATCTTGGCTCTACCCTCCACCCCAATGACTTCTAACCGCCAATAGTTTGAAGTTCACATTCTATCTTTGCATTCAAATTCCCCAAGAATTTGGGTCCAAAATCAATTTTGTTTACCTTACAATCAGCATGATGCCATGGAAAGAGTGCTGGTCTTAGACTCAAAAAACTGTGGTTCAAATTCTAGCTCTGGAGCTTACCAGTATTTTTTTTTAATCATTGGCAAGCATTTAACCTCTTCCACCATTACTTTCCTCAGCTATAAAATAAGAGTAAATGTCCTCCCAATT
Organism: Pseudochirops cupreus; assembly: GCA_028627135.1. Lineage (NCBI taxonomy): Eukaryota > Metazoa > Chordata > Mammalia > Diprotodontia > Pseudocheiridae > Pseudochirops > Pseudochirops cupreus. The sequence continues at coordinate 361,786,449 of CM053583.1, forward strand.
CACATTACTATTAGGAGTAAAATATTTTCAAATTATCAAATATTATATAAATTTGAGTTTTAGTAATTATTACTCAACTCATTGATGTATTTGATCAAATTGCTTGCTTCTAGGAATTAACTTTCCAGCCTTTGTTCCTTTGTTTATAATGTTATTCAAACCTAGAATGTTCTGTACTCTTCTAGACAAGGAGAAATCCTATTCAAACCTTCACAATTCAAACAAACATGTTGTGTACAGAATATACACATACTTACAAAGTTAATAAAAACATGCTTTTTTTGATATTCTAAATAGAAAACATATTTTATACTTGAAAGCAACCTGATTCCCAGATAACAAAACAGAAACCCAGAAGGAAAACTGTCAAAAGGTTATAAATTCACAGATATAGTATAATAGGATGATCTCTCCCTCTTCAGAACTCTCCTAGCACTTCATAGCGCTCCATTAAAAGTGGATGTGGGGAGTAAGGTCTGTAGTTTCAGCAGTTTAAGGTACTCTAGGTAGGGAAATTTCCTCTTCTGATGGAAATTAGCAATTCATTTGTAATTTATATTCTTAGATAGCAGGCCAAGGGACCTAGAGATTAAGTGACTTGTCCGTGTAAATAGTGAAAATTTGAAAAGCAGTATTTGCTCCCAGGACTTCATGATTCCAGGCCTGACAGAACTTCTATCTTTCATACCATGCCTCCTCTTTTTTTCTTTAATTTTTTGAAAGCATAGGTCAATGCATATTTTACACCTCAATATGTGTTTTTTTCCTTCTGCCCTTACCAGTAACACAATGGATTGTGAAATCCATGAGAGCAGACACTAATTTATTTATCTCTTCTCTTCACATACTAAGTTGAAGAGAAGGCACTTAATTGATCGCTGTATATTTGAATTGTTGACTTCAGGGTTGAAAAATTTTCATTTTCAGTGAGGTAATTGTTCTAAGGCAGATAGTTAAATTCTAAGTAAATTTGAAAAGGTAGGACCTGGCAAATAGAGGGAGGAGAACGGAAGCAGTGTCAGATTTTTATATTCTTCTGCTGAAAGACCACTGTAGATAGCATTTTCAGCCATTAAATTAAAAAAAAAACAAAACACTTGATCCCTGGAATAAAAACTATACAAAATTTAGACAGCATACTAAAGAGCAGAGACATCACCTTGCCAATAAATGTCCATATAGTCAAAACTATATATTTTTTCCAGTAGTATCAAAGGACTCTGAGAGTTGAACTATAAGGAAAATTGAGCCCTCAAAACTGATGCTTTCAAGTTGTGGTGCTGAGATTTTTGACAATCCTTTGGTGGATAGCAAGGAAATAAATCAGTTAATATTTAAAGGAAATAATTCAGACTGCTCATTGAAAGGCCAAATTCCAAAGCCACATAATGAGAAGATGGGACTCTTGATGTTGGGAAAGATTAAAGATAAAAGGTGAAGGGTATGGAAGAGTATGAGATGCATAGGTATTGCCATAGGAGCAATGAACATGATCTGGGAAAGACTTTGGGAGATAGCGGAGGATAGAAAAGTCCGGTTTGCTACAGTCAGTGGGGTTGTGAATAGTCAACGTTAACCGAAAAATGTAAAATGAATACCGAAGTGTGGGAAATAGAACAATAGGAATTCTTATGAGTCTGCTTTTGAAATTCTTTGCCAAATTTGTAAGCATATTATAGACATGCCTAAGAGCCCCTTTCCCCTCCTTACCTCTTTTTTTTTATTCCCAAGTTTTTGATTAGTGATATTGAGTGGGGAAGCAGGTGAGGTTTGGTGGAAAGAATTATGATTCTTTCCTTTTAAGTTTCGTTCAAGAGTTTTATTATACATTATAAAAAATTTGTAGATAAGCCTCACACTGGAAGTTATCTTACATCAAAGTAAAATAAACAATAAAAATTATAATAAGTGACCTCATTCCATACCCTAAACCTATTACCTCTCTGTCAGGAGGTGAATAAATGAATATTATACTTGACCATTTATTACTGTCTACATGAATTTCATTCCTCTGTAATTATGGATGATTGTTATTTTAATTTGCATTTCTCTAATATGTATTGATTTAGAGTATTTTTATGTGACTTTTGATATATTAGGCAGATAGATGGCAAAGTGGGCTGAGCATCTGTCCTGGAGTCAGAAAGACTCATTTTCCTGAGTTCAGATTCAGTTTTAGACATTTATTAGATATGTGACCATGGGCAAGTCACTTAGCTTTGTCTTAGTTTCATCATTTATAAAATGAACTGGATAAGGAAATGGAAAACCACTCCATTATCTTTACCAGATAACCCCAAATGGGATCATGAAGAGTCAGACATGACTAAAAATATCTGAAAAACAGTTTGATAGCTTTAATTTCTTATTCTGAAAACTACCTGTTCATTTCATTTGGCAATTTTTTTCACGGGAGAATGGCTACTATTTTTATAGATTTGGATAAGTTCTCTGTTTATTTGAGAAATGATGTCTGCATCAAATAATATTGTGGTAAAATTTTCTCATTTCCCTTTTTTCCTCCTAATATTGGTTTTATTTGTGAAAAGTTATTTTTTTAAATTTATGTAGTCAAAATTATCTATTTTACTTCCCGTCATCCTTTCTTCTTTGCTTATAAACTCTTCCATTATTCAAAGATCTGACAGGTACATTTTTCTATGCTCCCCTAATTTACTTATCATATTAACATTTTTCAAATTAATTTATCCATTTTGACCTTACTGTAATATGTTCTATGCCTAGTTTCTTCCAAACTGTTTTTCATTTTTTCCAGTAATTTTTATCAAATCATCTGTTCTTATCCCAAATGCTTGCGTTTTGGGGTTTATCAAATATTGGATTATTATGGTAATTTACTCCTATGAATGTACCTAATTTAGTCTACTGATTTGCCACTTTGCTTCTTAGCCAGTACTAAGATGATTTTCATGATTACTGTTTTAAATACAGTTTGAAATCTAATACTTCTAATCCACCTCCCTTCACATTTATTTTCACTGATTCCCTTGATATACGTGATTTTTTTTCTTATTCTAGATAGATTTTATTATTATTTTTCTAACTCTATAAAACAATTCACTATTAGTTTGGTATGGTGCTAAAAAAGTAGAATTGTCATTTTTATTTTGTTAGCTTGACCTCCACATGAGCAATTCATTATCTCACATTGTTTGTATGTCTTTATTTAAGTGAAACATTTTATAGTTTTCATAGAATCCCTGTGTTTATCTTGAAAAATATAACTCCCAAGTATTTTATATTGTCAGCAATTATTTTAAATAGAAATTCTCTTTCTTCCTGCTGAATTTGTTGGTAATATACAATATACAAATATGCTGATGATTTTGTAGGTTTATTATGTATCCTGCAAATCTGTTAAAGTTGTTAATTGTTTCAACTACTTTTTAGTTGATTCTTTAGGGTTCTCTAAGTATACCATAATATCATCTACAAAGAGTGATAGTTTTGTTTTTTTATTGTATATTTTTATTCCATCAATTGCTATAGCTAACATTTCTGATAAAATATTGAACAAATACTGACTCCAAAAGTGGAGCTGAAATGGCAGAATAGAGGAAATACTTAGTCAAGCTCTCACAACTTTGCCCTTCAATTAAGAAAATTGAAATTTTCTACATAGAGGGAGGGCACAGCAATGAGTCAATTTTTTTTGAGATCCTGTAAAAAGAATGAATGGGGGAGAAAGAGAGATGGCCTGACTGTATTTGGAAGGGAGAGGACGAATGGGGAAATTAGATAATTTAATCCTAAAAAATGAGTGATTCAAAGAACAAGTAATAGAAATAATCAGTAATTTCTTTAAAGAGAATGACAACAATGAGAAACATACCAAAAACTGTGAGATGAAGCCAATGCAATAATTAGGGGAAAATTACATTTCTGTATCGGTGTAAAATACTAATGCCCATTATCAACACTAGTCAACTTTGTGTTAGAAATCCTATTCTATTTTTAAAAAATTCTTCAAAATCTATTTTTTCTCCCTTCCTCCCCCCTCCTCACTGGGGAAAAAGATTTTTAAAAAATGGGTTTCTTGCAGTAAATGTGCATAGTTAAAAGAAAAAAATCTTCATAAGTTACATAAAATAATTTGTTTTGTTCTGTACCCTAAATCTATCATAGTTTTTTTCAGAGTTATATTGTGTATTTTATCATTATTCAACAGGAATCATGAGTCATCATTGCACTCAGTCAATAAACATTTATTAAGCACCTAGATTTATTAAGAATCTGTTTACCAAGCATTATACTAAGTACTGGGGATACAGTTATGAAAAAGACATTTCCTACCATTATGGAGCTTACAGTCTAATGGGGAAGATAATACACAAAAAAAACCCCTAAAATATGGGAGGGGCCCAGCAGGAAGGTTGCTGGTTGGGGCATAATGAAATAATGGAGCCTAGGCCAAAGGAATGCAAGCTGGTTGGAAAAAGTGTATTGCTCGTATTTCTTAACAGCTTTCAAAATTTTTGTCTTATAGTGTTGATCCTATTCTCTAAATTGTTTTTCTAATTCAGTGCATTTCATTCAGTTTATAGAAGTTCCTACTTTTTTTCAATATTGATGGTCTAGTATAAAATTTTTTTTCATGCTGCCTCCTTTACTTTGAATCTGTTAGTATGTATTTTATTGTCTCTTTTGAAATCATCTTCTCATTTCTTACCACGAAGTAATATTCTATCTCATTCATACTACTTAGTTATTCTTCAATTGATGAGCAACCCTTCTATTCCTAGTTTTTACTGCCACTAAACAGCTGTTTTAAATATTTTTGTACACATAGTTACTTTGCCTATTTATTTGATCTATTTTATGTATAGTTCTAGAGATGGGTATAATAATATTTAGTAATAATAATGATGATAATTTAAATAAAATAACTCACATTTATATAATGCTTAAATTTTATAAAGTGCTTTACAAATGTTATCTCATTTTCATCCTCACAACACTCTTGAGAAGTAGATGCTTTTGTTATTCCCCTTTTACAGTGGGGACAATGAGGCAGAGACTTGCCCAAAATCACATGTTTAATAAGTGTCTGAGGTCTGATTTGAACTCAGATCTTGACTTCAAGTCCAGCATTCTGTTTTCTGTGGTAGTAGGTGAATGGATACTGTTCATTATGTTTGTTTGGTTTTTTTGTAATTCTCAATTTCTTTCCAGAATGGTCATACACATTCACAGGTTTACCAGTAATGCATCCATGTACCTGTTTTCTCACAGCCACTCCAACATTTAATATTTTCCTTTCTTTGTCATCTTTTATACTCTGATGAGTTTGAGGTGTAATTTCAGAATTGCTCTAATTTACAATGGAATAATTTTCATTCTCACCAGCCATCTAGTTATATGACCATATCAAGCCTTTTTGATCAGTAGAAGGAAGTATCAGTCATTGGCAAGTGAACAGAGAAATACTGACAAGAGAAAATTAGACTAGTTCAGATTTTGTATACATGGGGATAAAAAAGTATCTGAAATCATTTGAGTCACTGGGTGTTATCTGATTACTGGGGTGCTGTTTATTTTGTTCTTCTTCTTATTGTTGTTTTAACTTGCTCCTTAACAAACACAAAGTAAAATTAGCATTTACTTACATAGAATAGAACAGAAAAGAAGATTGAACACCAAACAGTACATCGCTACAAGAAACATAATACAAACATGCATGTGTATATGTGTATATATACATATACACATACAGACATATGTCATATAAGTGACTTGCCCAAGGTCATAAATCCAGACTGTCAGAAGTAGAATTTGAATTCTTACCTACCTGACTCTGAGTTTTATAATACACTATGATGTCTTTATGTTAAGGATAAATATATTAAAATATATTAGGGGTATATATGGAGTGGCAATTAGAATCAGTATGGTATTCAACAGCAGAGAATATGCATTGATGATCAGGGGAGAGGCAATCTACCTATGTCCACAAGCATGAGAAGGATAGATTAAAAGGGAAGACTGTTCTTATGTGGAAACTGTTAATTATCCAGGAAAAGTAGAATAGGGGAGAGGCAAGAAAGAGTCAGAAAGAATTAAAAACAATTGTGATCTCTGAACCTCTTACTTTAACTACACATTTCCTTATGTAGGCAAGATTGGTATGAAAGTAAATAGGAACATAGGTCAAAGAGCCACGAATATTTGCTCTGTAAATTCTACTACCCAATTCCTGTGTGAAGCACTAAAGGAAAAAAAACAAGTTATAGTCAGATGAGAAGAAAAAATGAACCCATTGTATGTTTTTAAAATTGTGCTGCAGATTTTACTAGGTAAAAAACTCAGGCAAATGGTACATGGGAACAACTGTGGAAAGCTTTAAGAAAACAAAATAAATGGGAAAAAATCTCATGCAAAACTTTCCATGTTGGTATCTTATTCATAAAAAAATCAGATCCCTCCATTGCAGGGTGTTTTCAACCAATGTAACACTAGGGACTTAGAATGAAGTCATCAAACTATAGTAAGTCTATTTCTCCAACCAGGAGAACCCAAACAATTTTCATATAATTTTGCTTCATTTTCATATCTTGCTGGATCATGTACTGACAATAGATACAATTGCAAATGAAATTTTCCTTGAATCACATCTCACTAATATTATTTATTTACAATGTGATTGTTCTTCTCTTGCAATTTATTAATTCTCAAAACACAATATGGTAATTTTATTGAAGGGAATGTGCATAAAATTAAATTTTCAAGACATGCTAGAGATTGAGTTAGCAAATAATGGGATTTATGTCTGGGCATTCATCTTCCACACATCTGCCTTACTCTGGCTTTGGCTGAGGAAAATCTCGGGTAGAGCAGAATGATGATGGTTTCATTTACTTGTTCAACACCTTGCATAGTGCCTGGCACATAGTAGGTGTATACACACATACATGCACATGCACACATATATGCACATAAACATATATACATCTATATACATATATACCTCCATATACACATGTGTGTATGTGTACATATGTATATATTTGTGTGTGTGTATATACGTATATGTAGTTGCTCATTCTATTTATTTCCTTGGGAATTTTGACTTTTGGCTTAAATGTATAAACCCTAGACACATTTAAACTTTAGAACTAGAAAGTCTTAGAGAGATACCATCCATCCCAGCTCCCTGATTCTAGAGAAGATGGGATCAAGGCCCACTAAGGGAGACATTAATTAACATTAGATCCAGAACTCAAACTTGAGACTTTTGATTCTTAAGACAATATTTTTTTCTGTTAAATTGTGCTGCCTGGGAAAGGAAAAAAAGAAAACTTCTTGTTATCTTTCTTCAAGTTAAAACTTTTCTTATATATTGGCATATATAGCCCACATCAATTCCATACTTCAATTCATTTATTTCCTTCTTTATATCTAAGTCTCATACATTTAGAGTACGTTGGAACTGAAAGAGACTTTAGCAATGATCTAGTTCAACCTCCATTCCTCCCAGAAGAGGAAATTTTACCAAAGATAAAAGCAAGGGCAGGAAACAGAGGATGAATACAAAAAACATGGCACAGTTATGTAAGAATAGGGTTAGGATTACTGAAAATCAGAATGAGCTAAGACTGCCAAGAAAGCTAGAGACATTTTAAAAAAGTTATATTGAGCAAACAAAACAAAGGAGTGAAAATCAAAATGATAGGTGTGCTTCTGGAGATCCATGGGACAATGATTTCTGAGAAAAGAGAGAAGACACAACTGCTGAATCCTTATTTTGTTTTTTTTTTTACTGCTAAGAAAATGTGCCTTAGATTGATGAGGAATACGGAGAAGTGATTAATAGAGAAAACATCCACAAGACCAATAAGGAGCTAGTAAGACAATAGTTAGTTTTTCTTGATTCTAGTCACTGAACCCAGTTCAAATCACTGAGCCCAAGTGAATTTCGTTCTTGTCATATTTGTAACTTGTATATATGATTTCTGGTCACTTTATTCACTCTTGAAAGATCATGAATAATAGGAGAGGAACCTAGGACTAGTAAAGGACAATTACATTGGTTTTTAACAAATGAAAGAGAACAGAGCTTGCAAAAGTATATACCCACTAGTTAATTTTATTTTCCACAAAATTCTAGAGAGTATTATTAAAAAGATAACTCTATACAACCAGACTAATGTCCATTGTGGAAGTATTTGCAGATCCTATACTTGATGGCATGCCACCATGGGCAGGGGGGAAGAAGGAGAGAAAATCTGAAACTCAAGGGACTGTGGAACTGAATCTTGTAAAGTAAAAGTAAATCAATCAATCAATCAATTAATTAAAAAGATAACTGACATCTTTAAAATGATATGATAATCATAAAAATCTCCCATTACACTATTAGCCCCTTAAGGCCACAGGCCGTGTTTTTGCCTTTCTTTATATTGTGCCTTGCCTCCCCCCCCCTGCCATTCCCCAAAGAAAACAACAAACTAAAGCCAGAAAAACTTAGTGCAATACCTGACATATAGCAAGCCCTTAATAAGTTTTTGTTGACCAACTAAGAGTCAATATGACATCGTAAAGCTAGACTAATCTTTCCTTTTTTAAGAGAGTTACTAAAGTCATAGTTCAGTTGAATGTTGTAGATAGAGTTTACCTAGATTTAAGCAGCGTATATGAAAAAGTCTTTATGCTATTTTGGGGGGAAAGGTGGAAAATACAGACTAAATAGTAAGTTAATTTCTTCCGCTGCCATTCCATCACACTCCAGGCACCCTCTTCAGTCACTTATAGCCCCTCAGAGATTGCCTTGCTGCTGCCCAGGTACCCTCCATATCTCCTGCCTCCCTTTCCCATTATTACTGTTCAGTGATTTTAGTTGCTTCCTACTCTTTGTGACCACATTTGGAGTTTTCTTGGTAAAGATACTGGAGTGGTTTGCCATTTCCTTCTTTATCTTATTTTTGCAGATGTGGAAAGTGAAAAAAACAGGGTTAAGTGACTCGACCAGGGTCACATAACTAGTAAGTACTTAAGACCAGATTTGAACTCAAATCTTCCTGATTCTAGACCCAGTGCTCTATCCACTGTGCCACTTAATTGCCCTTGTCTGCTACCCTTGGATAAAACTCTATAGAGTGTGAAAAAAAAAACCAACAAATTGAATTAATTTCTCAATGGTTAACATCTACCCTATCATTCCCATTTCATCACAGTTATACTGAAACCCCAGTTAACATTGTTCAAATTTGATTCTCCATCTGTCACCAAGTATTCCCTTAATCCCATTATCCTCAACTTCTCCAGCCTCTCATTATAAAACTATTGGACCTTTGCTCTGTGGCTTCTGGAATACCTGCTCCATAGATAACTAACTAGATTTCATTTTAAAACTTTTCCTTTCTTATTTCACTCCTTGAGATCCATATCTCACCTGACACAGCTTCTGTAGCTACCTTTTAGAGTTCTTCTTCCCTCCCTCCCTTCTTCCCTCCTTTTCACCCTCCTTCTTCTCCTCCCTCCCTCCCTCCCTCTTTCCTTTCCTTTCTTCCTTCCTTCCTTCCTTCCTTCTTTCCTTCCTTCCTTCTTTCCTTCCTTCCTTCTTTCCTTCCTTCCTTCCTTCCTTCCTTCCTTCCTTCCTTCCTTCCTTCCATCTACATGACATTAACATGTATTTATATTCCCTCAAATACCCTAACCTCACAATTTTTTCACTTACTCATTTCCTATGACTGACTCCTTTAGTCTACCATAGCTAGGGATAAAGGTTCATCTTGTGACCTTTTCATCACTCACAAGTAAGCTACATTCATGAACTTTAGAATTTTTTATAGCATCATCTTTTTTTTATTGCATCTTTCCTTCAAACATTTCCACTTCAACTATTGTCCTTCATCCAGTACTCCCTGTACCTCTACATTATTTCCCAGGTCATAATACTTGTAATAGGCACACTGTTTTTCTCATCTTGGTTCTTCAGTGAACTAGTTCAATTCCCCATTGTCCCTATTCAACTCTCTAGTCCCTTGCTTCTTTATCCTATCAAAGATCTTGCACTGCCATTAGATTGTGAGTTCTTTGAGAGTAGGGATTTAAAAAAAACTGTCTTTGTATCCTCTGCACTTAGCACATAGTAGGTGTTTAATAAATGTCAGTTGATGGAATGAGTGAAACTAAAACATGAATAACTTAACAATAACTTGGATAGAGGTCTGTAGTGGTGGGCCCTATGAAACTATGGTTGTGTCTGTGGAATATGACATAGATGGTGACCATCTTCTGCCTTCTCATTGAGAGTCTTGAGTTTAAAAATAAAAGATCCATTAGTAGAACAAGAACAGGATATATGGAGTTGTTTCTTCCTTTTTTCATTGAACAAATGCTCATTGACTGCCTAATATAAGCTGGATGTTGATCACCTTAGTTTTCTTTCCAGACATCAACCTTGTCATTTCATTCTGTATATCTGTCTGTTGTTGAACCAATGTAATTTTTAAATAATCAATGTGAAAGATCTATTCAATAGTTATAAAACCACATGAGTGACATTACTTGATTTGGGTTTACTGACACAGCAGGTATTCACAGAGACTATTATAAATATTCCAACGATGATTGATGTGTCTTCTTCTAATCTTCCTGTGACAATGTTGTCATGTATATGTTCAAAGTGTTATGCCACCTATGCTTTATCTATAACTCACATGTTTCTTTAAAGCAGATACAATAGAATTGTATTACATTGACAGTCTCAAAGAGTACAATGTAGAAATATTGCCATATTTCTCCAGCTATCATCAAAATTGTATAAGATTTTCAGTTTTAGAGAATAAAGGTGTATATCACTTGAGATATACTGTGTTTTTCACGGTAAGTGAAAATCTTCCAGAAAATAAATAAGGAATTTTATCAAGATGTCAACACCATTATCAGCTTTCAATGCATTGACAGGACAGAGAATGACTATTTTCCATTTAATGAAAGGCATTCCTACTTGTGGGTTTGTCAATGGTGAGCTGCAAATGCTCATTTAGCTACTGTAAATTTTGATTAATGGGTGACAGAATGAAGGGAAGGGGAAGGAGTTGGTTGGTGGTAGGGGAGGCTCAAGTTATATTACGTAAACAAACATCTATTCAGCTTAAGCATTATGAAGCCTATGTCATTATATGTCACATCTAATATGGAGAAAAAATAATGATAGCTAGTAGTTACATAATGTTTTTAGTTTTCCACCACCTTTTAAAATATTATACACTTTATGGAAAAAGGAAAAGAAAGTATATGTTCTAGAATGTTTATAACAACACTTTTTGCAGTGACAAAGATTGGAAATTGAAAGGATGCCCATTGATGGGAGAATGACTGACCAAATTGTGGTATGTGATTGTGATAGAATACTACTGTTCAATAAGAAATGATGAGCTCAATTCCTTTAGAAAAACATGGAAGTATTTACATGAAATAATGAAGAGGGAAATGAGAACCAAGAGAACATTGTATATAGTAATAACAATATTATTATAAAATGACTTTGAACAAATATTATTTTGTCTATTATATCCAAATTAACTACAGAAGAACATATCTACCTTCACATTATCCTCACAACAATCCTGGAAGTTACATGCTATTAGTATCCCCATTCTACAGTAGAAGAAACTGAGGCAGACTTAGGTTATCCAGAGTTAAACAGCTAATAGTGCCTGTGGCTGGATTTTAAGTTGGATTTTCTTGACTCTAGGCCCAGTCCTGTGTACACTCTGCCTGACCAGACAGGAGGATTTTGTTCTGGAAAGTTACATTAATGGTGAGTGTTAACAGAATGATACATCCTCTTCAGAAGCAATGGTGAAGTTAATATGATCATGATTTCATGGCTAGAGCAGGGAAGGACACAAGGGTACTTGTATAGCAACAAGATGACTGGCAAAGAGATAGTGAGGATATAGGGAGTGAAGTGAAGTAAAGCATGACCGTGGTCTTTACAAAATAGTGGTCCAGGTGAAACACTCACCTATCAGGGCAGGTGAAGTTTTAATTCAATTTTTTTCTTTATTGTTTTCATTCAATTGTTCTGTTGTGTCCAACTCTTGGACTATAGCATGCCAGGCCCTTCTATCTGTCACTATCTCTCAAAGTCTGTACAAGTTCATGTTTATTGTTTTGATAGTACTATCTATCCATCTTATCCCCTGTTATCCTCCTTTCCTTTCGTCTTCAATCTTTCCCAACATCAAGGTCTTCTCCAATGAACCCCATCTTCTCATTATGTGGCCGAAGTATTTAAGTTTCAGTTTCAGTATTTGACCTTCCAGTGAAGAGCCTGGCTTAATTTCTTTATGTATTGAGTGATTTGATCTACTTTCTGTCCAAGGGACTGCCAAACATCTTCTTCAAGCACTACAATTTGAAAGAATTTTTTCAACTTTCTTTATTGTTTAACTCTCACTGTCATACATTACTCATTACTACTGGGAAAAAAATGAAAACCACCACCACCACCAACAACATAGCTTTGACTATATGAACATTTTTCAACTCGGTTATGTCTCTGCTTTTTAGTATGCTGTCCAGATTTGCCATAGTTTTCATTCCAAGCTTTTAGTTTAGTATTGCCTATCTTTTAGTCACTGTCTGCAGTGGTCTTTGAACCCCCAAATATAAAATTTGACATTGCTTCCATTTCTTCTCCCTCTATTTGCCAAGAAGTGGTGGGACATCTTGCTAAGATCTTAGTTTTTTGTATTAAGCTTCAAGCTAGCTTTTACAATCTCCCCTTTTAGCTTCATCAAGAGACTTCTTATTTTATTTTTTGCCATCAGAGCAGTATGATCTACATATCTGAGATTGTTGATATTTCTTCTGGCCACCTAAATTCTGACTTTTGATTCATCTGACCTGCATTTTGCATGTTGCATTTTGCATATAAGTTAAATAAATAAGGTGATAACGTAACCTTCATTTTCCAATCTTAAACCAATCAATTGTTCCACATTCTGTTCTAGCTATTGCTTCTTGACCTTTAGACAGGTTCCTTGGGAGATGAGCAAGATGGTCTGATATTCCCACCTTGTATCACCTTAATTTCTCCTTAATTTCTCGATCCCCTTATATCCTTGTGCATTTTCCTCCTTTCTTATTTTCTTTTACTCACAGCCAATTAAAAACAAAGAAACAAAAATCCCAATACTTGTGTTACACTAGAGAAGCATGAGATAATTGATTTAACTGTTTAATCTTTTCTTTGTGTTTTACTTATATATATCTTTCTTGTGTTATCTTTTGGAGAGTTTATGAATCAAAATCTCTTCTAATTTTAAGTATCCATTTGCAGGAATATCTAAAAAAAAACACCAAGCCAAACAACTCTTTTTTTAAAGCAAAGATTTTATTGATGACTACATTCAGCTTTGTAAAACATATCTCTTTGTGGCCACTCCAGCTTTTCTTTGTATTTTGATAGCTAATATTCCAAACTCTTCATTAATTTCTTATAGTTCTATAATAGTTCTTGCTTACTTCAATTAATTACTATCTATCAGAGCTGAAGGCCTTTTTTCTGTGATACATGTAAAATTTGTTCACCTTTGCAATAACCTTGCATCAGAACCGTCTGCATTTCAGTTCATCTTCTACTTAACTGTCAAATTGATCTTCCTAAAGACAAGTCACTCATTCATTCAAAAAACTCAAGAAAATTGTAGCAGGACTCTTAAATGGGCACATATGACTGCCTTTTTAAATGGATGGCAATATATTATATTGGAAATACCACTGGACTTGGGGTCAAGTGGAACTGGTATTTGAATCTTCTTTTGTTTAGAGACATTTAATAGTTGTATGACAAGGAATCTTTTCTGAGTTAGAGGTTCCTCAGTCAGAAACAGGAAAATTAAGGCAAAAGCTTTATTTCATAACTTCATAGTCTTTGTACATATACATATACACATGCGATACATTACATACAATATACGTATTATATATAATATATTATCCCTTACATATATTTATATATATTACATATATGTGGTTATGTATATGATGATTTATGAATTATATGTAAAACAACATTTATAAGTATATAACATACCTATATACATAATTCACAAATACATATGGACACACACCCATATATGGCCGTCAGAGGACATGTAATTAAATTAATGTAGCCTTCTACTATCACTTAGCACAGAATACTTCAAGGAGTTAAATATTTAAGAAAACTGAAGAGGATAATATGGAAATTTAAAATGACCTATGCCATGCCATGGACCTTCAGACAAGATAGAATTTTCCCCTTCTTTTCTTTAAATAGAATAACAGAGGAGCATTAGGAGTTATGGAGCACCACAAAATGCTGCCTGGCTTTTATTTCAATAAGATGTAATACCTGAGACTGTTTGAAGGCATTGAGAGAATGGGTTATTTAACTGGTGTCCCAATTAAAGCTTTCTGGTGGTAAAAGAAAAGTTAAAAAAAAAATCTCAGAGAAAGCTGCTGGAGAAATCATGAAAAATTTAGTAAGGTTCCAAAAGCTCAGAAAATATTCCATTGGCACAGATGTGTTATTTAGCTGAGCTTATGTGTTTTCAATCCTAATAGAATTTAATGGCCTAACAAGGTCAGCCAGTGATATATGCTTCCTCACTCTGCTTCTTTGCTTGCATTTATGAGGCCCAATTATACTAAAAATCCCATAGTCTGCATGGCAGAAGCATTTGTGTTATCAATAAATCCAAAGAGTTTTCTGTTAATTAGAGGACCAGACACCTTGCCCCCTATTTTTAACGACCTGGCCATGGCAGAGGAAATGCACGGTATAAATATGACCATGATAATGTTTTTATTTTTACAGTTTTTCCTGTGACTGTGGCAGAGATGACTGCCTCTAGATATATTTGTTCAAATTAATGTGAACTGATGGTGAGAGCACTTATTACTTTCCAATAAGCCTTCAATGTCATACATGATGTATTCCCTTGCACTCATAAATGGTGGCCAATCCATTCCCCAAAGTTGCATTTTTTCTTTTTTTTTCAAAGTTGCATTTTTCATAGTCTCTCTTTTATAGTTAATATTTATGTAGCGATTTAAAGTTAACAAAGCAATTTACATCTATTAATTTGTTTAATCCTCACAACAACCCTGTAAAGTAAATGCTAGCCCCATTTTACCAAGGCTGTGAGGGTTAAGTGAATTGTCTAGGGTCACACACCTAATCAGTATCTGAGGCAGCTTTCTAATTCAGAGCTTCCTGACTCCAGGAACCAAATGCTTTCCATTGTACAGCATGGATTCTTTTTTAGTGAGGACACTGCTATCAGTTTTCATGACTCATGGGAAGAATTAGTATTATAATTGTTAGCAGAACTTCCTGATCATAACTACACCCCTTGTTTTGGGAGATGAAATCCAGACTCAGGTACTAACTAACTGTATGACCCTGGGCAAATCCCTTAACCTCTATGTGCCATAGTTTCCTAATCTGTAAAATGGGAATAATGGCACCTCCTCCCAGGGTGGTTGTGAGGACCAAACAAGATAATATCTGTAAAGTGCTGGCAAAGCTAGAAGCACTATGTAAATGCCATCTATTATTATTTTCTCTCCCTATGAGAGGCAATGTGTAAAGATACAAACTTTGTAATGAATAGACTGACTATATGCCTCTTTATGAGATGTGGCCTTAGCCTCCTTCCTTCCTCTTCCCCCTCCATTCTTCCATTCATTAGTCAAAATTAGAGAAGTAAAACTAACATTTATACTTCAGTGCTGATGAAAATAAAGCAAGCATGCTTTTCTTTGGAAAATGACCATTTTTTATCCTTTTGAAGTATTTAAAGCCTGATAATGATACTTGCTAGCGAAATGGCTGGCAAGAAGAGATGTGTAATCTATGACATAGAGGGCAGGGTCTGGATATCATGGGGGCTACTGCCTTCTAGAGTCAGAAGATTGTAGAGAAGGAGAATGACAATACAAAAAAAAAATCCCCCCCAGAGAACCAGTGGTAGCCAGAGTACACATAAAGCCTGGGAAGATCTATGTCAGTTACAAGAAATGTCCCATGTTCCTTCTGCTAGCAGTTCTGAGGCATAAATTGTTCATATTAGTGAATGTTCACAGATTTCAACCTAGGTCCTAGTATCCCAGCTGGTAATAGATTGGATTCTTCCAGGCTCACTAATTTCTAGTAGTTTCACCAGACATTGCAGGATCAATCACTGGGGAGACAACCAGTTCTTAACGTTCTAGTTCCTTTGCTTTTCAATAGCTGTTGTACTGATGCATTCCTTATTTAATGGAAAACTTTTAAACTCCTTTTTCAAAAAATCATTGCAGATAGTCTTTCTTGGAATGAATAAACTACCTTTGGACTCTGGTACAACCACAATTTCTGCAGAATGCTCAAAATTTTATTTTTCAATAGCATGGAATTCAGCACGATTATTGTGCTTATTTTGACACTAATAATCTGTCATAATAATCTGGCCATACTTAGTCAAGTTCTTTCCCCATTCTGGACCACAGTTTCTTTACCTACACAATAAGGTTTTTGAACTAAGTATCTCCTAAGTTGCCTTAGAGCAGGGGTGGGCAACCTGTTGCCTCAAGGTCATATGTGACCCTCAAGTGACCCTTTGACTGAATCCAAACTTGATCTGTGAAGTTCGTATTTGGACGAAGGGCTCACTTGATGACCTCGAGGGCCACATGTGGCCTTGAGGCCACAGGTTCCCCATCCCTGCCTTAGAGCTTTAACGTTTGTGTTTCCATATTGCTAGATGTAGATATTCTAAAATCCATTCTATTCCATGCTGCCTCTTTTGCTCCAAATGCGTATGGGAAGAAAGTCAGATGCACCTATTTCTCACTTTATAGGTTAGATATGTTTCTGAGAAGTTGAGTTTTAAGTATGTGGTAATTATGGAATTATATTTTTCTAGGGACTTAAATACAGTGAAATTGCATTCCCAAAGGAAAGGTGCGATGTGTATAACAATGATATCATGGTTTACAAATTTGGGAAGTTTTTAAAATATCTGACTTAAAGAGAAGATTCTAATTTCCTGCTAAAACACTAAGAATGTTGCTAAAATTAAAATATTTTTTCACTTTGACGGACCCATGATTTCATTTCTTTGAATACTCCTTCCATTCACACAGATTAGTGGCATTCTTCTCAATGTTTTTATTGAGATCTTCTATAGATTTTGTCCCTTCAGCATCTCTGAGATAGTGATATTCCACTTAGACTACGTTACCACATATTATTTTCTTTCGGCCTTCTTCCCTTGCATACTGTTTATAACCCTGATACTGTATTTCACATTACTTCTTTTGAGTATTATTGTTGGAAACATATTTCAGTCTACTTTCACGCTTTCCGTTATGCTTTGGTTCATTCTACTTTTAATTATTCTAAGATGATTTTGCATGAGTTTGATTGAAATAGCATCAGTGTAGCAATATACATTTTATAGCAACGAGCCACTATAGCAGTGAGAATTTTGGGATTCTTGAAAACAGTATACAATTGCTTAAATGCAATCTATCCTTATGCCCTCCCCCTACTCTATTCTGGGACATGCTCTTTGTCTATCTATAACTCCCTTGTAAAGTTAATCACAAAGAAAACTTAATTGGACAAGGTATTCATTTAGCTATAAGCAAGGGTCTTCTACGTTTTTATCCATTTTCCTTTTTTAGCATCAATAATTAAGCATCTTTGTATTTTTCTGAGGTCTGTGGTGGTGCCGTGCATTTCTGTGCATTCTACTTGGTAGCATCCCAAAACTAGATGTCACTAGCATGATGCCATATGCAAATAAGAGCATTTGGATAACTTGGAATTAATAAAGAATCATTCTTTCATTTATATTTCATTCATGATTTCTTTTGTTATACTTAGAAGAGCCCATATATCTATGGGTAACACTTGATTTTATGTCAGTATTTAATTCCAGATGTTCCCATTTGTGCAAAATGGAATCATATACAAGTTCAAGAATCAATTTGTTAAGTCATAACTGAAAAAATTAAATGGAAAGATTTGGCAGCAGAAAAATTGTGTACTAGCCCTGACTCAGTCACTTACAACCCTGGTGATACAGGGGATGTCACAACCTCCCTAAGGATCAATTTCCATTTCTTTAGAATTGACATGTTCATCTTTGCTATGCTTTCCTTACAGGATTGTTGCAAAAATCATATGCAATAATAATCTTTGTGAAAGTATTTTACAAATGGCAAATCTTTTTAGCAATAGTTATACCATAGAATTAGCCATTATTCCTCTCTCCATCTCTCCTTCCTATTATCATTATTATTGCTCTCATTGTTATCATTGATTTGAAATTTCTTGTATTAGGTTCCTTTAAGTGGGTTATGACTATGTATATCTGCTTGTCCATAAATGTGTATGTATGTATATGTACACATATGTATGTATCAATACATATGTATATATGTATGTTTATACAGACATATTCTTTCATAGTCATACCTATACAAAGGCACATATTCAAACTTTTCCATACGTTCTTACATTTCATATGCTTCCATAAAATGGGACAGAGGGATAGAAGAATAAGAATAATTCATGACAAAGTTTTTGGAATACAAAATTAAAATTTCTCTCTTCCTCATTGCATAATGTTCTTGAAAAAATGCTATAAAGCAAAAATTTCTAATGAGACTGAATGCCTGCCTAGGTGGGATCAGGCTGTAACAGTGGAATCAGAAGGTGTGTATTCAAAACTTCCTCTATTACTTAGTAACTATGATCTAGCATTGTAGAGCAAGTAATTTCTCTCTTCTCTGGGCCTCAGTTTCCTCACCTGCAAACTAAATGGTTCGTATTGTTGACATTTTATGGTAACACCCAACTCTAAGTGTCTTTTTAATCCTAAGTATATTTTTAAAAAGAAATGGAGAAATATTTTGAGAGCTGATGTTCATGTTTTTAACATGTACGTTTCAGTTTTAAGGCTTAAACATTTTTGACTAGAAGAAGAAAGTCAAAGAAGGCAATTGCTTTGATTCAGTTTGCTCACATCTCACTCTCTAGTTCATCACTTTAGTGGGGTGAATAGTTCTGTTCCTCAAAAACCCAGTCTAAGAAAGCTAGATGGGAAACAGATAAAGAGAGGGGATAAGGAATGAGATAAAGTAGACTCAGTCCTTAATTAGTTCTCCAATCCCCATACCAATTAAGAACCAGTAGCATTAATTTAATCCTTATTCTACCCTCAAAAGGATAATTGTTGTTTCAAAATAGCAAAAGCAAACAAGCCAAAATTTAAAAAAGATGAAAGGCAGGATGTCTTTATCAGGGATCTTTTAAACACACACATAAAAACAAACACACATATATATGTCTCTATATGTGTGTATGTATATGTGTACACACATGTATTTCTATGTAAGCATTTAGATACATGCATATATACACACATACACATATATACATGTTAACTATTTCAATATACTTGATTTCATTTATAATCTTATGAATTCAATTTTATGAATTTAAAGTATTAGAATAAGAACAAGAGGTTCATGGGTTTTAATAGATTGCCAAAGAGGTTCATGATAGATAGGCCTAGTGCTCTATCCCCTATATCATCTTAATTTATTCACCAGTGTGGTATATAGTTCAACATGGCATGGAAGATCAAGAGGCAGCCTCAGAAACAAGGAGGCTGGGTTCAAGCCTTACCTCTTACCCAAATCAGCTACATGACTTATGGACAAATTCCTTAATCTCTCAGTGTCTCTGGCAGCTCTTAGCGTCTAAGACTGAGTTACTAGACTTCCTATTCCAGTAGAATACAATGCTTATGTCAAGCATTTGGAGAATAGGGGGCTTCCCTGGTTGGTTTCTGTGTGCAATAACTAAGCTAATCCAAATGGGGATGAAAAGGCAAAATATGAATAGTCCTTGTCCTCATGGAGATTATATCCCGCTGGATAGACTGCTTATAAAGAGACAAATGTGTGTATGTGTGATTATTCAGGGAAAGAGAAGACAAGAGATGTGCACCTGTTTTGATTTGGAGATGGGCATGCCATAGGAGATAAAAATTGCATGGTTGAATTGAAATGAAGGAAAGGAGAATACTACTGAAACTGAATCTTGCCCAGACTTCCATATAACTTGCATATTAATCATATATTCAACACAAGCTGCTAGCCTTTTTTTTAGACATCTTGAATGAATAGCTCCTTAAAATTTTCAGATAACTTTTGTTATATATACATAATAGCCTTTCAGTATTATCATAAATTTCTCTACTTCTTTGAGGAGTGAAATTAACATTTCCTTTTCCTTTCTTTCTCCTAGGGAAGAGACAAATAGATAACACTTTTCAGAGTGGACAGTTTTCTTTTGACTTTGGTAAGTGGCTTTATATGTATTCGAACATTTTCCTAAAAATGCTGGAAGTTAGAGCCTTCATTTCATTGATTGACAGGGAGTCATCAGGAAAAGCATTTCTGTGTGACCACCTGGTCAGAGGCAGCTGCTCTGTATCTCTCTGTCTGGATAGATTGGGGCACCTATGTAGAACATCTAAATCAGTGATGAATGCAATGGGCATTCAAATGAGCATATCTAATGAGCTGTACAGGCTTGGATCTCAAAACCGTATTTCAAAAGCAAATGTAAGGTTACAAACCACACGGAAGAAAAGGCAAAGTATCATGAGATTTTGTCTTATTTTCTTCAGCAATGCTGTGTGCTCTTTTTCACTAAGCCCTATTGTTTGCTCTCAAATGAAGCAAACACCCCCAAAAACCATTCTAAGAACAGTGCTTCCATTAGCTTCCTTTTGGAATTTTAAGAGATTTTCAGATCTTTCCTTTTCCCCTCAATCTTGTTTGATTCGGAGGATTTGTTTCTTAGATGCAGAATAAAAATCCATCAGCAAGTACCCCAATATTTCCCTTAGGGATGGAACAGGAATATGATCCAGTGATGTCTACAAGCAGGCATAGTCCTCTAAAAAGCTGACTTGATGAGTGAGCTTGTCATTACTGGGACTGCCAAAATCATTCATGACGATAAACTCATCATGGGGAGACTGATTCCCATTATGGTGCAAACAAATATTGCACTGTGTCTATCTCAAAATTATTTCAGGCTTAACCTATGGGAAAAATATAACAGGAAGAAAAAAAATAACTTGGTGTTTCTTTTCTCCTTAGAAGACTGTGTAAAGATTACTTGAAGAGCCAAGATGAATTCAGTAAAACTGAAATGGATAATATGCCTCCCTAGTGCTGCCTAGAATTTACTTTTTCCAGAAATTTCCATGACCTGCTAGAGCCATAGCTAGCAATTTTTGTAGCTAGGGAAAGCAGCACTAAGATGCTAGGGTGTAGAGATACAGCAAGGAGCTACTACCGGGGAGATCTTGGTTGGGGGGAAGGAGTCTGATTCTGAGAAGAGAACAACTCACCTGTGATGTTAGTTGCTAGGAGGAAGAAGTAGACCTTGTGACACTGTGAGTTTTCTGTCTTACTAAATGAATATAACTACTCTTACCTTGGTTTCCCTTTGTCCTTACCCTCCTCATGACTCTGACACCTGCTTTCCATTTTAATGATATAATTTAATTATCATTGACTTCAATTAACCTCAATTAATTAAGGTTGAATTATTCACATCACAATCACGATTTCTTCAAGGCAATGGGCAGTACTGTAGATATACAAGTTTAAAGCAACAAATATTAATCTAAAACTTTGTTTCAGATAAATGGTCCTTTTCTACATTCATTTGGTGGCAGAGTAGCATAATAGATAGAGAATGGATTTCAAAATCAGAAAGACTTAGGTTCAAATCCTTCCTCTGAAGCACACTAGTTGTGTAACCTTGGATACATCACTAAACTCCAAGTTTCATAGAAGATACTGACTTGTATTTAACATCTGGGAATTCCCTATACCATTAAAAATCACAGGTCTAGTATGTATTCTTTTTTTTTTTTTTTTGCTTTTTTTTGGAGGGAGGAGGGCAGGGCAATTGGGGTTAAGTGACTTGCTCAAGGTCACATGGCTAGTAAATGTTAAGTGGCTGAGGCCATCTAGTATGTATTCTTAATCAAAATCTAATTTTAAAAATGAGGAAATAGCTAATATCAATCATGAATTAATATAACATATAAATATAATATTAATTGATTCACACTAATAATAAAGTCATTTAAGCTCTACAAAATGCTTCACAAATATAATTTTATCCCCACAACAGACTTGGGAAGTAGGTGTTATAATTTTTATAGATGAAGAATGGATTCCAGCAGTCGCTAAATCTAATAATATGTCATTTAATAGAGATAAATATAAAAGCTTAAACTCCAATACAAAAAATAAAATTGACAAGGAAAAGAGGGAAGAGAAATATTTATACAAGAATAAAAACTCAATATATCAGTCATACAAAGTGGTAGACAAAAATGACCAATGCAATCTTGGACTAAAATAAAAGAGGCAGATTTTCCAGGAATCTAGTGGAGGTGGGGGTATTCCTACTGCCCTCTGCATTCCTCTAAACTATTCTTGTGTATTGGATTCAGTATTGGGCACATAAGGGTAAGAATGACATTGTCCTCTTATGGACATTTTCAAACATCTTAGTCAGAATTGTTAGTCAGAATTCAGAAGAGCCTTGAGTCTATGTTACATGAAATTTCGTTGACAAAACTGGCCAATGTTTGCCTTGAAGAAGAACAAAAAATGAAGTGTTTTGTTGTTGAACTATGTTGTGTAAAATCTTGCTTTGTTTCATGAATGAAAATCAAGTAAATTTGTAATATAAAAATATGCAAAATAAATATAACTGAATAATAATAGAATCAATTATTCACTTAATAAGTAAGCATTTGTTAAATACTGTAACTGCACTCACAAGCAGCTTCCCAAAAGAATGCTACTGTGAATAGCTTTTAAGGTTCCAATTACACAGTATAGTGAGCACTCCATTTATTCCATAACAAATCAAGGCAAACATTCACAACAAATCACAATATAATATTCACAACATTATATCTTATCACAGAAAATCACAATATATTGTTCACAACAGCTTAACATTAAAATGGCCACATAGTTGTGACCAAAGTGGCCACAGCATTAAGAACAAGAAACAAAAGAATAATTGTCTGGTTTCCCTAAGGAGATTTGCCTCCTCACTCAGTCATTCAGTCATCTCACAATACAATAATCAATCTTCCACTCATGGGGCAATTATAGATTAACTTAATCAGTCACTTATCTAGCTATCAGTCACTAAGTATCATTAATCAGTAAATACAATCATTAGAAAATTACACAAACCCTTCACCTCTTGGTGTCTAGTAAACTTCAATTTCATCATGCCTTCCAATATCCAAGGAAAGGGCTTTTCTTCATCTTGACTCAGGGTGGTCTCTCAGATTCCCTGGATCTCCTTCCATGGTCCCAGCTCCTACCTGAATCCATCAAACAATCACCTGGATTCAGAGGCAGACAGCTCCCAGGTTCTCATCCAGTCCTCCTGGCAGTTCTTGGTACACACTGAAGTTCACAGGGTCCAGCACATCTCAAAACCTTCACCACTTCTGTTGCCAGGAACTCAAGGATCAACCAAGCCACAAACAAAGTCTTATCCTGGTCATGTTTCTTCAGTCCTCCAGCAGTTCACCTGGCCCTAGGACCCAGAAGACGTTTTAGCCTTCTAGGTGGCCTTCCAGGTGCCCTCCTTAGCAGCAACTTCAGCCTTCCCCAGATTCTGGTCTCAGAGAAAACTCCAACTCAGTTTTCAGTCCAGCAGCCCAGCTTCCAGATGCTGTGAAAATTCTGCTCCCTCCACCAGGAGGAAAATTCTTAATTCTGTCTGTCTGTCCTCTGGAGCTCTTCTTAAATACACACACATACACATATTGGCTTCCTGTCTCAGCCAACTCCTTCCTGTTATGTCAGCAACAGGAGACAGAGTTCACACCTTCTGTTTCTTTCACAGAAGTACTTAGCCTTTAGGGCTAATTACCTGCTAAATTAATTACTTTTACTAATAACTACTATGTGCCAGGCTGTGTATGGATATAAAAAGAGGCAAAAGATAATACCTGCCCCCTCAAGAAGCTTATACAACACATTACAATAACAACACCAAAAACATATTCTGTTTGGCCCTAGAGGGGAGAACCAAGAACAATGATGAAAGTTGGAAAGAGGCAAATTTAATTTAGATATCAGGGAAAATATTCTTAAAAAGTAGAGATGTTTAAAATTGGAATCAGTTGTCTTGAGAAGTAGCAGGATCCCTCCTTAAAGGTATGCAAGGAGAAGATGGATGACCACTTATTAGGTGTGGCATAATGGAGATTCCCTTTAGAGATAGATTAGATTTGAGAGTCTATTGGAGTCTATTCTAAATCACAAATTCTGTCATCTCCAATATACTTTCTCCTCTTCTCTGACACTTCCACCATTCTGGTGAATCCATTTAACCTCATACTTTGTTTAGTGCAATAGCCTACTAGTAGGTCTTTCTCAAGTCTTTCTCCACTAGGATCCATTCTCAATTCAATACCTGAAGTTATTTACCTGAAACACAGGTCTGATCACGTCACACCCCCACTCATTCAATAAACTTCAGTGGCTCCCTATTGACTTAAGGAGCATGTATAGTATTCTCTGTCTGGCATTCAATGCCCTTCATATCCTAGCCCCTCCTACCTTCCAATATTCTTACATCTTAACTCCCTAGCACTCTTCCAGTGATACTGGCCTTCTGGCTGTTCCACATACAAGACCCTCCAATTCTTCGTTCTGGGCATTTCTTCTGGATGTGCTTTGGACCTAGAAAACTACCCCCCTTCACTTTGTTTACTGACCTCTCTGGCTTCCTTTAAGTCCCTACTAAAATTCTACCATCTACAGCAGTGGTTCTCAACCTTCCTAATGCTGCAACCCTTTAATACAGTTCCCCATGTTGTAGTGACCCCCAACCATAAAGTTATTTTCATTGCTACTTCGTAACTGTAATTTTGCTACTGTTATGAATCATAATGTAAATATCTGATATGCAGGATGTATTTTCATTGTCACAAATTGAACATAACCCACAGGTTGAGAACTGCTGACCTACAGGAAGCCTTTCCCTTCCCCTCTTACTTCCAGTGTTGCGTTTCCTCTTGTAATCATTTCTTACTTGTCCTTTTTTGTTGTTTGCTTTCTGTTTGCAATACATACAGAAGAATATATATATATATGTATGTATGCTGTTATATATATATATATATATACACATACATACATGTATACACACATACATGTATATTTGTCTCCCCCATTAAACTGTAAGCTTCCTTAGCTGGCAGGGACTGTTTTTTGCTTCTTTTTGTATCCCTACACAGCCTGGCACATAGGAGGTACTTAACAAATGTTTACTGATTAAGTAAATGATTGATTCTATTATTAGTTATTTGAATATTTTTTGTATTACAAATTTACTTGATTTTTAATTCATGGAACAAAGCCAGTGTTTACATAACACAGCACAATAAAAAAGATAATCATTCATGAAACTCCAGATCCAACATGCACAACTTGCCATTCCCTCAACATATATTTTTATAGCTTATAGTTTCTCTTTTGAAAATCAGTATTCATTTCCATCCTTTATCTACCTGTAAATTAGGGAAACTACAAACTACCCAGCATCTTTGCCAAAAAAAACCAAAACAAAACCCAAACCAAACAAAAACCCAGAAAACCAAATTGGGTCATGAAGTGTTGGACACACCTGAAATGACTGAACAAGCGATTAGGAAATTTCTCTTGGTTTTAGAAATTGATGGCATTGCCTTATACATCCTGATATGCTTTTCCATGTTGGCAATTCCTCTTCTAATTTTAGTTATATTATTTTGCTTGTGAAAACATTTAAAATATTATGAATCTGAGATCGTGTAGTTTCCTCTATTACCCCTTATGTGCCTAATAGGAATTTTATATTTTAGTTCTACAGTGTCCTATTGTGAATAGGACTATGCTTCACTGATATTTATATAAATGTATAAGTATATAAACTCATGTTTTTTGCTTGTTTCTTATTTTTTTACAATACTAGGTCTCCCTATCTCAAAAAAAGCTGGAAATGCGATAACTTCTCATTGTCTTGATCTTGTTGTTGTTTAGCACAGTAGCTTTGATGGACTCTATTTCTGACTTGGGCCAGTTCGCTGTAATTTAGGCAGCCTAATGCCTCCACACTGCCAGGAGGTTATCATAGTGATGCTAGACTTCATGTGGACACCTGATCTGACTAGCACTACTATTGCATATAACTCCCTAGTTCAAGTAATCAATCAGCCCCAGACTCCCCTGGAACAGTAAATATAAGTATATAGCACCACTCTTAGCTTACCCACATTTTTGTTATACAAACTTACATGTGATACCATGGATATGCAAATGAAATAACAGACCTAGTTTCCCCCTAAAATAAGTGCACTATGGCATCATAAGCTAAATGCTCCATATCACAGGAAACTTGAGTTCTGTACTATTACTATATATACTTTTTAATTATAATTAAGTACTAAATAATCAGTTTGCCAGAAGTATTCTTGTTTACTGTAAACTGTAATAATATGTGTGTGGTCTGTTCTGGACAATTTTAAACAGATAAGTCATATTTTTCCTTATAATATTTTTGAAATGATAGTTATATGTTGTAAATACAAGCTATGTATCATGTGTTGTACAAGACAAGTATCTTTATGCAACATGGTAGTCTAGTTGTATTATACTTGATTACGTGCCTCTATATAGGCTATCTATCTATCTATATCATGCATTCATAGCATGAAATATTAACATATATAACAACGAAGCATATATTTAAAAATCCCTCCCTTTTCTGGTTAGTCTTCAACATCTGGCCCTTGTTTTTAAGGCTGGTTCTAGGAAATAACTCAATCTTTGTTCTTTCACCTAATAAACCATATTAGTATCTACCATTCCTAGATTTTTCTGTGGTGAGTGGCCATTCACCACCATTTTATTAAGTGTGACTCTCCCAAGTTTGCTCCCTATAAAACCAACCGATTCATGTTGCTCATATTGTAAAGCCTATTTTTCCTTTAGGATTTCATTAAATATGTGTGTATCATCTAAGAAAAGCCTCTAGATTGCAGATTATTTGCAAAAGAGACAAAGGCCCTGTACTCAATTCAATGGTTTATCATGATAATAAACCTTTTACCTTTGAAAATTGCATTATATACATTACCTTATTTAATCAAATGATTCTGCAACATTTTGATATATTTATTTTGGTGATTTAGCTCCCACATCCCTCCTCCATCCCTCTCCGTTCTGTAAGGATTCGTTTTAGAAATCTTATTACTCAAAATTTATAGTAGAAATATAGTTTAATAAAGCAGTAGAGAAATAACAAGATTAAACAAATCCCACCAGCACCATCCATAAAAAGTCATGACCCCTACACATTCCAAAAGACTGGAGAACAAAAGCTGGTTGGAGAGCCAAAGAATGGCCTAGGTGACAGATATAGGCCTCCAAGAGGGGGAGAACTAAGCTTGATACAGGGGAAAAAACAAAACAAAACAGAACACTAAGCCTTTGGATCACCCCCAAGACATCATAGGAACATTTACTTACTTGTTTTAAAAGCAAGATTCAATTACTAAGAGTAAATAGCTTGGGACTTTCAGGCTGAGGTAAAGAAAAGTGACTAGACTAAAGAGCAAAGTAGAGAACAGTCTTTCAGAAAATGATGTAGTGTGTTCATGGCTGAATGAGTACCAATAATCATTAACATTTATTTGGCATGCTAAAGTTTGCCATATAGTTCACATGTGTACTATATCTATCCACCCATATATACCACATGTGTACTATATCCACCATATTCATGTCATATCTACTCATATATACATTTACATGTGCACTTCATCTACCCATATATCTAACCATTTAGTTTTCATGTGCACTATATTTATCTACCCATATTTGTACTTCGAGAGGTAGATAAAGTAGATACTATTATAATTTCTGTTGTATAGATGAGGAAACCAAGGTTGAATGAAGTTGTTACTTTCTCAGGGTCACAAAGCTAGTATCTGAATATGGATTTGAAGTCACATCTGCTGGCTCCAAGTACAGCACTCTATCCATTTAACTAACTATGAAAGGCAATCCTTGTTGCCCTCTAAGAACTTATGATCTTTTTTGAGGTGCATGATAAAAGCAGGGAAAGGAGCTTACAGGAGAGGTAATAAAAGTTTCAAAATTAAAAAGTGATAGGTTATTTCAACCCTAACAAGGTTGGATATCACAGTTGGATATCACACTCTGATGAGTATCTGGATTCTATGCCAACCTTAATTTGACTTCTCGTCAACCTATGCATGGTCTTTGAGTAAGTATGCTCAATGACAGAGAGATTCGCTAAGGGGAACTACCAGCAGTTCCCTCTTGGAACATTCTGATTGTTTACCTGAAAATAATCAATAATCTCTTCACTTGATAAATGAGATGTTTTTCCTGAAATATATTACCTATTCAGCCCGCTTGTACTAACTTGTACCAAAGAGTTTCTCTTATGGAGACATAGGATTAGCCTGAGTGAATCAACGAGTGCGTTTTTAAACAAGAAGAGAAAGACTGTGGGATCTGTTTACAAAATTCATTAATTCAGTGCTGTGTGACTTCCTTATAAGTCTGTATTTTAATTACGGATGATTTATATTAATCTATCTATCATTTCCATTTCAATGATCAAATTGGACATTAACCTAAAGTAATCTGTTAAACCACAATGTTTTAACAATGTCTTTATCACACTAATCTATTGTACCCTGTCCTAGGCAATAAAGGTTGTGTTTTTTGTATCCCTTTGCCAGAGTATCTCATTCATGTTTTTGAAAATAATAGAATAGGCATTTAAAATACCCATTTAGCAATTGCCTATTTAGTGAACACTTACTAGATTGTTTCTAATTTATTGCAAGGATGGTTTAAAAAGGAACAGTGTAAACCAAGTATCTGGGGACATGGGTGTTGGCATTAAAGCCTAGTCTGATGAGTATCTGGATTCTATGCCAACCTTAATTTGACTTATCGTCAACCTATGCATGGTCTTTGAGTTATACCTAACTGTCTGTTATCTACGAAATGGTTATGTGACTGTATTCCTTTTTCCCATTCTTCTCTTTATAGATTGACTTTGTAAATGATGAGATGTAAGTTTATAAATAGGAATGGAAATCAAATGAATTGATCTTTCAATATATCTAAGAGAGTTCCAATGTCTAATAGGAAAGGAGCTGCTAGATGGAATTATTTGCACACATGAGTTTCCTAAGCATGAAGGTAGTACACTCTTGAAACTCCTATGTGGGCTTATGCTAATTCTTGGGAATCAATAGATTCCTGTAAAAGCAATGTATGAATACATGCTGGTAATGTTTGTAAATGCCATTAAACTGCTATTACCTAGAACAGCAAAATGTATGGGCTATGGGAAAAATAATTAAAAATTAAAGTTATCCTTTATTGAAGAGACTGGAGACTATAGATGCGGATTGTTGCATATTCAGACAGACAATATTTATGTGTTGGCTTTGTTTTGCTGAAGTGTTTTTATTTTTCCTTTAAAATAACTTTGTTAGAAGTTATGGCTTTCTGAGGAGAGCAAGAATCTATTTGAAAATGAATGTAAGTAAAGGAATTATAAGCATTAATTGTTTACTGTGCAAAGAACTGTGCTAACTGCTGGGATACAAACAATAAAACAAAATCCCTGCTCTTGAGGAGCTCACACTGTAGTAGGTGGAAGACAAAACATATTATAGAATGTTTCAGATAAAAATGACCCATAGTTCTTGGAAATCAGCAACAAAGTAGATAATAATTAATGCATCTCCTTTTAGTGATATTTTTCTTAACAAAACTATATTTTTCTAATATTTAAAATTTGACTGTTTCAAAGTGGTACAAAAACAAAAGATATTATTATTATTAATAATATATATAGATATATTTAAAGAAAGGTATTTTATGTACTGGGTAAGGCAAAAGAAAGATACAGGTAACTGGCTCTCTACACAAGCTAATTAGATGGCTGTTTATGTAATGGAATATTATGACCTGCCAGAGTATCTGAAATTCCCAGTACTGATCATTGCTTTGATTGAAAACACTGAAGTTCTCTTGAAAAACAAAATAAATTTTACTTGGGAAAGATAATTCATTAATTATTTAAGCAAAGCCTTGAGGAAAACAGAGAGGGCAAAATTTATACTGGAAAGAAATTGAAGGGTTCTAAAGCAGGTACAGCTGTCAGTTGCTGAAGGATAGGATGAACCAGGGCTAAGTTAGAACCTCTGCAGTTTGGGAGGCAATAATCAGAAGGAAAAGAGACTTTTGAAGAAAGATGGAGTAAAAACAGCAGAAAGATGAACAGAAAAAACCAGGATGGACGAAAATGCACAGAACTCTTAACTGTGAATGTGAATGTGATAAACAAGCTCCAAAAGTGGAAGTGGGTAGTGGAATGGGTTAGAAACAAGAATCCAATAATTTTTTGCTTATAAAAAAAACACACTTGAAAGAGAAAGACCACACAATTAAAATAAGAGGCTAGAACAAAATCTATTGTACTTTAGCTAAAGCAAAAAAGGCAGAGGTAGAAATCAGAATCTCAGACGAAGCAAAGAATGACCTAATTAAAAGAGATAATCAGGGAACCTACATTTTGCTAAAAAGGTTTCATAGACAATGAATAATATCAGTATTAAACATTTATGCATCAAATACCATACTATACAAATCCTTGAAAGTTAAACAAATTATAGGAGGAAATTGACAGTAAAATTATATTAATTGAGAACTCCAATTTATTCCTCCCAGATTAAGTAATCTAAACATTAATGAGAAAGAAGCTAAGAGATGAATAGAATTTCAGAAAAGTTAGATTTCAAAGAATTCTGGAGAAAACCAAATTGAAATAGAATGGAGTATATCTTTTTCTCGGCTGTACATAGCACCTTCAAAGAATTGATCGTGCATTACGGTAAAAAAAAACAAAAAACTCAAAAACAAATAGAAAAAATAGAAATGTCAAATACATCTTTTCAGACTTTAATGCAATAAAAAATAACTGGAATCTAAATAATGTAATCCCCAAAATGAGTGGATAAAAGAAAAAAATCTTAGAAATGATCAATACTTTCAGTGATAATAATCACAATGAGAGAGCATATCAAAATTTCTGGGATGCAGTCAAATCTTCATTTACAAGAAAATTTTTATCTCTAAACACTTGCATCAATTAAAGAGAGAAAGAGCAGATCAATGAAATGAGCATGCAAATAAAAAATAAAACAAGAAAAAAAGAAATTTTAAATGCCCAAATAAACACCAAAACAGAAACTTTGAAAATCAAAGGAGAGTTAATAAATTGAAGATTATAAAAAAAACAAATCATGATTACTGCATGGAAGTAATGTTGGTGTGCTGACTGCTATCCTAGCTGTGTTATTCAGATAGAATCTATGAAAGTAGATCTCCTTAGCTTTGTTTCTAAAAGAAGTGAAGTGTGATATGATATAGCCTATTTCAAAAAAGAGCTTGATCTATAACTATTATTAATTATAGCTGTTATATACTGTAATTATTATATATTATATATATATATATATATACTGTATACTGTTTGGTTTGATAAGATATCAGAAAAAAACAGTATTTGTGTAAAGTGATATAAGTAATCTGAAGAGAAACACAGACTCTCAGATAAAATGTTTAGGAGAAGCACATAATGTTGCAAGGACCAGAAAGAGAAATACCTTAGAAAAGGAACTATTTGAAATTACAACATTGTGTAGGACGATAGCTGGAGGGAACTTTGATCCATCAGCTTGTTGACATGGAACTACTTTAAAGGTCATTAAGTTTTAAAAGTCGTAAGTCAGAAGTAGTAAACCAAGTAACTTTGGGTATCATGAAAAAAGTATGACACTTATTTTATGATGACATTGTTTTGATCTGATACATAGCAGCCAAAATTTTAACTTTAAAATCATTCTATTGATATTAGAATAATCTTTTCAACTAGCTCAGCAAATGGATGCTCCTGTTGAAAAAATAAAATGGAAGCTATGACACCTCAAACATCAGAGGTAGTAACACTGATTTAATGTCAAAATACAAAAAAACCCAACAACCTGAGAATATATCAATATAGATATTCTCACTGTTGATACAGATGGAAACTCATTCATGCCTATGGGAGAGTTGTACATGTCTTTCTATAAGCTCAACTCAAGGAATCCACAATATGTTTGTTGGTATTTCATAATTTTCTCTTTTATTCTTCAACCTTTTATTCTTCAAACCCTAGCATTTTATTTTTAAATTTTTGAATAGTATTTTCTCCAATTATATAGCAAGGAAAAAAAATTAACATTCATTTTTACAAGATTTTGAGTTCCAAATTTTTCTACCTCCTTCCTTCCCCTCTCCTCTTCTGAAGGCAGTTTGATATGGTTTATACTTATGCTATCATGTAAAACATATTTACCTATTTGTCACAGTTGTGGAACAAGAAACAGATCAAAAGGAAATAACACCATGAGAAAGAATAAAGTAAGTGAAAAATACGCTTCAATCTGCTTTCAGAGTCCACCAGTTCTTTATGTGAACATAGATAGCATTTTCCTTTTTGAGTCCTTTGTACTTGTCTTGGATCATTGATTTGTTGAGAAGAACTGAATCGATCATAATTGATCATCACACAATGTTGCTGATACTGTGTGTTTTCCTGATTCTGCTCATTTCACTTTGTATCAGTTCCTGCAAGTTTTTCCATGTTTTTCTGAGATCTGACTGTTCAAAATTTTTTATTTCACAATAGTGTTCTATTATAGTCATATACCACAACTTGTTCAACCACTCCCCAATTGGTGGGCACTCCCTCATTTTCTAATATCTTGCCACCATGAAAAGGGCTGTTATAAATATTTTTGCATATGTAGATCCTTTTCCCTTTTTTATGATTTTCTTTTGAATATACATCTAGTATTGCTAGATCAAGGGGTATGTAGAGTTTGGTTGCACTTTGGGCATTGTTGCAAATTGCTCTCCAGAGTGGTTGCATCAGTTCACACCTCCACCTACACTGTATTAGGGTCCCAATTTTCCCACATCCTCTCCAACACTTATTTCCCTTCTTTGTCATATTAGCCAATCTTATTGATGTGAGGTAGTATTTGCGAGTTCTTTTAATTTGCATTTCTCTAATGAAAAGTGATTTAGGGCACTTCTTCATATGCCTATAGATATCTTTGATTTCTTCATCTGAAAACTGCCTGTTCATATCCTTTTATGAATTGATAAATGACTTACAGTCTCAAAAACTATATTCAGTTCTCTATATATTTGTGAAACTTTATCAGTGGTACTTGCTGTAAAGATTGTTTCCCAGTTTTGGGCTTTCTTTATGATCTTGGTTGCATTGGTTTTGTTTGTAAAAAACTTTCCAATTTAATATGATCAAAATTGTCTGTTTTACATTTCATAATGCTCTCTATCTCTTGCTTCATCATGAATTTTTTCCCTACCCATAGATCTAACAGACAGTCTATGCCTTGCTCTTCTAATTTCATTGATTAATTGCCTAGGGTATCTTTTAGCGAGATGTAGTTTAATTCCTTATCTCTTTTAGTTAGGTCTATTTTTGCTTTTACTTTGTCTAAGACCAAGATTTCTATCCCTTTTTTTTTTGTTTTTTTGTTTTACTTCAAATGAAGCATAACAGATTCTGAGCCAGTCCCTTACCTTTACTCTGTGTGTATCCCTCTGCTTGTAGTGAGTTTCTTGTAAGCAGTTATTGTAAGATTCTGGTTTTTATCTGCTCTGGTGTCTGGTTCTGTTTTGTGGGAGAATTCACTTCATTCACATTTACAGTTATGATTACCACCTGTGTATTTCCCTCCATCCTGATCTTCCTCCTGTTTGTCATGTCTTTCCTTTCATTCTTTCCCACTTCAACTGTATTTTGCTTCTGTCTACTGCTTCCACTAATCAGTTCTCCTTTATGTCAGTCCCCATCCCAATCCCTTTTACTTAATTTCCTCTGCTCCCACTTTCCTGTTGGACAAGATAGATTTCTATATTGGACTGATTGTGTATATTATTCCTTCTTTGAGCTAACACTAATGAGAGTAAATTTCAAGTGATGCCCATTGCCAACTCTCCTATCTTTCTTTATCCTGTAAAAGGCCTTTTTCACCTTTTCATGTGAGATACTTTGCTTTTTTCTACCTCTCCTTTCCTTTTGCACCCTTCGTACTCCTTTTTCTCATTCCTGAATATATTTTTGTCATTCTCTCAAAGTCATCTTATACTCATACCCTCTGTCTATGTATATTCCTTCTATCTATACTGTCAGTTTATAATTTTTAAGAGTTACAAGTATCATCTTCCCATGAAGGGATGTAAATAGTTTCATTCCATAGAATCCTTTGTTTTTTCTCTTCCCTTTTTAGCTGTTTATGATTCTCCTAGGTCTTGATATTGGAAGTCCAATTTATGGTTTACTTCTAGTGTTCTCCTTATGAAGGCTTAAAAACCTTCTATTTCATTGAATGACCATTTCACTTGATATGTTATGTTTGAATTTGCTGGGTAAATGTTTCTTGGTTGTAATCCTAGCTCCTTTGCTCTCCAGAATATCACGTTCCTTGAGCTTTTATTCTTTAATGTTGCAGCTTCCAGGTCCTGTGTGATCCTGATTGTGGCTCCCTAATATTTAAATTGTTTCTTTCTGGCCACTTGTAGAATTTTTTTCCTTGACTTGGTAGTTTTGAAATTTGGCTATAATGTTCCTTGGGATTTTTATTTAGGGATTTTTTTCCTGAGGTGAGTGGTGGATTCTTTCAATGCTTTAGCTTCTGGTTATAGGATATCAAGGCAGTTTCCCTTGACAATATTTTTGGAGGGGAGAAGGCAGGGAAAATAGAGTTAAGTGGCTTGCCCAAGGTCACACAGCTATTAAGTGTGTCAAGTGTCTGAGGTTGGATTTGAACTCTGGTCCTCCTGACTCCAGGGCCAGTGCTCTATTCACTGTGCCACCTGACAATTTCTTGAAAGATGTTTGTCCTGGTCCTCTTTTTGATTGTGGCTTTCAGTAGTCCAATGATTCTGATTTTTGTCTCTCCTCTATCTATTTTCCAGGTCTGTTGTTTTCCCCATGACTATTTAACATTTTATTTCATTTTTTTCATCTTTTGAATTTGTTTGATTTATTCTTTATGTCTCATAAAGCCATTACCTTGCACCTGTTCATTTCTAACTTTTAAGGTATCATTTTCCTCAATTAACTTTTGTATTTTCTTTTTAATTTGCCCAGTTGTACCCTTTAAAGAGTTGTTTTCTTAATTGGATTTTTGCATCTCCTTTTCCATTTGGCCAATTTTGCTTTTTAAGCAGTTTTTCCAGCTGTTGACTCTTTTTTTTTTTTCATAATTCTCTTGCTTCACTTTTATTTATTTTCTCAATTTTTCTTTTATATCTCATATGATTTTAGGCTCCTTTCTGAGTTCTTCCATGTTATCTTCTGGACTTAAGACCCCTTCCCATTTGTCTTTGGGGTTTTGCCCATAGGTATTTTGACATTATTGTCTTCTTCTGAGTTTGTGTTTTGGTCTTCCTTGGCACCATAATAATATTCTGTGGTCAAATTCTATTTTTGTTTCTTTCTGTCCATCCTTTTTTTTGTGGGGGGGTTTGGGCTGCTATTTCCTTTCTTTTAAATCTGAGCTCTGCTCCCAGGGTAGTAGGGGTACTGTCTTTAGCTTCTTGTGCTAGTGACTGTTTACCTGCTGCTGCACTGATGTTGCCCTGACTCTCTAGGGGCACCCTGCTCTCTGGTGCTGTGCTAACAGCATGCAATGGGGGTGAGTTGGCGTTGCTGGAGGCTGTAGGCATCTGGAAGCTTACCTGGGGCCCTACTTGTGGTTTCTGGTGTGTCCTGAGGCATGGTAGGGTGTTTCTTCATTTCTCAGTGGCTTCATTGAAGCATGTGGAAGTCAAGCCTCTGGAGGCTGCCTGTTGCCCAGGACTATGAAGAAGTGTGGTGGACCTGTGCTGCCTGGCAGATACCTATTTTTTTAGATACCCATAGGGTTGCTATCTCCCTGTTTGCTTAGGGCTGTGTTGAAGCATGTGGAGGTCTAGCTGCTGGAGGATTCCTGTTTGCCCATGTCTACACTGAACCATGTGGTGATTCTCCAAAAGGGAGACTGTTGGTTCCCCTGGCTAAGGCATGGTGTGTGTGCGTGTGTGTGTGTGTGCGTGCGGACACACGTGTGTATGTTGGTGTTGGTGTTTGCCTGTTCCACCACACTGGGTTCAGGATCTCCCACTGGTTTGCTGATGTAGGGTTTTTGCTTACTTGTTTGGATGCCTCTCATCCTGGACTGTGCTGCCTTTTCACTTGAATGACATGAACCATTCTTGCTGATCCTCCAAGTTCAAGGAGGTTGCTTTACTCCATCATTTTGCTTGTTCTGCTATTCCAGGATTTATTTGGGGGCTCTATTTTATAGTTGTTTGGAGGTAAGTATGAAACATTTCAGTGGCTTACTGCTTACTCTACCATCTTGGCTCCTGGAAGTATCTCTCCATCACGTTTTCTTAACATGATAAGGGATATCAGTATAATACATAAAGTATCTATCATTTATCCCTTGAACTCATCATTGGAGTAGTGTGTCTTCTTATTTTTCATTTTTGTTTTGCAATAATAAATTCCATTTTTTGTACTCTTTTTTTAGTGTTTTGTCTGTACGGCATTATAGCCTTCTCACACTCCATATGCATCTTTCCATTGACCTCAGGGTAATGCTCATTTTTAATTCTTTGGAATATATACTATTCCATGACTTGACCTCTTGCAACACAGGTAGCAAATTCTTATTGTAAAAATGGTTCTTTGTTTCAGGGAGGTTTGTCATTAAAGTAGCTTTAAAATTTCCTAAGGAAAGTATTATCCACATTCCTCCTCCTTTTGATTCTGAGCCCACCATGTTCAATGGTAGCTATTATGACATTTAGTGGAAAACCAATTTTATCACATATTATATACATTTTGGAACATCTGTAGACAAGCAAAACTAGAAAAAACTTTTCCTTGGCTGGAAAATTAGCAATTTTCTTCTTTCCTTCCTCTCCCCCTGCCCCACACCCCATGGATAAAGCTTTGATGAATGAAATATTCAGAAAATCCTGAATCCAAATGAAGCATTTACTCCCAGTTTCTAGGTTTTGTTGTAAGGCATGATTTAGCCACATAGAGTTGCCATTTATATCTGCTCCTCAGTGCATTCTCTAAATTCCATTAATTTTAATTACTTTATCAAGCTTTGTGAACAATTTTAGTAAATGCTGAATGATGAATAAAACAAGCTATTAAGAGTAATATTATAATTCAAAGAGATTTAAAAGGCATTGCATTTGTTTTTAAAATTTTCATACTGTATTGTCAAACTTTAAATCGTAGTAAACATTCCAAAGAAGCAATAGGTAATTAGTTTGAGAAATGCTCTAATGATAATTGATGAATATATCTTTGAAAGTGAGGATTTGCGGCTGCTAGGTGGCACAGTGAATACAGCACTGGCCCTAGAGTCAGGAGGACCTGAGTTCAAATTTGGCCTCAGACACTTGACACACTTACTAGCCGTGTGACTTTGGGCAGGTCATTTAACTCCAATTGCCCTCAAAAAATGCAAAAAAAAAAGTGAGAATACTTTCCAAATAATTAGTTCAATGTTATCATTATCACTTTACCCATGTACCTTGTTGTTTCAAATAGCTCCTTGCTTGTGAAAGAGCTTTGTAGTATTATCATTTGGTATTCCATAAGAAGTAGCATAGAAGAGGACACTGAAGGACAGGAGTGAGAGACCCTAAGTTTTAATGTGGATTTTCCTGTTTGTTCTATCTTTTCAACATCTTTGACTTTGGCCAAGTCCTAAGACTTCTATCTGTTTCTTCATTTTTAAAGTGAAGAAGAAAATGCTTACTTAATGACTCACATATTTTTCTGTTTTACCTAGACCAAAAGAACAGATGTTGGCTAACTGTTTGGGTAATAGTCTGGGGGCATTAGATAACATAAGTTTCCCTCAAATGCATATCCACATGATCGCTAACTAGATAAATCAATATGAATGTGACCTTCCCATTGGAGTGGCAATGGGAAGCAAAACAACAAGGTTCTTAGTTTCATATGAGAGCTAATAGAATTGTGGCAGCCATATGTTTAAAAACAATAATTTATTTTTATATAGTGATTTAACACTGCTTATATAGCACTATCGTCAAAGAAACCATCAGAGGTAGGTGGCACAAATATATCCCCATTTTACAGTTGAGGAAAATCAAGTTAAAAGAAGCTGTATTCTGCCTATTCTTATATAGATTAAATGTGGGAGCTGAGATTTATATCCATGTCTTTACATACAAAATTTAACATCCCTGTCAGTATAAAAGCAAAGTTTCAAGTCAGAAATTAAGGGGAAAAGCAGATTGAAAGTGAAGATACCCAGTCTAAACACAGAGAATAATTCACTTCTTGGTTAAAGCAGTCAAAGACCACCACTCTTCTATTTATTTTTCTACTGAGCTTTGGGAGGTTATCAAAAATTCTTCATAGGCAGGAGTGTTCGATGACTTGCAGTCAAATACTATCACTAAACTATTGGTATAAAAAACATGGGCCTTTCTTTCAGGGAGAAAATTGGGGTCATTAAACAAGCTTTATGAAATATATGTCTGTTGACTTATTGCAACAGCCAAGTTGCTAAGCAAATTGTGATGCATGAGTGTAATGGAACATTATCATAATAAAAATAATGAATGTGTAAAAAAAAGGGAAAAGTATCTGCATGTACGAAAATATTTATAGTAACTCTCTTTGTCATGGCCAAGAATTGGAAATTGAGTGGATGTACATCAATTGGGGAATGACTGAACAAGTGTGTGTATATGCAATAGAATACTATTACTCTATAAAATTTATGAGCATGTGGATTTTAGAAAAACCTGGAAAGCCTTATGTGGACTGATGCTAAGTGAAGTGAACAGAACCAGGAGCACACTATACACAGTAACAGTGATGCTTAACTGTGATAGACTTAGCTCTTCTCAGAAATATAATGACCAACACAATTCCAAAAAGACCTTGATGGAAAATGCTATTCATATCTAAAGAAAGACCTATGGAGTCTGAATGCAGATTGAAGCATACCACTTTCAAATTTTGAGTGGGTTTTCCCTTTTGTTCTGTTTCTTCTTTCACAACATGACTAATGTGGAAATACATTTATGTAATAGTACATGTATAACTCATATCAGATTGCTTGCCATTGGGGAGGAGGAATAGAAAGGAAGGAAGGAGAAAAAAATTTGAAATTCAAAATCTTATAAAAATGAATGTTGAAAATTATGTTTGCATGTAATTGGGAAACAATTTTCCCAAAAACAATGCCCAAATAAATAAATACTTGATAAAAAAATGAATTTGATCAATAAAGAGGACAATTGGGAGACATTGCATATGAATTAATTCAAAATGAAGAAAACAGAATGAATGAAAACAATATACACAATCATTACAACAATGCAAATTGAAAGAACAATAAAATTATTGGAATAGTGCTATGAAGTTGCTTGTCCCAAGGAATAAATATGGGGAGATATTGACTCTTGCATTTTTTGAGGGGATAGAGAACTAAATAAAGGGAACACTTTATATATCAGACAGATTTTTTTGAATAATTTCATTATATTTAATTAAGTTTTTTCTTAATACTTTTAAAAAAAATAAGATATTATACTAGCTTGATCTAACCATGAGCAACTAATGTTTTTTCCAATTATTTAGATCTAACTTTATTCATGTGAAAAATATTCAGTAATTTTGTTCATATATTTTCTGGGTTCATTTTGGCAGCTAGACTCCCAAACATTTTATAATGTCTAAAATAACTTTAAATGGGATATCTCTTTCTATTTCTTGCTGTTGGGCTTCATCAGAAATACATAAGAATGCTGAGGATTTATGTTGGGGGTTTTTATATCCTGCAAATTTGCAAAATTTATTTATTATCTCAAGTAGTTTCTTACTTCTCTAGGATTCTCTAGATATATCATCATATCATCTAGGTATATCATCATATCATTAGTGTATTCTTTGCCTAATCTGATTTCTTCAATTTCTCTTTCTTCTCTTATTGCTACAGTTAACATTTCTAATACCAAATTCAATAATAGGGGTGACAGTGAACATCCTTGTTTCACCCCCGATCTTATTGGAAATGATACCCATTACATAAAATACTTGCAGATGGTTTTAGATAGATGCTACTTATTATTTTAAGGAAGACTTCATTTATTCCTATGCTTTCTAGTGTTTTTAATGGGAATGGGTGTTGTATTTTGTCAAAAACTTTTTCTTCATCTATTGACATAATTATATGATTCCTACTAGTTTTGTTGTTGATATGATTGATTATATTGATAGTTTTCCTAAAATTGAACCAGCCTTGCTTTCTTGGATTAAATTCAACCTGATCAAAGTGTAATATTATTGTGATAAGTCATTGTCATATTTTTGCTGCTGTTATATTTAAAATTTTGGCATCTATATTCGTGAGGGAAATCATTCTATAAATTTCTCTACTTTGGCTCTTCTCAATTTAGGTATCAGTGCCATATTTGTATCATAAAAAGAATTTTTTAGGACTCCTCCAATTTTCCCAAATAGTCTATAAAATATTGGAATTAATTATTCTTTAAATGTTTGATAGAATTTGCTCGTAAATTCATCTGGCCTTAAAAATTTTTTCCTAGGAAGTTCATTGGTGGCTTGTTCAATTTCCTTTACTGAGATGGGGTTATTTAAGTATTTTGCTTCCTCTTCAGTTAATTTGGGTAACTTGTATTTTTTTTTTGTAAATATTCATCCATTTCACTGATTGTCAAATTTATGGGCATACAATTGGACAAAATAATCACTAATTATCGTTTTAATTTCCTTTTCATTGGAGATAAATTCACCCTTTTCATTTTTGATACTGGTAATTTAGTTTCTTTCTTTCTTTTTTAAAATCCAATTGACTAAAGATTTATCAATTCTATTGTTCTTTTCATAAAACAAGCTCTTAGTTTTATTTATTAATTCAATAATTTTCTTAATTTCAACTTCATTAATCTTTCCTTTGGTTTTCAGTATTTCTACTTAGTATTTAATTGAGGATTTACAATTTATTCTTTTTCTAGTTTTTTCAGTTGCATGCCCAATTCATTGATCTCCCTTTTTTGTGTTTTATTCATGTAAGCTTTCAGAGATATAAAACATCCCCTAAGAACTGCTTTCACTGCGTCCCATAAGTTTTGGTATGTTGTCTCATTATTGTCATTCTCTCTCTCTCTCTCTTTTTTTTTTTTTGCTTTTTTTGGAGGGGGAAGGCTGGGCAATTGGGGTTAAGTGACTTGCCCAAGGTCACATGGCTAGTTTTGTGTTAAGTGTCTGAGACCAGATTTGAACTCAGGTCCTCCTGACTTCAGAGCCAGTGCTCTATTCACTGTACCACCTAGCTGCCCCTTATTGTCATTCTCTTGAATGAAATTATTGATTGTTTCTATGATTTGTTGCTTTACCCACTCATTCTTTAGGATTAGATTATTTAGTTTTCAATTAGTTTTTAGTCTATATTTCCATGGCCCTTAATTCCATATAATTTTTATGGCATCATGATCTGAAAAGGATACATTTAATATTTCTACCTTTCTGCACTGGATTGTGAGGTTTTTATGCCTTAGTACATGATCAATTTTTGTGTATGTGCTATGTACTGCTAAGAAGAAGGTATATTCATTTTTGTCCCC
Source organism: Pseudochirops cupreus (assembly GCA_028627135.1). NCBI lineage: Eukaryota > Metazoa > Chordata > Mammalia > Diprotodontia > Pseudocheiridae > Pseudochirops > Pseudochirops cupreus. The sequence goes on from CM053583.1 coordinate 361,828,401, forward strand.
ATTCAATTTTCTCGAGAGGTTTATCACATCTACCTTCTCTAAAATTCTATTCGTCTCCTCAACTATTTAGTGCCATATCAATCAATCTATCAAAAATTATTTTATTGAGCTAGAGAAAATAGTAACAAAATTCATCTGGAAGAATAAAATGTCCAGTATATCAAGGGAATTAATGAAAAGAAATGCTAAGGAAGGCAGTCTAGCCATACCAGATTTTAAACTGTATTGTAAAGCAGCAGTTATCAAAACTACTTGGTATTGGCTGAGGAATAGAGTAGAGGATCAGTAGAATAGATAAAGTACACAAGACACAGTAGTCAATTCCCATAATAATCTGCTATTTGATAAATCCAAAGACTCCAGCTTCTGGGATAAGAACTCACTATTTCACAAAAGCTGTTGGTAAAACTGGAATATAGTATGCAGAAACTGGGCATTGACCAATATCTTACACTGTACACCAAAATAAAGTCTAAATGATTTAATGATCTAGATATAAAGGCTGATACTGTAAGCAGTCTGGGAGAGTAAGGAATAGTTTGCCTGTGAGATTTATGGAGAAGGAAAGAATTTATTATCAAACAAGAGATAGAGAACATTACAAAATGCAAAATAGATAATTTTAATTACAGTAAATTGAAAAGTTTTTATACAATCAAAGCCAAGATTAGGAGGAAAGCAGAAAATTGGGAAAGAATTTTTATAACCAGTGTCTCTGATAAAGGTCTCACTTGTAAAATATATATAGAACTGGGTCAAATATATAAGAATACAAGTCATTCCCCAATTGATAAATGGCCAAAGGATATGAACAGGCAGTTTTTAGAAGAAGAAATTAAAGATATCTATAAGCATATGAAAAAATGCTCTAAATTACTATTTATTAGGGAAATGCAAATCAAAACAACTCTGAGGTACTACATCTCACTGGTCAGATTGGCTAAGATGACAAAAGAGGCAAATGATAACTGCTTGATAAGATGTGGGAAAATTGGAACAGTAATGCATTGTTGGTGGAGTTGTGAACTGATCCAACCATTCTGGGGAGCAATTTGGAACTATGCCTGAAGGTCTATAAAATGTGCATGTCCTTTGACCCAGTAATACCACTTCTAGGGATGTATGCCAAAGAGACCATACAAGTGGGAAAAGGTCTCATATGTACAAAAATATTTATAACAGTTCTTTTTGTGGCAGCAAAGAATTGGAAATCAAGGGGATATCCATCAATTGGGGAATGGCTGAACAAGTTGTGGTATATGAATGTAATGGAATAATATTTTGCTATAAGGAATGAGGAGCAGAAGGACCTCATAATAATCTGGAGAGACATATAAACTAATGCTGAGTGAGAGAAGCAGAACCAGGAGAATATTGTACATAATTACAGACACGTTTTATCTGTGATGACTGACTTTGATAGACTGGGCTCATCTCAGCAATGCCGAGTATAGGACAACTCTAAAGGACTCATGATGGAAGGAGTATCCACATCTAGAGAAAGATTTGTAGAGTTTGAATGCAGACTGAAGCAAACTACTTGCTCTCTCTTTTGTTTTGTTTTGTTCCTTCTTTTTCATTGTTGATTCCATTGGTTATAATCCTTCTTTACAACTTGACTAATGTTTAATGTGAATGTATTTGTGTAACCTATAGTGGAATTCATGCCTCGATAGGGGGAATGGGGGAGAAGCCATAGGGGGAGAAAGTTTGGAACTCAAGGCTTGTGGAACAGAATGTTGTAAACAAAAAGCAAATAAATGAATAAATAAAAATTTAAAAAGTGACAGCATGTGAAATACTTTGAAAGCCTAAAAGTATTATATAAATGCTAGCTGTTTGACCCCTTTTCTTTTAACAAGGGAAAAATTATTTGGAAGGATGTGGAAGAAAATTAAAAAATCAAAAAATGTATTCAATAAAAATATATATCTATAATATTTTTTGTTTAAAAAAAGGATTGGGAAATATTTTCAAAATCCAGTGTTTTCTCCTCCTGTTGAATTTTAGGAATAGCCCCTCAGTACCCATTCGTAGCTGGTTCTCAAATTTTATAATGGTTGTGTAGTCATTTTTCAGTTGTGTCCAGATCTTCATCACCACTTTTTGGGGTTTTCTTTGCAAAGTTACTGGGATGGTTTGCCATTTCCCTCCCAGCTCATTTTACAGATAAGTAACTGAGGCAAACAGGGTGAAGTGACCCAGGAACATACAACTAGTGAGCATTTGAGGCCACATATGAACTCATAAAGATGAATTTTTCTGGTTCCAAGCTCACTGAGCCACCTATTAACCAGTATTTCTTAAGAATCTGCAGTATTCCAGGTGCTATTCTAATCTCTACACATACAAAGAGGCAAAAAAAATCTCTTCCCTCAAAGTTTTCTCCATCTAATGAGAGACACACGTGTGTGTCTATATGCATATGTAAAGACATGTATTACATATATCTCCTACTATATAGGCATATGTGTATAGTACATAGTATATATTTCCCTCTAAATTTACCTCCAATTTATCATCCATATCCATTTCAATATATAGCTAACTATATGATAAATTAGAGATAACTTCAGAGGGAAGGCACTAGCATTGAGGAGGACCAAGAAAGTTTTCTTGCAGGAAATGCCATTCTAATTAGGAGTTGAAGGAAGCCAGGGAGGTCAGGAGAAAGAAATGAGGAAAGAGAGCATTCCAGGCATAAGGAACAGCCAGTGAAAATACATAGAAATCAGAAATGGAATGTCTTGCTCAAGGAATATCAGGGATAATTATCAGTTGAATAAGTACATGTGTGGATGATGAGTCAAGTGTTAGAAGTCTGGAGAGGTAGAAAGAGGCCAAATTATGAAGGTCTTTAAGTTGTGTTGGTTTTTATATTCATCCAGGATGCAATAGGTAGTCACTGGGATTTGTTGAATAGGGGTGTAATGTGATCAAACCTGAAGTTCTGAAAGATCAATTATACATCTGAGTAGAGGAATGACTTTTGCAGAGAGAATCAAGGTAGAGAAACCATTCAACAGGCTCTTTCAATAGTTTGGGTGTTTGCTGATAAGGATTTATACCAGCATGATGGCATTGTCTGAGGAGGGAAAAAGGCATAAAAAAGGGGCAGAATCAAGAGAATTGGCAACAGATTAAATATGGCCTGGCAGGGTGAGATAGAATGAGGAGTCCAAATGTCATCTAGATTGTGACTGTGGATGAATGGGAAAATAATGCCCTTGCCAAGTAACAGGGAATTTGGGAAGAGGGGAGGTTTTGGGGTGAGGAGGTGGAGATAATGAATTCAGAACTACACACATTATGCATGTTGAAAGTGCTCAGAAAATGCTGGTGTGCTGATTATATACATTTTCTTCAATGTCTGGGTCATAAATCAGCCAATCAAAGCCTATAGGCCAAAGACTTTTACCTATTTTTATACATGGCAAGAAAGCAAATAATGTATGCATGCATGCATGTATGTACACACATGTGAGTATAAAATTTTATTTCCAATGTTTAAAAAAATCAACTAAGTACAAAAACAATCAGAGTCATATTTGCCCCCTGAGTGGTAGTTTGTCAATATTGGGTCTAGTTAGTAGTATCAAGAATAGGTAGTAAATCTTTTAAAAATGAATGTTGAAAACTTTCTTTACATGTAATTGGAAAAAAAATAAAATGCTATTAAGAAAAAATAGGTAGTTGTATCAAGAATTAGCTTAATCAGAGGCTTCCTAGCAAATTGGGTGAGTACTTCTTTTACAAAGGAATTGACTTTTAAAGTAATCAAAGTAAATTGGACCTAATGGAGTATGTTTAGTGTGAAATCTCGATTTTATCTTTCCAAGACAAAGAGTGTTTTCACTCTGCAAACAGAACATGGAATCAAGCTTACTCACCCCACAGCGATGTCAATACGAACACTGAGTGAATTTGTGAGATGCCTGAACATTATGGCAACAGGGCATGCTGCTCTGCTTCACTTTGAACCACAACATTGTAATTGAAAGTAAGTAAAAGCAGTTTTAGCAGTATTAGAAGACATCAGACTGAATGAGGGAAAAGTAATTATACAGACTCTCTATGTATTTAAAGTCTCATAACTGAGATGGTTTTCAAGGGGCGTGTGGCAATTCCCCAAGAACAAAATAATTGAAGTGTGTATCTATTGGCCTGAAGCAAGAGAATTATCTACCTTATAGACGTCTATTGGGGGTCAAGAACTCTATAATGGGAACAATTTTCTCCTTACCCATGCAATTGCAAATTCTTCATATGTATGATGTTGATAGACCTAAAATACTCCATATATTTGAAGGGAAAAATGATTATAGTCAATTTTTCCATTTACTGAATTAAGATTATATCACAGATACCAGAGATTTCTTTCAAGAACCTTTTAGAATTGATTGCCTGGGGGTGATTTGTGAGTATTTTAATTGCTGAGACTATGACTCCCTTTATTATAGGAGCAGGAAGAAAAATATGTGTTTAGGACAGTAAATATTTCACATTTATTAGCATTTTTTGTTTTTAATTGTGCTATCCACCTCAGGCCATTTTAATCATTTTTGATATAAATCTGAGTCACATAAAAAATCTAGAACTCTTCCAATGTAACATGCCAATGGATAATAGGAATATAAACCTGGATGTTGAAGGACCTTTAGAGATTATGTAGTCCAACTTATTCACTTTATGGATGAGGAAACTGAGGCACAGAAAGGTTGTGACATGCCTAAAATCACACAAAAAGATAAGTGACAGAACATGGATTCAAAATTAGTACCTCTGAGTCCCAATGCAGTGCTCTTTCTGTTGCCCAGGATGCCTCTCATGCCATCTATTATAAAATCAGATGTAATTATGGACTAAACACAGTTCCTGTGACCAAGCATTCCAGACTCTGGATTTGGAGTGGATCTAATCTTAGAATAATCTGCCAAACCTATTTCTCTTGTTCTAGGTTATTTGTGGAAAAGATAGGGTTAGTGAACATTTAGAAAAGGGTTGTGGTGGCAATTAAAAAGGTTCAAGGGATGGAGTTTCTGGATAATTTAATTCTTTTATTAGTAGAGCCAGCAAATTATTAATAAAGGGATGGTCATTTGGCCGTATCTCTTAGATCAAAGGCATTCACCCCAGGGGGCTCAGAGCTTATGTGTTTGTTTTTTTGGAAGAGGAGTAGCAATCATCTCTGATTGGTTAACATGTATTAAAATGAGTGGCTGAGAGTGACATCATGTTACCCTTGGACAGAGGTATATCTCTCTACTCAGACCACTCCCAGCCTTGGTCTATCTAGAAAAAAGGATCTGTCTCCATTTTAAACTTGATTGAATGGAATTCACCTGAAACTGAAGATTTCTTTGGGGTTGGGTTGGGTCAGATAGAGGAGAATTTAACTCAGTTTCATTGTCAGTAATGTCCTTCAAGAGACTGAACTTTTAAAATTAGGACTTTAGAAAAGGAGGAGGGACTCTGGATTTCCCCAAATCATTGGTTATTAATAATTGTTGGGCCCCCAACCCCATTGTTCCCTCCTGCTGTCCTCTGGGTGACCTATTGCATACTAAGGTGCTGGGAGCCAGAGCAGGGTAAAAAGTGGGCCTCCTGCCCCTGAGGCTCCCGGGCGTGTGTTCTGCTGAGCTCCAGATGTTCTACCCCGATAAGGCTGTTTGCCTTATCGGAATATGAACTTTGGACTAACAGCATTGAACATGTGTCATCCAATGGGACAGCTCTCCCCTTCTGGCCCCTGTTGCCGAGGCACATGACTAAGTCTGCCTAGAGGGAGATAAAAAGGGGGAGCGAGGGAGAAAAGGAGGAAGAGAAGATGTAACAACAAAACTGCATGTCTTAAACTATCTGTGTGTGGGGTGTTCTGTTCGAGGTAGATATCTGGAGACATCTGAAGACCTGGAGAGGTGAGTGAGAAGGCAGGCCAGGGGATCTGAGGTGAGTGGATCCCAAGAAATAATCATTTCTCTCAGTCATAACCAATATGACTTCATTAAGAATAACTAACCTTGTACCACCTTTTTATTAAGGGTGCTTATTGATTTGGAGTAGGCTTGCAGATATAATTTACCTAGATTTAAGCAAACATTTGATAAATTATCTCATACTGCTTTTATGGGAAAGATGGAAAAATGTTGCCCAGATTATATTATACGTAAGTATATACAATATTATATATAATACATATTATTATATATGAAACATCAAATGGTTGATCTCAATGGATACTCATTAATGATTTAATATCAATATATAAGTAATTCCCACTCTCGAGTTGCCAGACTTACAAATTGAGTTCCCTATGGTTCCCACAAAATTCTCTATGAAACCAGATAAAATATATAAATGGAAAGTGTTTAACAAAATAAAAATACAATACAATATTATGTTAATTTGTATTTCCATAAGCCAACATATTGCCACAGGAATCCCTCTCCATTTGAATTTGATACTACTTCTCTAGTGAATTGTACCATGTTTCCATTTTTGGACACATGTGTTGTTGAACATGTTTATCAATTACTTGAGGTAACATTTTAGGACTGTCATTGACAAAGTAAAGCATATACATAGAATAGTGACCATGATAGTCATGGGACATAAAATCATGTCTATGCAGACTAGATAAGAAACTATGAGTATTTCACAAGGAAAGAAAAAAAAACTTATGGAAAAAATAGTATGTATGTATATATGTATGTATATACACATATATACATACATTCACATATGTGTGCATGTATATACACAATACAGACAACATCTTTACATATAATTTTTCCTTTAATATTATCTTCTTATGAGTAGGGTAGATTAAATTTGTTTGCTCGGCTTTTGTGGGTGAGACTCAGCACTATGTGGAATTTTCAGAGGGGGCAGATTTTGTCTTAGTCTAAAGAAAAAACCCAATTCACTGATATTTAGAGCCCTCCCAAGGTCAAATAGGGTTTCTAAATAATAATGACTTTCTCATTTCTAGAACTCTTCAAGCAGAAGTTCCATGACAACATGCAAAGATGTTGTAAAGGGATTCCTGCTTGAGATTGAACTACATGATCCTTAACTTCCTTCCATCTCCAATTCTGTGATTTAAATATGACATCATAATACAAGCACTTAGTTGACTAAAGATAGCTTGCTGATTCAATAAGCATTGATTAAGTGCATATTATATGTGAGTTGCTGAATTAACCAGTAGGGTACAAAACCAAAACAAAATAGTTCTTGCCTTAACAAGTTTGCATTCCATGGTGAAATAGCATGTACACAGACAAATTGATATAAAAATCAACTATGACAATTTTTTGTGAGATAGAGGACTAACAACCATTTTGGAAACTCTTCAAGGGCAAGGCTGATCAGAATCTTTTATGTAAAACTCCCCAGCTAGAACACAACATATCTGCCTGCCATAAGGCAGCCAATAAATGTTAATTAATGACAATCATACTGCTGATGACTAAAACATAGCCCTGGGACAAGGGGAACAATCACACCTAGAAAGTATGCCAGCAGATGGTAAAATAATTGTTGAGGTGAATGGAAAGGGCCAATCAAACAGAAGGTAACCAGTGAAAACTTTCAAGGAGGCATTAGTCTATAGATAGGTGCTTCCTATAGTATAAGCTGAAGTTGGAATGTTTATGTTTGCAGTGTTTGATGGGCTACATAAACATTTCCAACAACATGGGGGAGATGATTTATTAGATTGGCAAACTCTGATAGTAACATGGGTCTTCACCTGTAGACCATCTAATGTTATAAATCTTTAGAACTGATTAGGTGTTAACTTTCCCTATCCAATGCCTAATACTTAAAACTTACAAATGGGAGACCTAATAACTTGTGATTGTTTACTTGCTAGCACTGTATGGTGAAGGTATGGTTTCTGACCTTTTTGCCAACCTTCAAAGCCCCTGGTTCTAATCAATCACTTTCAAAGCTATCCTTCTTGGTGTCTGTGTTGTCTCCTATCTCAATGACTTTCAAATTATCTTTCATCTTGAGCAATTTGCACATTATTCTACACCCCAGAATAAGATTTAAATCACATAAAGCCTGTCATATCTCTGGATCAGTTCTATAATTACAGAAAATATGTGTGTGCACTCAACCACATGTGTACATGTGTATGTGTGGTGGAGACTTCCATCAAATATTTCTTTTTGCCCTTGAATGAGTTGATAGTGATCTTCTGTGGCTATTTTGCATACATCAAGCCTGGCAAAGAAGATGAAAAACAGCACTGAGTTTAACTAAAGATCTGAGAAGTTTGGTGCTTCCTGGAAGTCCCTCGAATTGTAACTAACACAACTTTGTTGAATGGTGATTGCCAAGTAGGTCAGTAAAAGTAAGGCTTTTGGATTTTGGAAACTATATGTTGTATAATATAATACTTACAGTATATGTATATATGTATATATATAAAATGTTATATTATAATATTATATATGCTTAATTATAACATATATTATAACATTACCATTACTGTTGATCTTTTCATCTCTCTCTCTCTCTCTCTCTTTCTCTCCCTCCTCTCCTGGATTTAATTGTTCTTCCACTGGATTTTATTCTGCATATGAAACTAGAAAATATTTCGTGAGATAAGACTTTAATGATGCTAATTCAATTTTGATAATGACTAGATGGGAGTTATAATGCTTAACTTCCTACAGTCCACAGCTATAACCCCTACTTTTCCCTATTTCCACACAAATGTATTTGTAGGTGATGCTGGGAAACCATCAGACCTGACTTAATACATTGCTGGCTTCTCTTAAATCCACAGAGTCGGCAGGGATCAAAGGATCATGGATTTAGAGTTGGACAGCACCTTGGAGGTTATCTAGTCATGTCTATACAAATTGTGAATACTCTCTAAATCATTCTGACAAGTGATCATCAAGTGTCTACTTCAACACCTCAGATGAAAGGAAGCTCATTATAGTCAGAGACAATAAATTCCATTTTGTTGCAAGTCTGAGGATTAAGAAAAATTTCATTATGTTCAACTGAAGTCTGCTTAACTAATTCCGCAAGAAGCATGGTACTAAAACTCTTAACAAGAACCTTCCAAATATATGAAGACAATTTTCACTCTTTTCTGTCCCAACCACATCTGTCCTTCTCTAGGATAAATATTTCAAAAGTCTAATTTAACCTTAGTTCTAACTGATCATTATTTAAATTGTACTCACTGAACTGGTTGCTGTCATTCGGATATGTGCAAGTTTGTCTGAGTAGGGTGCAGGTAGTGGCAGAGTGGATAGAAAATTGGGTTTGGATTCAAGAAAACCTCAATTCAAATCCATCCAAAGATACTAGTTGTATAACTTTGGGCAAGTTATTTAACCACTGTTTAGCTCAATTTCCTAATCTGTTAAATAGGGATAATAATAGCATGTACCACCCAGAGTTGTTGTGATAGTTGAATAAGATAAAAATTATAAAGCACTTAGTACAGTATCTGGTACAGAGTAAGCATGATATAAATGTTATTATTGTTACTGTCGCTATTATTATTCCTGTTACTACCCATGTCTCTTCTAAAATATGGAACCCAGAATTTAACATAGTCATCTAGATATGAGATGTTCATTGCAATGTTTAGTGGGCCAATTTCTTCCTTTACTCAGGAGAATATATTTCTTTTAAATGCAATCTTATATCATGCTAACTCTCATGATATTTATATTCAATCTAATGACTTAGAACACATTCAGCAGATATCTAAAGTGCTCCCACCCATTAGATTAGTTGAATTTTTGGAACCCAAGTGCAAGATTTAAAAATTATTCCTATTACATTTCTCAGTAAGATGTAATCTCCTTTAAGGAACTATGTGATTTGTCTTTGTATCCTCAGCACCTTGTAAAGTACCTTGCAAACAATTGCTGCTTTATAAATAAATGTTAAATGAAAGTGAATTGAATCATATTAGCTTTACTAAACCTGTTCTGAATATTCAAGTCTTTTAAAATCTGTATTCTAACACTATGCATCCCTCTCAGACTTTTGTCATCCAAAAATTTCATAGTAATGTCTTCATCCAATTTGTTGTTTCAAAAATAGTTGATTAGGATAGAAGGATGGAACAGTAGACTTAAGAACCACCTTCCTGGCTAACATCAATGACTATTCATAAAAAAGTAAAACTCAAAGAGTTGCTCAAGGAGTTTCATAGAGATAACATACCTGAAGGTCTTCCTGGGTATCTTCTACTGTAAAGCATATTCTCTGTATTCTGCTCTCAACTCTGTTTGGCTTGCTGATGATGACAAAGGAATTATTTCCTCACCATGATGAAAATTAGATTGAATAATTCTAAGGTTCCTTATAACTCCCCAAGTTTTTAATCCCATGTAAGTAAAATAAATATATCAAGATGTGATTTCCCCATTCCAGTCTCCAAGTGTGATTTTTTTCAACTTTTTTTTCTCTTTGATTTTACTTTCCCTTATAACATTTCAATTCATTTATATTTTTGCTTTCAATAATTTATTTTACTCTTTAATTTCTTCAGGCATTTCATGTTCTGGATTTTCCGGAGAATTCAGAAAAGGCAGGATTTTTTTTTCTGGAAATGTTGTAGTTTTTTGTGAGTTTTAGAAATGAATCTCAGGGGTTAACTGTTTTTTAAATTTTATTTATTTATTTTTAGCTTGCAACATTCACTTTTGAGTTCTAGATTTCTCCCTCCCTTCCCCCTCTCAAGCAGGGCATCCAATCTGATATAGGCTATACATGTACAATCATATTAATCATATTTCCACATTAGTCATGTTGTGAAAGAAGAATAAAAACAAAAGGGAAAAAACCATGAGAAAGAAAAAAAAACAACAAAAAAAGAGGGAGAAAAGAATATGCTAGGATCTGCATTGACTCCATAGTTCTGTCTCTAGAAGTGGATAGCATTTTTCATCATGAGTCTTTTGGAATTTTCTTAGATCATTGCATTGCTGAGAAGAGCTAAGTCTATCAAAGTTGGTCATCACACAATGTTGCTGTTTCTGTTTAAAATATTCTGGTTCTGCTCACTTTACTTGGCATCAGTTTATGTAAGTCTTTCTAGTTTTTTCTGAAATCCACTTGCTCATCATTTTTAATTTAATAATAGTATTCCATTACATTCATATGCTATAACTTGTTCAGTCATGCCCCAACTGATGGACATATGAGGGTTAACTGTTATACAAGACAGAACTCATCTATGTTAACCAGATAGAGAAGGGAGCAAAAATTTTTGGTCCTCCAGTCGCTGTGTTCTATCAGGTGGTGTGACTCTGGTCAAATCTGTGGGGTTTGGTCTGGTGATAGGCTAGGATAAAGCCCATGTCACACTCAAGTCCACAATTCTCCCACGATTTTGTGAGAGTACAGTACCATATCCCCATTCTACTAATCCAAAACTTTTTTTTACTTCTGTTTATACTAGTTATCCCTTCTGCATAGACTTTCTGGCCCTGATGCCGTTACTCACTCTCAAAACTGAATAAATGAAGTCTTTTAAAATGGTGAAAACAAGGGGCTAGATAATCCTAAAGGCAAATGATATAGGTGACTGCATGTAGGGTAGGATTTTTTTTTTTTGCTTTTTGGAGGAGGGACTTGTCCAAGGTTACATGGCTAGTAAGTATTAAGTGTCTGAGGCCGAATTTGAACTCAGGTCCCCTTGACTCCAGGGCCAGTGCTCCATTCACTGTGCCACCTGGCTGCCCCATATGGTATGTTTTAGAGTGCACTATTAAAGGCCACTCTCACACAAACAACTCCATTCTCAACCAAACCTACGTGTCTGAAATTGAGTCATTATTGCTTTAATTTAGCCATTTCTCTGAACTAAGATAGATCCATTTGAATTGTTCTAATACATTTTTGAGCTTGCATTAAATATGGTGAGGTGATAGGTCATAGAGAAACTCAGTTCTCTGGGATATACTAAACCAAATATCTGGAAAAGATCCCAGAAAGACCAATAATTAGTAAATATGAATAGAGGTGGAAGCAGCTGAAGTGGGGAGACGGGTAATACCAAAGACACCAGCACTAACTTCTAAAACTCATCTAGAAACTAATAGAAACAATGACTAGAGTTAGTCAAGAGAAGCCATGGTAAGTTCACTCAAATACACCTAAAGCTCATCAGTCAGTGCTTTAAGCAACAGCTTAAAATGCCAGCATTAGCTTTTTATAGTTGAGACCTTGAAATCAGAACCTGACTGTGACCAGTTAGAACATGAGCAAGAGCGAAGGCCCAATAGTGAACTTGGAGCATCCTGTGTCGCAATGAGAGATATGGCTAAATCAGTATCTTTGTAAAAGCACCAAGTCCTCTTCTGCAGGTGACCAGAGACCAACATGAGCTATGAAATCCCATCAGGGCCATAGTAAAAGATGGGACGGGCTCCACTGATTGAGGATTGTGATTTTTTAAAAAAGAAAAGTTAACCGTACCATCATGAAACTTAGATAAAAGTGAGGTAGTGGTTGGGTAATCATTAAGAAAATTCACTATTGTTTTTCCCTTTCTCCTTGGAAGGGAGGCCCTTGGGTTTCAATATCTTCAATACATTTTTATTTTATGGACCTAGTGGGAGGCTTATACAAAAGGCACCCTTTTTTTCCTCCCAATCAAAAGGAGGAAAAAGCATGCTTTATTTCCAACTTAAATGGTAAGGTTAAAGTAAAGAGATTGCATGTATAAACAATCACTGTTGTATTAACTAAATTTGCAATAGGGTTTATACATTATTCATTTCTACTTGTAATGGATGACCTTTCATAAGTCACTCATGGCTTTGCTATGCTTCACCACTCATGAGTTATAAGGTCATCAATAAGTCATTTGGAATAAATAATGTATTCAAAACCACCACATTCAATATCCTTTATACTAGATAGTGATCTCCAATTCCATCACAATTGTGGTCCTAGAGTGTCTCCTATTGTAATTCTATGGGATAATTCTGATTAATATGATTTTTTCCAAATGCTAGGCTGTAAAGAAGAAATATGCCGCTTAAATGAATTGACCTTGTCTAACATGTGAACAAGGAAGGGACTCGATGAAGGCAATGGATAGTTTCCATTAGATGCTTCACCAGTCCTATATTGTGAAGGATTACCCTTTTAGGATTCTAGTTTATGATACTCACATACCATATTCTTTTTAACCCTGAAAAACAAACAAATTCAATTCAACAATCCAAATTATTGTCATAGAAAATCATAAAATGAATTCACAATTATTTAAATATATAATATATCAACTGATCTTGATTTCTTCAGTGTGGCCATTTCTGGCATTGTTGTACCTGACAACACCAAGATTCAAGCGAATCTCAGCTTTGATGGTCTTCAGGCTACAGTAGGAGAAGTATGGCGATTAATGACCCTGTGAGAGGCTGCCCTCTGGAGCTGGCACGCTCAGGTTATATTAGGCTCCTATCACTCCCTCTTTGGAATGGGGACACTAGGTCCGTGTTGTCCAAATATCGGTGCTATGCAGCAATTCAAGGGATGAACCAAGTTTTGTTCATATATGTATATATATTTAACTTTTGGGCTCATCAATTTCAGAGACACCAGGAATGAGTTAATAAGATTCAGTTGAGTACAACATAAGGTTGGATATTTCCAGCAGAAAATATCCTACTCCAGACAATTCCAATTTGGGAGGGATACAGAAAAGGATTAGGGAAGGGAAGACAGATAGGAAGGGATATGTGTGTGTGTGTGTGTGTGTGTGTGTGTGTGTGTGTGTGTGTAGAAAATCTATTGTACATGACCGTAATGATTTTATAATCAGAAAAAAGATGTAGCAAGAGGTCTTTTCAAAATAATGTTATTAATGTTTTATTTTTACATCACCTATCTTGGCCAATGCATCCAATCCCCTACAATGGTCTATCTCTAATAAAAAAAAAAAGAAAAAAAGAGAGAAAATAGGGTCAAAATTAAATCAAATATTGGGAAAACATTCATGGTACATCCTATGTACCTACTTACAGTTTTCCACATCTGCAAAGAAACTAGAGGATGTAACTTCCAATATTTCTGCTTCATACCCAAGTCTTGCAATTATAATTTCCTATTAGGAAGAGATCATAGGATTCTAAATTTTGACATGGAAGGGATCTTAAAGTAGCTGATTCCAATGCTCTCATGTTATAGTGAAAGAAATTGAGATCTAGAGTGGTCAAATGACTTTCCACAAATCATGCAGATTTAGTTCAGTTGTTTTAGTTATTATGTCCAACTCTTCATGACCCCATTTGGAATTTTTGTGGCAGAGCTACTGAAATGGTTTGCCATTTCCTTCTTCATATCACTTTACAGATGAGCAAATTGAGGTGAACAAGGTTAAGTAACTCTCCGAAGGTCACACAGTGAGTAAATGTTTGAGGCTAGATTTGAACTCAGTTCTTCCTTCAGATCAAGTGCTCTACTTACTGGGCCATCTAGATATTCCATATAAATTAAATATTTACTATCTGAAGTGGGATTTGAATACAGGTATTTCTAACTCTAAGTCAAGGGCTCTACCCACTCTTCCATACTACTTCATATGATGCTACCCATATCCACCTTCAAATGCCAATACCAGCCAGACTTTTGTTGATGAACTTTTCCAGATGAAGGCAGGTGCTCAAACAACAAAATGCCTTAATCACTGAATAGGCTTTTCATCAGAAAAACTGAGACCTGTTAAAGGACCATAACATGAAAAGGCCATGAGGTTCCCCACTTCATCCTGGGCCATTTCTAGTTCTTCTGATCTATATTTGGCTACTGGACCCAGATGGTTCTGGAGGTGAAAGTGAGGCTGGTGACTTTGCACAGCCCTGCCTTGCTTAAATCCAATTCACTTGCGTGTCATGGAATCACCTTCTTGATGTCATGGTCCTCTTTGAGAAGAAAGAACAAACAACTTTACTAGTGGACCTGTATCACTTAATCTGGTAGGCCCTACCAGAGGTAATATAAAGATATCAGAACTGTGAGGACTGATGGCCAACTCCACAGAATAAAGAGGACTTGGAGAAGGAATTTATGTGGAGAAACAATTATAACAATAAACTAAAATTAATGACATGTTAATGAACCAATATTACATTTTTTGTAGCTACCTTCTATGATTGTAGTAAGCTATGATAGTGATGGAACAAGGAAACCATTGTAAGGAAAAAGTTAAAATTTTGTTTAAGAAGAACTAAAGGAAAGCTTATTGGTTTGAAATGAAGTTATCTATAAAAGAAAATCTCACCTTTTACTTTTGAATTGCTGGGAAATGGATCAATTGGTAAAGACTGACCTTTGATTTATGCAGAGTTTAAGAAAACAAAGAGACCTCCATCCACTTTGGAAATCATAATCCCCTGTCCTTCCACCCAACTCCTTCCCATTAGTTGAGGAAAATAAATATTTATTCCCCCCTCCAGAAGGTTTATTTTAATTTCTTATGTACTTTCTACAAGTTTATGTCTAGGGAAGCTCTCCGAGTATAGAGAAAGAAAGGGATCTCAGTACTCAGACCTGCCTCCAACACTGCATGAGCTCATTATAGTTGATTGTAGAATGTGTGAATGAATGTGTGAATATATTGTTTATGCATGCTAGGATGATGAAGCCCTTTAGTTAAAAGGCTCTTACTGGTTAATAAATCTTCGGTAATTTGATGTCTGTGTCTGTTACTTTGTCCTCAATAACTCCTTCCTCTAGCCTTGTATACTTAGTGGCACTGACATAATTAAAGAAGACATTGGCTGTATAATGAGGGAAAATCTTTCAGAGTCAGCAGCACTATGGGAAAGGAGTGGGCATGCAGATAATACAGAAGTAATTTATTTTATTAAGTTTTAAAATTCATCATGCCTTTTAAAAATGTTTTGCTTCTTCCTCTGGTTTGATTTAGAATAATAATAATTAAAAAAAATAACTAATGAGTTTCCTTTGCTAAGAATAAGTCAATAGATCAGAGAAGAATATGACTCAGAAGTGGGTTCAATGACAGAAGCTAGTTAACCTTGAGTTAACTTTTGGTAGGTGATCTACAAGGTTGATAACCCACAGGCAGATAATTGGGATGCTAATTTATAATATGAATCATATTTTTAATACTATGTTCATTATTGGGTCTGTAAAAAGCATCAGGGTATAATGGCAAGAGCTCAAGTCAGAAGACTGATCAAATGACTCTAGTCTCCTTGCTGTTCCTTCCCATAAGACTCCATCTCTTGACTCCAA
This sequence comes from Pseudochirops cupreus, assembly GCA_028627135.1. Taxonomy (NCBI): domain Eukaryota; kingdom Metazoa; phylum Chordata; class Mammalia; order Diprotodontia; family Pseudocheiridae; genus Pseudochirops; species Pseudochirops cupreus. Next base: position 361,844,658 of record CM053583.1, read on the forward strand.
AATTTTTCACTGACTGCCCCTCATGCCTGGAGATGATGCTTTACCTCTACCTCTAAGCTTCCCTGACTTTTTCAAAGTCTCAGCTAAAGCCTTCCCTTCCCCTAAAAATCCCAGGCTTTAATGTTAGTACCTATAAGATCATCTCTGATTTACACTGTATATATCTTTTTTTGTACATAGTTGTTTGCATGTTGTCTCTCCATCAGAATGAAAGAGGGACTTTTTGTCTTTCTTTGTATTGTTAGCACTAAGCACAATGTCCAGCATATAGTAAGCACTTAATAAAAGCTTGTTGACTCAACAGAATATGACTTCTGTGTATCTGATTATAGCTTTAGAATATTAACCTTCAATTTCCTTCATTTCCACGGTAAAGGTTAAGTAAAATCTGTTCTATTTATGGTTGTAAATTACAAACATTTTATTAAATGGCAAAGTGCTGCATAAACTATAAAACATTACAAATATCAGATTTTTATTTCCTTTTCTAGGCACATGGCCCTGACAATTCTCAAGCTTTATTTGATGCCACAGGTTCTATTTTCAAATCTAGAAACCATCCATATCTTGAAGGTAGTGGGGTTTGGGGAACACTCAGGGTGATTTTTTCAGTCTTATGGTTCTGCAGAGCTGTGCAGGGGGATACATTGCTTAATCTATGTATGGATAAGTAGGAGGATGGAGCACATTTTGGTGGCTAGAACAGTCACCAAGACTCTAAGGAAAGATGATTTCTTCCTTGAAAATGAAAGGGCTTGCTTTAGGATTCAAGTGACTGCAAATCAAAGGTAGGTTCAGGATGGGATTTCTCTTTAAGCTTTGAGACATGCAGAGATCCAAAGATTAGGAGTAATGAGTCAAACTGGGGAGTTCTTTTCTGGCTATGGAGTTAAGATATAGTGAGTGGTAGATAGCTATCTGTCTTGCCTCCCAACCTCAGTGCTTTATGTCAATTCATGTCTTTGACCTGTGCTGACACATCAGTGTGGCCATGGTTCATTGGTTATGAATTTGAATGTTGTCAACTAATATGACTTAGATGCTGACAGGGAGTAGAAGGCAGGTTTTATAACCATGTGACCATAACTCTACAAGGCATAATGAAATGGCAAGCAAAGAAGTACTTAGCACCTTGTTTCATCTATTTAATTATTTAGCACCTTGTTTCAGTTCAAGTTTCTTTTGAGCCTTTCCCATGATTATATCAAGTCTTTGTTAAGAAACAGAACTTGTAAACCCCATAGTGGGAAGAAATTGTTGATGCAACAGGAAGGGGCAGAATAAGGAGGAGCTAATGACCACATATAAGGAGAAGCCTAAACTGGGAGAGAGCAGAATTGAGAAGGGGAACTTTGTGGTGGCCAGGCACTCTGTTTTTCTCTTCTGTTTGTGTTTATTTTTGTTGATACTTTGTACAAAAGCCATGAAATCTTATAGGAAGTCTTGAAAGAGGATTTTCTTGTTGCCTGTTTACAGGAATCCTGGAGGAAGGATTTGGTGGTCCTGTGACTGTACTGATGATTTGTGTTGAGTTCTCAGACCTTGTATGTGGGTCTGTGTTGATTTCACAGACAGATAGTGAATTGATGATGGTGCTGGCAATGTGAATGAGTGTTGTTTTGGCTCTGTTAAGCTTTATCTTCCCAGAAACAGAAACTGTGAAGGACTTGAGGTGGACTGGACACTGTGTACTTCAATGTGGAACTAGATGAGGAACTGGATGATGAGCTGCATGAAGAGCTGAGAGCTGGGACCATGGAAGAGGAACCATGGAATCTGAGAGCCATCCTCAAGTCAAGATGAAAAGACCTCTTCTTGGATAGTTAATGCTGACTGAGAAGATAATGATTTACCATGACCTAGGGGTGGAGAACTTTGACTTTTGTACTTTATGTCTCTTAAAGAGGCTTTCTCCTTCAAAGATGATTCTGTCAATGACTTACTGAGTGATATCTTTTGCTTAAAACTATGTGGCCACTTGGTGAAAACTATGTGGCCACTTTAGTGATAAGTTGTTATGTTATAACATTGTGAATTTTGTACTTTGGTTTCTGTGAATATTTTGCTTTAATTTACTGCTGACTGAATAGAAAGTTCACTATACTATGTGACCAGAATCTTAGAGCTATTTCACAGCAGCGGTCCTCCAGAAAACTGTTTGTGCTTGGCTTTACACATATGTAGGTATCTCCTCTCTTTAACTGAGTGTAGTAAACTCATAATAACACGGGAACCCAACCTGATATCTCTTCAACATCTACTGTATTGAAACAAATGTTTTTGCCTGATCGGCTCAGCCTTTCCTGTGAAGAATAAGAGGCTCTTCTGATGAAGCCGGCAAATAACAAGGTTGCAAGCTGTGATTTTTACCTATCTCTAACTAGAGTGTTTAATTTAGATTGTCACTAAGACCTCAGATTCTGGTGTTTGTTGAAATTGCTTTAGAAAAGAGTCAAACTCACAATCAATGAGGTTGTCTTAAGTGACACTAATTGTCAAGCATTGTGCTAGTTATGAATATACAAAGACCAAAGTTAAATGGTCTCTTCATCTCAAAAAGCCTTCATAACCATTCATGATAGAGGCCAAGGAAGAAAAAGGCTCATTAACCTTGACACTCAAATCTCAGAGAAGGTTGATGTTTAGCTATAAGATTTTAGGATTACTGCTTTAGAACTGAAAAGGACCTTATAGACCTTACAATCTAATCACTTCATTTTAATGATTAAGAAATTGAGGCTCAGAGAGGACAAAATACCTCCCCTAAGTCACACAGGGAGTAAGCATAAGAAGTGAAATGTAAACCAAAGTTCTCTGGACACCAAGATATAAGTTTTCTTTTCACTTTTCAACATTTGTCTCAAACAAAAAGTACCCCTAGACTTAGGGATGAGGCAAAGAGGAGAAAATGTCTTGTCCATTACACTACCTGGCATTTTAGGCTCTATTCTTGTCTAGGAGAGGAATGAGAAAGAAAGGAATGTCATTAAGATGATCTGGGCTAGGCACTTGAGAACTTGTTATGAGAATGGGTGTCAGTGGTATTACTGGTACAAGGAAAGCTAATATGAGGGAGAAATCTATACTTTGAAATGAAGTATAGTTATAAGTTAAAAAACTAAAATTATATTTATACACTGCCTAGGCAAGGCCTAAGGGCAACTTGAACCTTCAAATAAATCATACCTTAAGAAAAATCTATAGCCACAAGAGCTGGATAAGGGGACATAAAAATGCATGTTGGAAAATAGGAAAGAATATCATGTTAAAAGGCTTTATTTGTGTTAATTAAAGCTTCAAAGTCCATATGAGATGCAGGAAACTTAGTCCTCAGGCTGGCTCTGTCTTCTTGTAAGCACAATTATAGTCTCTCTTATCATGATTGAAAGTTGATAGGAATTAAAGTTAACCTCTTTATTTGCTTATTCCTAAGACTGTATAAAGCATTCTGTCCAGTTTGCTCGATCTTAAAAATCATGGGCAAGATCTGAGGGAAGAGAAAGAGTTAACGTTTAACCTCGTTTATACAGGGTGTTACAAAAGTCTTAGTGCAGTTTTAATTCAAGAAAGCTTAAAACTGCACTAAGACTTTTGAGATACCCTGTGTTTCCAGTTGAGTCAATGCATTTTGAGTTACATTTTTACTATAGTTTCTTTAAGAAAGAGCATTCTTCACAAATGACCACCTTTGTTTTCAGAACTATCTCAAATTTTGCTCAAAATCTATTTTGTAATATAAGCTTTCATAGTATCAGAAAATGATGGATTTCCTGCATATGGAATGGAACATAGGACTCCAAATAAGACCCACATAATTATAGAATCAAGAAGCATCGAATTTTAAAATTTAAAGTAGCCATCGAGTTCAGCCCCTGTCAAAAGAGTTAGACTCTTATCCAATAGGGTATCTCTTTTATAACTAACCAAACAAATGGAGATATACAGCCTTTGCCAGAAGAACTCAAATGAAGAGGAAATAGGAGAAACATCATGAGAACAGCTCTATTAAGCAGGACATTTGTTCTCTGACAGTGGAGCCTTTAGAGGACCTAGATTTCCCTCAGCAACTTTTACATATTGTTCTTTATTCTTTCCTTGAGGAGCTAAAATACACACACACACACACACACACACACACACACACACACAGCCTAACCCCTCATCTTCTGCAAAATTTCTCTTACCCTTATTAAATACCCCCAGTTCTTTCCAGTGATTTTCATATGGCATGGACCTAAAACCCTTGATCATTGTCATTGTTTCATTTAGTTGGCCCCCAGCTTACTGATATCCATCATTAAAGGCTGAATTCAAAAATGAACCTAGCATTCCAGATTCTGTCTGAGAAGGGCATGACATTGGAACCCCTTCTTATTATCTCTGCACATCTAACACAGGGTAAAAACACATTGACTTTCTTGGCTGACATAGCACACATTTAACACATACTTGGACTTGAATTAAAAAAAAAGTCTCGATGAATGAACTACTGTCCAGTTATTCCTTTCTTACTGTTCACTTAATGCTGATTTTTTTTAAAAATCCAAGTATATGATATGACTTTTGAGTCATCCCTATATCATTTCATCTAATTTGATTTGTCCCAGTGTTGTAGCTTATTAATATTTTGAATCATGCCTTTGTCATCCAGTTTATTAGTTTTTTTCTTCCAGTTTTGAGTGACCTACAAATATCATATGAGGGAAACCTACACCTTTATCCAATAATTCTTATATGCAGTAATATTAATAACAGAAGAATTAATGGCATCTTTTCAAGAAAATACACCTTCTGAGGTCACTTACTCCTTATGTGATATGTGTGTATACACAGAAATATGCATATATACATAAATATGCATTTGTATGTAATACACAGAATCACGTGTGCACATATAATTTACCATGAATGTGTGTACATGCATATTCTTTTAGGATTACATGTATATGCACATGTGTGTATATATACAAAATATAAATGAGCACACACACACATAACCCAGATTTTCAAGGCCTGGGTATGTACATTTTATTTAGCATTTGAATAACTAGTGATTGAGGTTTGGGGATTGCTTTGACTTAGTATTTTTTATATGGATTTAGTTACCTATTGATGTCATCTTTTTGAAATGTGGAAGGATTTGAAGGTCCATTCACCTCAGTGTCTATTATAAAAAAGCCCTATTTTTGTGTTGTTGTTTTTTGTGTGTTAGAATTGCAATTGATCATTTAATGGGCAGTCTTTTGTTAATCAGATGTGGCATTTCTAATATATATGGCAGATTTACTCCATTTATTTATATGTGCCCTAAACAGAATTTCATATTGTTGTCATGATCAAGAATTCAGGGCAATTGATCGACAGGATGGGAAGGAAGCAGGTGTTGCTAGTAACCATAGCCAACCTCTCTGCTCCTCTGAGGCAAATAAAAGCAAAACTTCTGCACTGGTGTTTCTAAATTGGCTCCCATACTGTAGAGTTGACTGTGTTGATGAAACAGGTAAGACTATAATTAAGTTCTGGGGAATCTGTTTACCTACATGACTTTCTCTGTCTCTGTTTGTGCTCTCCTGTATTGCATCTCTTCCTGGGAATAATTTTAAGTAGTAGAGATGCTTTACAAGCTCCTGGGGTCTTAAGGAATAACATAAAGGAAAATTTGACATTAATGACACTTTGTCACAAGGCGGCAACAACTGCTTCCTTGATTACACTTTTTGAGAGTCCTTCCCTAATGTCTTGTGAGCTTCTCTCCTGGAGATCATGAAGCCTTGTAGTCAGAGGTTCTGGAACCCTGAGATAGAATTCCCTTCAGCATACAAGTGTGCATTCTTGCCCTGGGCAAGTTCATTTGTAGTTTAATCATTAATAGATTCAGCTAATGCAATTAAGCCATTAACCTCACTTCCCAAGTGGGCCTGTTAAATGTGTCATTACAGTATCTATTAAAAATTATATTCAGAATCATGAACTTTTATATAGTCAAGGAAACATAGAGACTACATAGCTCAATTAATTCATTTTATATGTCAGTTGAAATGACTGAGGCCTAGAAACTCGCTGGCTGTAACACAGCAAATTTACACTAATTCTGACATTGGGAGCCAGGTTTTCAGTGTTCTTTCTCTATCATACTACTAGATGTTTCCAGGGCATTGTTGTTCTTTTTGTTGATTGGGAGGTATGGGTAGCTTTAAGATGTTATCGAATTAACGTTCCCTTCCACTTCGAGAGAGATTTCATAAACAGACATTGTACTAATTTCTCTGTATGGTAACATTTTACCTCATTTATTTATCTTTACAAATAGACTGTTATCCTTCATAGGATAACAAGTTTAGAGCAGGAAGGGACCACAGAAGTCATCCTGTTTAGTACAGTATTCTTAGAGATGAGGAAAATAAGCCCAATAGAGGTGAAATGATTGTCCAAGGCAATCCAGGTACTGATTAGCACAAGCAGAAATAGCACCCAGGTCCTTTGATTGCAAATGCAATGAGTAGTTCCAAGGCACCACCACTTTCACCACACTGCCTGTCTTTCACAGATTGTATATATATCTATTCATGCTTATCCTCTATGCCAAATGATTCCATGTCTTCTGTTGCTTGCTAAATTAAATTCAAGCTCTGTTAACTCAAGTTCAAAATCTCTGCAACATGGTACTGTTATGGGTTGCTCAGTGTCTAGCACTAAGCATGATTGGAGATGTGAATAAGAAATGGCCAGATCATGTGGGTAGTTCAAGGAAGCACCATGAACTCCATTTAATGATTCTTTGAACAAGGTTTTTATAGAACAAGCAGACAAAGATTCAAGTACTCTCATCAATAAGCTTAGTTGTCATATCCTAGAATATTATTGTCATTGGCATAGTCTTATCATTATAATAGTCTGTCACATCCTGGAAGCATCTCAGGTAGGATCAGGCTTTGTAATTCTAGGCACCAAAAAGTCTTGGGAAAGCCAGAAAGTCTTGGGAAAGTCAGTTAGCATTTTCAAATGCAATCACATAAGAAAAGATGCTCTCTGAGAGCAGGCCTCAAAGCCTGGAGGCCAAAGCCGTAATCTCAAAGACATCTGCTTAGAAATTGACCCCCAAGAATCGTGTATTTTGGCTTACAACATGGTATTATCTTGAAAAGTGTGATGGTAAATATTTAACAACAACCTTTCACATACACACACATACATACATACATACACACACACATGCACTTTCAAATTTAACTTACATTTTTAGTTCTGGACAATCAGCAAAATATATCAATCCCTAATTTTTATTTTTTTGCCAATTTCTGAAGTTTAAATGCTCACAGTGCAAATTTAACAACTGTCTCTCACAAGTTGGTTTGAGTTGGCTGCAGTACATCTCTGAGCTTATTTTACATTTCAGCCTTAATTCATAATACTCAGAGGAACATGGGGTCATATATTTGGAAGGGAAAGGAAACTTGGAGGTCTTCAAGCTCAATACTCTGATTTTTCTTATGATGAAACTAAGACACAAAGAAGTTAAGTTACTTGTTCAATGTTTTCATCACCTACTTTCTGCTCCATGCAAACTGGACTACTCACCTTTCCCTATATATGTCCTTCATTTGATTACTTCTAGGATTCTGTTCATTACTGATTATTTCTTAGATTAGACCCCCATTAAACTCTTTGAGTTTAAGCCCTCCTATTCCTACTACCATTTACTGAATTCCTAAACACCCACTAAAACCAAATTTGATCCACACCTTCTTCAAGAAGCCTGTTCCCCACATCCCTAGCTGGTAATCATCTTACATGCATGGACATCAAACGGCAATCTGAAACCTGTCTTACTTACAATTATATCACTTTGTATTATAGTTATATGTATATATGCCATATATCCTCTTTCGAGAATTTAAGCTCCATAAGGACAATGAATATAAAAGTTACAAAAACTCTATATCCTTTCCCTTCACCTCCCTCCACACCCACAAAGAGCTCAGCACATTGTGAGCAGGCAGCAAATGCTTAAAAGTTTATCTCTTTGAACTGTTGGACATACTGCGAAACTTGGTGATACAATTTGCCCTTGTAGAATGAATGCTCATTTGTCTCCAGTTATTCTTTTCAAAGTAACTGGCATAATATGTGGGTATTAGGATGAAACAGACATCTGTACCCTCACCTACACAGATAATAAAGAACATCCTTTTTATATGCAGGAGTGAGATTTGGTTGAAGTCAGGGAAGGAGGTAGAGGAAAAATAATCTAATTCACAGGCAACATAATCACCATGAAGAATACTATCTTATTTTCTTTCAGATACCTTGTTGCTATCTTAAAAAGTGCTTGTATAAGGCCAAGCAGCTCATTAAAATTCATAAGGGCTTAACTTACCTGACTCTGTCACCAATAATCAAGTTCTTTTTATCTGTCACCCTTGCCACAATCTCATTTTCACATGAAATAGGTTACTTTTGAAGGTGGCAAATATGAAAATGATGTCAATTTGATTTCTCTATCCTCTGTTAATCTCATTCTTTGTCAATCACACTTCCATGTTTTGGCTCCAATAGCCCTGTTGATGTTCTTGCTTGGCTCCACTTTACTTACTTTTATCTTCTGGGGATTCTTTCTCCCTAGGTGAAAAATGGCTTAGATTACTATGTTCTGATAAATGAATGGGACATCCCATGTCAAGGCTTTATATTCTCAAAATAGCTCCTTGGCTTAATCAATAAGAGAAAACAAAAGTTGTCTTTCTTGTATATGTGTTTGTATAATTTTGTTGTTTGTTTCTACTGCTACTTAAAAAGGTGAGTGAGATTATTATAATTTTTAGGATAATGTTTACTTTTTATCTTTGTTTGCTTTGGTCATGGGATATCACAAAGTGAGACAAAAATAAATTGTGGTGCCTTAAGTTAAACATAAGTTTTCTCCTTTGAACTGAAATCATGTAACTTTCCATATTCTGACCAGAGAGAACAGATAACAGGGAGACATCCATTAGGTGAAATTCATAGTGCATTTTAAAGTTCAACTTAAATTGATTCTGGTAGAAGTTTTACCTCTTTCACTTTTCTGAGTGTCATAAACCTTAGAGGCAGAACTAAGAATGTAAACACTTTGATGGTGGGAGCAGTTTTTATTTTCTCTTTTCATCTTCAACACTTAATCCAGTGCTAAGACAAAATGAGTTTTTATTGAATTCTTCTTGTCAGTCAATTTTTGATTGGTTAACTTTACAAGTAGTAGTAAGGATACAATGCTTCAACAAAATTTTAATTTGCTGGTGGAAATACAAAAAAGTAACCCAAACAATGATACCTTACATTTGTTTTTAGAATAAACAATTATGGTGGGTGGAATCAAGATGGCAGCACAGAAGCAGAAGAACTCTATGGTTTCCTGCATAACCACCTCAAATATCTATAAAACATGACTCTAAATAAATTTTAGAGCTCCAGAATCCACAAAGTGACAAAGAAACAAAGCTCCCAACTGAAGGCAGTCTGGCAGCTAGACAAGAAGGGTTCATTGCAGCACACTGGGAGCTGAGAGCTGAGACCATCCCCATATGAACCCATGGTTTTAGCCCCAGGGTGGCCCAGATAAGCCATGGCTGAAGCATTCTGGAGAGTGGATATGGAGAGAGCAGCTGTGGCAGTTTCCAGAATTATCAATCCATAAATGCCAAAGACAAAGTAAAAGGTCAGTGGAACTTGGCTGGATTTGGGGGTGGGGGACGGAGGAATGGGTTCAGCCCTCTGCCCCAAGAGCCAGAAGCAGTGGAAGCAGCCACTGCACCTGCCTCCACATGGCTGCTTCAGAGCTCCTAGCCTGCAGATTGTAGGGGGACCAAGCAACCATTCAGATACTAAGCACTCTTGCCTTAACCTGCCTGGATCAGGATCACAGTCTTGGGTAGTAGTCATGAGGTGTGTGACCAGTGAACCAAAAGTGGTGTGGGCTGTGGAGATGGTGGCCTCCTAATAGCTCCAGTAGTTGCAAAAACCACAGCAATTGAGGACCAACCTCTCCCCTCTGGAAACAGAGTTCTACTGTGGTAAAGAGCTCAAAAGTCAAGTAATTGACTGGCAAAATGGACAAGCAATGGAAGCAAAGCAAGCACAGCCATCCAACTTTAGATTACTTTTTTGGGGACAAAAAGGATCAAAGCATGGAATGGGAGGAAGACAACACAGTCAGAACTTACACCAAAAGCTTCCAAAAATAATATGAACTGGTTACAAGCCATGGGGAGTTCGGAAAAGGATTTTGAAAATCAAGTAAAAGAAGTGGAGGAAAAATTGGGAAGAGAAACGAGAATGATGCAAGAAAATCATGAAGGGAGAATCAACAACCTGACTAAAGAAAATAACACCTTAAAAATTGATTAACTCAAACGGCAAAAGAGACTCAAAAAGCCAATAAGGAGGAGAATGCCTTAAAAAGTCGAATTTTCCAGATGGAAAAAGAATCTCAAAAGCTTTCTGAAGAGAATAATTCCTTCAGAATTAGAGTGGAGCAAATGGAAGCAAGTGACTTTATGAGAAATCAAGATACTATTAAACAGATACAAAAAATGAAAGAAATAGAAGGCAATGTGAAATATCTCATTGAAAAAACCACCGACTTGGAAAATAGATCCAGGAGAGACAATTTAAAATTTATTGGACTACTTGGAAGCCATGACCAAAAAAATAACCTAGAAATCATCCTTCAAGAAGTCCTCAAGGAAAATTGCCCTGATATTTTAGAACCAGAGGGCAAAATAGAAATTGAAAGAATTCACCGATCGACTCTTGAAAAAGATATCAAAAAGAAAACTCCTAGTAATGTTATAGCCAGGTTCCAGAGTTCCCAGATCAAGGGGGAAATATTACAAGCTGCCAAGAAGAAACAATTTGAGTATTGTGAAAACACCATCAGGATAACACAGGATCTAGGACCTTCTACATTAAGGGATCAAAGGACATGGAATATGATATGCCAGAAGTCAAGGTAGCTAAGATTAAAACCAAAAATCACCTACCCAGCAATTTTGAGTATAATGTTTCAGGGGAAAATATGGTCATTGAATGAGGTGGAGGACTTTCAAGCATTCTTGATGAAAAAACCAGATCTGAATAGAAAATCTGACATTCAAATACAAGAAGCAAGAGAAGCATGAGAAAGTAAACAGGGAAAAGAAATCATAAGGAACTTATCAAAGTTGAACTATTTACATGGCTACATGGAAAAATGATAATTGTAACTTATGAAACTTTTCTCAGTATGAGGATAGTTGAAGGGAATATAAATGCATATATATATGTGTGTATGTATACATATATACATCTATATAAGAGGGTATATGTGCATATGAATACATATGTGAGAGTGTGTATATAAGTGCACAGGTATATATAGACAGAGGGCACAGGATCAATTGAATAGGATGGGATGGCAT
>CM053583.1:361856592-361869712 GCA_028627135.1 Pseudochirops cupreus
AAAAGAAATTGAACAAGCCATCAATGAACTCCCTAGGAAAAAATCTCCAGGGCCAGATGGCTTTATTAGTGAATTCTACCAAACATTTAAAGAACAATTGACTCTAATACTTTACAAATTATTTAGGAAAATTGGAGAAGAAGGAGTCCTACCAAATTCTTTTTATGAGACAAATATGGTACTAATACCTAAATCAGGAAGAGACAAAACAGAGAAAGAAAACTACAGACCAATTTCTCTTATGAATATAGTTGCAAAAATTCTAAACAAAATATTAGCAAAAAGACTACAGCAAATCATCATGAGAATAATACACTTTGATCAGGTAGGATTTATTCCAGGAATACAAAGGTGGTTCAATATTAGGAAAACTATCAGTATAATGGGTCACATCAACAACAAAACTAGCAAAAACCATGTGATTATCTCAATAGATGCAGAAAAAGCTTTTGACAAAATACAACATACTTTCTTATTAAAATACTAGAAAATATAGGAATAAATGGAGTTTTTCTTAGAATAATAAGTAGCATCTATTTAAAACCATCAGCAAGTATTATATATAGTGGGGATAATCTAGAAGCATTTCCATAAGATCAGGGGTGAAACAAGGATGTCCACTATCACCCCTGTTATTCAATCTGGTACTAGAAATGTTAGCAGTAGTAATTAGAGAAGAAAAAGAAATCAAATTAGGCAAAGAAGAGACTAAGTTATCACTCTTTGCAGATGATATGATGATATACTTGGAGAACCCTAGAGAATCAAGTAAAAAACTTCTCAAGACAATAAATAAATTTAGCAAAGTTGCAGGATATAAAATAAACCCACATAAACCCTCAGCATTCCTATATATTTCCAACAAAGTGCAACAGCAAGAGATAGAAAGAGAAACCCCATTTAAAGTTACTGTAGACATTATAAAATATTTGGGAATCTACCTGCCAAAACAAACCCAGTATCTATATAAACACAACTACAAAACACTTTTCACACAAATAAAATCAGATCTAACCAATTGGAAAAACATCAATTGCTCGTGGCTGGGTTGAGCCAATATAATAAAAATGACAATTTTACCTAGATTAAATTACATATTTTGTGCCCTACCAATCAATCTACCCAAAAATTACTTTACTGAGCTAGAAAAAATAGTGACAAAATTCATTTGGAAAAACAAAAGGTCCAGAATATCAAGGCAATTAATGAAAAGAAATGCCAAGGAAGGTGGCCTAGCTATACCAGATTTTAATCTCTATTATAAAGCAGCAGTTATCAAAACTACCTGGTACTGGCTGAAGAATAGAGTAGTGGATCAATGGGACAGATTGGGTACAAATGACTCAGTAGTCAATGATTATAGTAATCTCCTGTTTGATAAGCCCAACACCCCAGTTTGGGGGATAAGAACTCACTATTTGACAAAAACTGCTGGGAAAACTGGAATATAGTATGGCAGAAACTGGGCATAGACCATCATCTAATGCCATACACCAAAATCAAGTCCAAATAGGTACATGATCTGGGTATAATGGCTGATACTGTAAATAATCTGGGGAAGGAAAGAATAGGCTACCTGTCAGATTTATGGAGTAGGGAAGATTTTATGACCAAAGAAGAGTTAGAGAGCATTATAAAATGTAAAATGGATAATCTTGATTACATTGAATTGAAAAGTTTCTGTACAAACAAAGCCAATGTAACCAAGATTAAGAGGGAAGTGGGAAGCTGGGAAAGAATTTTTACAAGCAGTGTCTCTGATAAAGGCCTCATTTCTAAAATATACAAGGAATTATGTAAAATGTATAAGAATACAAGTCATTCCCCAACTGATAAATGGTCAAAGGATATGAACAGGCAATTCTCAGAGTTGGAAATTAAAAATATCTATAAGCATATGAAAAAATGCTCTAAATCCCTAGTGATTAGAGAAATGCAAATCAAAACAACTCTGAGGTACTACATCTCACCAGCCAGATTGGCTAAGATGACAAAACAGGAAAATGACAAATGCTGGAGAGGATGTGGAAAAATTGGAATACTAATGCATTGTTGGTGAAGCTGTGAACTGATAAACCATTCTGGAGAGCGATCTGGTACTATGCCCAAAGGACTATGAATAATTGCATACCCTTTGACCCAGTAACACCACTTCTGGAGTTGTATCCCAAAGAGATCACAGAAGCAGGAGGAAGACCCATATGTACAAAATATTTCTTGCAGCTCTCTTTGTGGTGGTAGAAAGCTGGAAATTAAGGGGATGCCCATCAATTGGGGAATGGCTAAACAAGTTGTGATATATGAATGTAATGGAATAGTATTGTGCTATAAGAAATGGGGATGAGATGGACTTCATATTTACCTGGAGAGGCTTATATAAACTGATGCTAAGTGAGAAGAGCAGAACCAGGAGAAATGTGTACACAATCACAGACACGTTGTCTGTGACCAACCTTGTGTGTGATGACCAACCTTGATAAACTGGACCCTTCTCAGCAATGCACAGCTATAAGGCAACTCTACAAGTATTAGGATGGAAGGAGATACCTACATTCAGAGAAAGATCTAGAAAGAACAGAGTTTAAATGGAGACTGAAGCAACTTACATGCTATTGCTCTTTTCCATGTTTGGTTTTGTTTCCTTTTTCCCATTGTTCACTCCATTGGTTACAACCCTTCTATACAACCAGACTAATGTCCAGCGTGAAAGTATTTGCAGATTCTATGTTTGACTGCATGCCGCCATGGATGGGAGGGGTGGGGAGATGGAGGGGAGAAAATTTGAAATTCAAGGGACTCTGGAACTGAATCTTGTAAACTAGAAGTAAATAAACAAATCAATTTAAAAATTAAAAAAAATAAAATAAAATAAATTTTAAAAAAAGAAGAAAAACTATAAAGCAGTTATACCCTTTTCTGTTTTCTCTTCTCCTAGGTTATTTTCTCCAAGTTTTTTTTTTCCCCCAATGTATATTACTGTGGTGTTAATTTGTGACACTTCACCATCCATGTCAAAAGCCTTGGGATGGCAGTATGAAACAATGAAAAGAGCACAGTTTTGAAGGCAGAGGACCTGAGTTTGAATCCTTACTCTTATACCACATTTGTGACCTTAGACAAGTCATTTTACTTCTGTAAGTTTCCACATCAGTAAAATGAGCAGGAAGAAAGATTTAAGCTCTAAGATTCCTTCCATCCCCAAATCTATGGTCAAATTGACAAGCTCTAGTTCATCAAAATCCTTTATAAAATGTGGTGCATAGATTCAGCACACTACTCCAGATATGTCCTAAATACGATAGTTTACACAAGAACTATCATTTTCCTAGTCCTAGCCTATAGGTCACTGTTTGTGTAATCTAAGCTTTCTTGTTTGCAGTTTCATAAGGGAGTTGCAATCTACTAAAAAATGCCAGGTATTTTCAGAACTACTATCTAACAAGATATCTCCCATATTATATTTGTGAATTTGATTTTTTTAACCCAAGAGGAAGTATAATTTATTTCCATTAAATTTGATCTTATTAGATTTGGTTCAATTTTTTTAGCCTCTCACAAAATGCTTTTGAATTCTGGCTTTCATCCAGTATGTAAGCTATGCCTCCTAGTTTTCTGTCATTTGTCTATTTGATTAAGAGTGTTAGTCCAAGTTTTTGATAAAGATGCTAAGCTATATATGGTCAAGCACAGATCTCTCAGACACTCCTAGGAGAAATTCCTTCTAACATGAGATCAAACCATTAATTGCTACTCTTTGGGCTAATGAATAAATAATTTTTGGGTCCACTTGACCATAAAAACATTTCTTTATATTTGCTACAAGAATAGCCAGAAGGAGAAGAAGCAGAAGGAGAAGGAGGAGACAGGGAAGGAAGAGAAGAAGTAAGAGGAGGAGAAGGAGGAGGAGGAGGAGGAGGAGGAGAAGCAGCTGCTACTATGTATTTGTTTGTTCAGTTGTGTCCAAATCTTCATGACCCCATTTAGGATTTACTGGGCAAAGGTACTGGAGTGGTTTGCTCTTTCCCTCTCCAGCTCATTTTACAGATAAGGAAACTTGGCAAACAGGTTAAATTACTTGCCCAGGAAAACACATCTAATAAATGTCTGAGGCTGGATTTGAACTCATGTCTTTCTGACTCCAGGTCTGATGCTCTATGCACTGCACCACCTAGCTCCCCAGCATATGTCATGTACTTTACAAATATGACCTCAGTTGATATTCATGACTACTCTGGAAGGTAGATGCTCTTACCATCCTAATTTCGCAGTTAAGGAAAAAAAGGCAAATAGTCTTTTAGTAACTTTCCCAGGCTCACATACTTAGCAAATCATTGTCTGAGGCTAAATTTCAACTCAGGTTTCAGCCTACTCCAGGTCCAGCCTTTATCCACTGTGCAATCTAGCTGTCTCAAGAGATTGTTTATCAAATACTTATGCGAAGTCTAGATAAATAATCTCTCCAGTATTCCTCATATCCTCTTATCTAGGAACACTGTCAGAAAAGGAAATGAATTGAGTTTTTCCTGGTCTATTCTTTGATGAAGTCATATTAGTACTTTGTTTTCATTGCTTCCTTTTCTTCATGTTCATTAACCATCCCTTTAATAACATACTCCAAAATTTTGCCAGGAATAGAAGTCAAATTCATTTGCTTATATATTGAAAGTGTTATTCTCTTATTTTTAAAAATCAGAAAATTGTTCATCCTTCTAAAACCCTTTGGACTATTTTGAAATTATTGTATTGATTTTTCCCTCTGGTTCTTTTAATGGTGTGTTTTGTGAATACTAATACAACACCTTAAATGTCCATATATTATTCCCTCACTCTTGCTCCATGAGCAGGTCACCTTCATTTCTGGGCAGTACATCTTCATTGACATCTTTTATGCTCTTTCTCAGGTGTAGTCCTTGTTTATAATATTGATTTGTTTGATTATATGCAGGATAAGATTAAGACATCCTGTACATTGCATGAATCTTCTGTGGAGGATTTGTAGAAAGATAATGATAAGAATCTCACAGAAGGATGGGCAGTAGATCAGACTGACAAAAGGGCTAACTAACTATGGTGATCAGAACACATATCTAGTTACTCAAGCAAATGCAATAAATGCAAATTGTCAACATGAAAAAAAACTAACTTATTAGTTCTTATAATGAACCAAAAAACCTCAAGGACTTTGACTGAGTCAGTTATTATCAGTGAATGTAACTTTTTACCATTATTTGTGAAATTCAATCATTGGGTGCCATACAATAGAGATCTTGTCAGACCAAGCAAGAGATATTAAAAAAATAGCCCTTTCTCTTTCAATTTAGTCTTTTTGAAATCTTGAAGATAAATCTGTTAAAGTCATTCTGGACAGAATACTGTGATTTCTGGAAATATATGTTCTTAGATTTTGCAAATCTGAATGTGATTAGTTGCTATGGCCTATCTACCTAAAGGGAAAAGAGAGAAATGTCAATTTTACAGCATGCAACAGTTAGATGGAAAACCCATGAGGCTTGTATATATACACACATGCACATATACATTCATATATATACAGACATGTACATATGTGTATATATATATAGACACATACTTCTGTATATATATGTGTGTGTGTATATATATATATATATACACACACATATGGAGAGAGAATGAGAGAGAGAGGGAGAGAGAGAGACAGAGACAGAGAGAGAGAGAGGGAGAGGGAGAGGGAAAGGGAAAGGGGAAGGAGAGGGTGTGGGATAGGGAGAGAAAGAGAGGGGGGGGGCATGGGGTGGACTGTTTTTTTTTCTTTTGCAAAATGCAAAGTAATTTTAATGACCCCAAAAGCTCCCTGAACAATGTCTATCTTTTTAATGTCAATGTTCTTATAGTTATGTTGTATAGCTATGAGTCATGGAACATTACAACTTTAGAAGAATTATTAATAAGGCTCATCCAGAGAGCAATAGAGAGGTACATGAGAAATGTGAGCAGGCTACAAAGTATAATAAACAAGAATTATATGGTCAGAAAATAAGATAGCCTAGTCATATGGCAAAAGTGAGAGAACCACAACTGACAGCTTCTATGCTTCAGTAGTATCCGCTTGATGTCAATATAAAGCAGGGGAGGGTCACAGTATATTGGGTGGAACACTCGGTGGTGACTTTATGGGAAGATACAGATAAGAGTCTGGCATGCAGGGGGTAATTTATCATTGGGATCACTTAAGTAGACAAACTGATGAAATGATCATCAATTGACTTGAGTATATGAGAAGGTGCTGGACTAATATAGTGAAAAAGAACACACACACACACGTACACACACGCACACGTACACACACACACACACACACACACACACACACACACACACTAACCTGAGTATTTAGTTGTAAATACAATAAAGTAAATAAAGTTGATTTTTTATTCCTTAGGCAATCAGGCAATGAACCCTACTTCACTGAGTACCAGCTCTGAAAGGTACTTTGGTCCGAAATAACTACCTTTCATCATTTTCATTCACTTAATAGTTTTTGTACCATAGGGAAGGTTTCATATCTTTCAAAGACAACTGATGAAAGGTCATGTGCATACTATGACCATAAGTATGGTATTACAAGGAATTCTATTTTAGAGACTACCAGTTGCTTCGTCCGATTATTACTGACAATCTAACATAAGTTGTTGGCCGTTACTAGCCTGTACCTTTCATTCAAAATGTTACTATAGGAGTCACTAGAATTATACTAGGAAGTGAGCCACAACTATTAAAATAATTTGCATCAACCCACAAGAACTCTCACTATTCTTGTCATCTTTGTGACAGCTCTCTTATGGTATTTCAGGGCTCAGATTTGTGTCAATCAGATATAAAGTATCTGTAACTAATCAACATGATAGCCTATATATAAATGATAACTCTGAGTAATAGTCAGTACTAATGCCTAGTGCCCAATCACTCCTTTAAGTAGCATGAAGGAGGAGTGCCATGGAGGAATGGGGTTGTGCTTCTTCATATAATTGCTGTTATGTGGAGTCAGGAGTAGGTGGTTAGGAAGTAAAGGTAGTGATCCTAGATTATATTTTTTTTTCTTCAGGATTTTTTCAATGAAAGGGAGGAAACAAATAGTATTGATATATCAAGAGGCTATTTTGGGTTGTTTTAGGTGACTTGAATGCATTTGTAGGCTAAGAGAGTGGAGTCAGTAAGATAAGGAAATTGAAAATACAGGAGAAAGAAGGAATGACTCATTTAGGAAAGCCATAGAAGTAGTGGCTTGTGGTGGTGCATAAACAAGGAGTTAGCACTGAAAAGGAAGATAGCAAACTCTTCCTCTAAGACTTCAGGGAAGAAAAAAAAGGAGTTATTTATTTAGCTAGTCATCAATTCAATTAAATAAAATTTTCCTAATTAGTTACTATGCATCAGCTAATATACTAGGCACTGGAACTACAAAGACAAAAGCAAAGTTAACAATGAAATCTTGATTGCCATGTCCAATGACTTTTCTCAATCCTCAATGCTCTCTATCTCATGGAAATATTTGCCACTATTGACCACCTTCTCCCACTGGATACCATTTCTTCTGCAAATGATTGAGGAGTAGCCAGATAGGGGAAGAACTAGGAGAGAACAGTGTCATGAATGCCTACATAAAAGGATGTATTAGGGAGAAGAGAATGATTAACAGTGTCAAGGGCTGCAGAGACATCAGGAAGGATGAGGATTGGAAGGGGTCTTTGGATTTGGCAACTGGAAGATCATTGGTCCCTGGGCAATCATTTGTAGCTGAAGAGCAGTTTTAGTTGAATGATGGAGGTCAGAAGATTGACTGCAGAGTTGAAAAGAGAGTGAGAAGAAAGGAAATGAAAAGTTTGACTGTAAGGTCTTCCCAATGAGTTGATCTAGAGATGAAGAGACTCTAGAAGGAATTTAATATAACTACATTTTGAAAAAGAGGAAACAGACGCTGAGCCAGAAAGTGACTTTTTAAACTTCACACTGGCATTAAATAGCAGAATAGTATCACATAGTTTTAATGATAATTATTTCATGATATGTTTAAAGTTGGAGAATACAAAACAACCTTCACTAGCATTTTTATTTTTGTAGAATGATTTTTGATAGCTTTGCTTGTTTGTTATTCCACATAATTTTTTATGATTTTATGCAATTCTAGAAATAAATACCTTGGTATTTTGATTAGTAGTTCAGTAAACATGTACATTAAAAACATTATTCCTCGAGTTCAATGTACTAAAACAATAAGCTAGTCAGTTAAGAAATATTTATTAAAGGAGCTGGCAGACTTTGCTTAGACACCTATTCTTCCTGTCTCTCACTTCCAGGTAGTGGCCTTCCTTTTGGACCTCACAAATCACTTCTCCTCCCCACCCCCAAATTTTAGATAAATATATATTGCAATGTGATAGCCATCTATGCCTTTCCATCTATTAGACTGTAAGTTTCAAGAGGGCAGGCACCATCTCTTACTAAACTTTATTAAATATTTCAATCTCCCCTTTGCCCATATCCCAGAACTTAGAAGGAAAGAGAATGAATATTTATGTGGACCCTACTATGTGCTAGACATTGTACTTAGCACAATACTCTTTTCACATTAGGGCCTTAATAATTGTTTATCGAACTGAATTACCTCCTATCTGGATCCTACCTATAGCATGACAAATATGCAACTATCTACAGCAATCTTTTTGCTTGAGGATTTCTAGGAACACAATATTCTAAATTAGCCCATTCTCATGAATAACTCTAATATTTAGTAAGATATACTATATTAAGTAAAAATCTGTCCTCCTGTAATATTTTTATTTATTTTTTCTTAGACTCCAGATAAGAGAAATGTGCTCCATTTCCTATCTCTCATAGCTTTGTCAAGATTCTGTTCTAGAACTAAATCAATCCCAGAAGTCAAAGCAGAGATCTTAAGGGTATTCTATAAAGTCACTGTGACTTAAGAATAATTTTGGGATATGGATAAAAGATCTACTCTGATACCAGTCACCCTTTGACTCACCCAGGTACTATTTTGGGCTGAGAGACTCTGGTTCATACTAGATTTGAATATTTCATTACATCAGGGGGTATGAAATTTTTTTAAAAACATAGTTACATTTCAATATAGTTTATTTCCTTTGTAATCCAATGTATTTTATTTTATGCATTTAAAATCTTTTTTCTGAGAGCAGTTGGTAGCTTTCATGAAAGGATAAAAAGGATTCATGATAAAAAAAAGGTTAAGACTTCTTATTCCAATTTGTCATGGCTCTATAATCTTCTCTGAAGAGTCATAAGGAGCTATCTGAAAGAGGAAAACTAGATTCTTCAACCTTCTTAGCTTCACAAATAGGATCATTATCTCCACTGACAGTTATTTAACATTTGACTTCTTATGTGACTGAATCAACTGAGATTTTTTTTTGCCCATGTCACATGATTTCAGACCAGTTAAAAACTCTCAGTCTGATTCAGCTGAATTATCTTTCAACCAGACTCCTATCAATGCTTCCTCATTGTCTTGTGGCTCTTGCTGAGTGATAGGCTGATTATGGCTGTAGGTTCTCTGTCACCAAAATTGACTTTATCTCTTCTTCCTGTACTCATTCCCCTCTCATTTCAAGTTTGCATTTTCAGGTTGAGAGTTTTTGCTTTAAAATCTAGGTTTGGGTCTCCATTTTCAGATCCTGTGATGATCACTGAGAAGTCATTAGTCGCACTTCTGTAGCTGTCATGACCTATTGCTAACAACTTTCGAGTATGGAGACTTGCTGCCTAGCCATGCATTTGCTAATAAATAAGTGGTTAGCTGAGCACAGTGGCTGGCACATTGCAGGTGACTGATAATTTATTTTATTGATTGATTGATTGAGAATGTTATTATTATTTGTGAAAATAATCATGTCATTATTAGTACTTTATTCCATAAGGGCTATAACAAAAGAAGACATACTATTAGACTTGGAAATTGGCGTCATAAATGATAAAAATGCATGCGTTAAGGATCCTGAAAGTAGAAGAGGTATTGTATGTTTGAGGCTAATTTAAAATTATTCTTTATTTTACTCATAAGGAGCTTCAAATCTCAAAAAATTATAAATAGGTACCATAATGGAAAGGGAAGCAATAGTAACAACAATAAATACTGTTTATATATTAAGGTTGCAAGGTGCTTTGTAGATCTCATTTTTTATCACACCAACCCAATGAAGTAGAGTATTTCTGTTTTACAGGTTATGAAATTGAGTATGAAAAAGGTTAAGTGACTTGCTCAATGTTATACAGCTATTAAGATATAAGGCAGGATTCAATCTCCATTTTTCTATATTTGATTACAACTATCTACATACTGTTACACCTAACTACCCTACTGGGTAGAGCAGGTAGGTTTTATATGCACACACCCAAACATGTTTATGTATATGTACATATATCATATATATATATATATATATATATATATATACACACACACACATGCATACATACACATCTGTTACATATGCATATACATACACATACATACCTATACACACATGCAAGCACACTATATCTTTATATCTCTATCTATCAATCTATCCATCTATCTATCTATCTATCTATCTATCTATCTATCTATCTATCATCTATAATTGTCTGTGTGTGTCTGGTCTGTGAATAGTTTGGATATCCAAAAGTGGTGATAGAGTGACCTATTATGGACATTTTTTTTTAATATAAAGGTAAAGGTCAGCTTAGATAATTATCTCATCTTAATTAAAATAATGACAACGTACTGTAACTGGGGGAGGGGGGGAGGAAAGCCAAGATGGCAAAGTAAAGGCAGTGACTCAAATGAGCTCTCCCAAATTCCCACCCAAACAATATTAAAATAATGCCTGAGAATGTATTCTGAATTGGCAGAAACAACAAAAGGATGGGGTGAAAGAATTTTCTAGCTCAAGACAACTTAGAAGGTTGGCACAAAATACCTGTCTCACTGGGTCAAGAGCAGAGTTCAGTTCAGCACAGGCTGTGGCAAGCCAGAGAAAGACATTGAGGGCAACTGAATCAGTGGCAGCTGCTTCTGAAGCTCTCAGCCCACAG
This sequence comes from Pseudochirops cupreus, assembly GCA_028627135.1. Lineage (NCBI taxonomy): Eukaryota > Metazoa > Chordata > Mammalia > Diprotodontia > Pseudocheiridae > Pseudochirops > Pseudochirops cupreus. The sequence continues at coordinate 361,867,684 of CM053583.1, forward strand.
AGAGTAAGGGGTTGGATGACTCATTAGGAGATTACAGGGGATTCTTTGCTGGCATTGAGAGCAGGATACTGTTATGCTGATAGGTGATTCTATTTCATAGTGTCAGGGTGAGGAAAAGGAAAAGAAGGAGCAGGGACCCTAGAAAAAAGTCCTTATAGTCATTCATAGTTCAGGAGAGCAGTGACCACACCTTGGAAAAATTGGAAACTTATAGACCCCCAGAGCTAGCTCTGAAAACAGCAGCACACAATACCTAAAGCATGGGACAGTGACTCTTTACCCTATGAGCAGAGACCAACTAAAACAAAAAGTCAAGAAAAATGCTAGGAAAAAAAGAGCAAATAACAACAACCATAACAAAAGAAACTGACCATAGACATTATGGTCACAGGGAAGAACAAAAACAAACTCAGAAGACAATAAAATCAAAATAGCTATGCCCAAAGCCTCAAAGAAAATGTAAATTGGTCTGAGGCCAAAAAAAAGAATTACCAGAAGCACACAAATAGAATTTCAAAAATCAAATAAAAGAGAGAGAAAAAAATTTGGGGAAACTTATAGTTATGCAAGAAAATCATGAAAAAAAAAAACAATCAATAATTTAGGAAAAGAAGCACACCAAAAAATAGAAGAAAGTTACACTTTAAGAAAAAGAATAGACCAAATGGTAAAAGAGGTATAGAAATGCACTGGAGAGCAGAACTTCTTAAAAAGAATAAATAACTAAAAAAAGAGATATAAAATCACTCAAGAAAAGAACCGCTTAAACAGTAGAATTGGTCAAATGTAAAAGAAGAAAAAAAGACTTCCTGGAAAAAATAATCCTTAAAAATTAGAATTGGGCCAATGAAAGTTAATGACCTCATGCAATATTAAGAAAGCATAAAATAAAATCAAAAGAACAAAAAAAAAGATGAAAATGTGAAATATCTTCTTGGAAAAATAACTGATTTAGAAAATGGATGTAGGAGGGATAATTAAAGAATTATTGAACTGCCACAAAGCCACAATAAAAAAATAATCTGGACCTTATATTTCAAGGAATTATCAGGAAAACTACCCTGATATCCTAGTATTAGGGGATAAAATAGAAATCAAAAGAAGCCACTGATCTCCTTCTAAAAGTGATCCCCAAATGAAAACTCCCAGGAATATGATAACAAAATTCCAGAACTCTGAGGTCAAGGAGGAAAGATTGCAAGAAGCCATAAAGAAGCAATCCAAATATCATAGAGCCACAGTAAGGATAACACAAGATTTAGCAGTTTATATATTTTTAAGGATCTGAGGATTTAGAACATGATATTCTGGAGGGCAAAGCAGCTAGGATTACTATCAAGTACCACCTACCCAGCAAAACTGTGTATGACCCTTCAGAGGAAAAAATGGAAATTCAATAAAATAAAGGACTTTCAAGAAATGAAAAGACCAGAGCTAAATAGAAAATTTGATTTTCAAATATAAGATTCAAGAGAAGCATAAAAAGGTAAACTGGAAAAAGAAATCATAAGGGATTAAATAAAGATAAACTCTTTACATTTTTACTTGGGAAGATGATACTTGTGACTTCTAAGAAGGTTATCTTATTAGGGCATCAAAAGGAATACACACACACATATATATGACATGGGTATGAGTTGACTGAAATGGGATGATTTAAAAAAAATAAAATTTAAAAAAAAAAAAAGAAAGGATGCATTGGGAAAAGGGGGGGAGGAAGAATTGGAATGTGGTAAATTATTTCACCTAAAAGAGGTTGTAATAGTAATCACTTTAGCAGATATTTAGCACTTAGTACCTTGGGGCTAAGTGTGGAAAGTGCAAACTCTGTTCCACTGTTGAGAAGGCATGAACTCCCCTGTTGATGTGGAAGAAGGGGATTGGCTGAGGTGTGTATATAAGCAAGAACTCCAGAGACAGAGGGACAGAATTGGAACATTGCTCCTGGTGAAAGAAGAATCTTGGAGACTTAAGCTGGCAGAGAGAGAGGGAGAGAGAGAGAGAGAGAGATAGAGAGAGAGAGAGAGAG